>OY744529.1:87751221-87763721 GCA_963556195.1 Sepiola atlantica | reverse complement strand
GTTTTTCACTGTTTTACTAACTCAACGTTTGAGAGGTGGAAAAGAATCTTGGTTGAACACACAGATATCTATATATCTCATATAGAAATCAAGTGTTAGCCCAAATAAGGGACCCCTTGATTTCTGAGAACTAAATGAAATCTTCTTTTACTACACCATGCTCTTGGGAGGTGACGCTGGCTAAGTGGTTAACGACACAGACTGTCAACCTGGGTGTGACAAGTTCAAATCTAGTTCGTTCCACCAAAACACTTTCACTTAGGATGTTGGCAACCTTCACGTGGTCCCTCCTGTAAGTACCCGATGTCTTTCTAGAAAAAATTCTAACTAGAAATATATCGGGGAAACCAATGCCAACAACAGAATAATCTGGTTAATACGAAATGAATAAATGAATAAATGGATGAATGACTGAATGACCTCGCCCTTTAGTACATGGTGTCACGACCCGTATTCGTGACTAAAGATATTTATATTTTTCGTATGTTTTTTCACTTCCGTCAGTCTATCCAACGATGTTTTGTTGGCTAGAGGAATTATCCGTCGGACGAGAACTACTAAGCAAGAAAAACAAAAAAAAACAAGAAATGCAATGTACGGTGAAAGAAAAACACAGACAATGATATATATATATATATATATATATATATATATATATATATATATATATATATATATATATATATATATATATATATATATATATATATCAAAACTGAAGAAATAAATATATAAAACTCGAAGGATAGGAGATAGATGCATTATTGTTCAAACGAAATGTGATGTGATGTGATGTGTGTATCAATATGAAAAATGAAAAAAAAGTTCGTTCACCAATGTGCGAATATGTAGAGAGAGAGAGAGAGAGAGAGAGAGAGAGAGGGAGGGAGGGGTTTATTCATTTAGTTGAGGAATATTCTGATATCTCAGTGGTCCTTATTAAATCCCAAGTTAGTAGACAGAAAAGGATGATTCCGTCTTCAAATCCGGGTAGCAAGTCTTTCGTAAGAGGGTCTTCTCGCCGGAGCGAACGCTTTGAACTTCTATCTCTAAGTGGCCGAGCGAGGAAATTTACTCGATCGTAACGATGGCAATACGCATTTTCCTGTTTTTGTTTTGATTTCATAATGGATGATTGTTTGTGTATGCCATGTTACACTCAACAGTTTCTTTTATGGATAGTGTCCATCTTTGTCTGGATGGTTACCCCTTACGACTCATCCACTTGTAACGACGCTTAACCCTATCGTTAAAGATTCTTTTCTTGTCAATAGTAACGACTGTGTTAAAAAATGTATCTCGAAACTGTCGTTTACGCAAAGACTTACAGCAATTGACACGTTCTTGGCGATTCTCTTCGATCATAAAATGTCAAGAATGATTTTGTTTCTTTTTTTTCTCGAAGTTTGATACAGGAACTCAGTAAAATAACACATCACTCAATAAGTTCTGAGCCTAACATATAAAACAACACGTTTTAGGCAGAATTCAATCTTATTCATCAACATAGTTTACTTCTAGGATCATACACTGATTGTAACGCTTCTCTAACAATTCGATGCCTTGTTTTGGTCTTTTGGCCCGAAATGTGCTTCAGTTTCCGATATCACTTCTTCATTGAAGCCAAGTCTCTTTCCCTGGAGCATTTGTTTGAAGTCTGAAGTTGTCGCTGGCTGCCAACTCTAGAGAATAGGGTTGATGCGGAAACAATTCGAAGTGTAGTTCATGTAGTTTTTCCATCGTTGCGATCGATGTGTAACACAGTGCATTGTCCTGGTAATTGTTCTTCTTCACTTGTGACCGTTTTATTCACGATTTCTTCCTTCAAACACACCAATAATGCTATATAATATTTGCTATTGATGGTTAATTCTTCTCTCAAGGTAATAGATGACCAAAATACCTTGCGCATCCCAAAATACGTGGGTAAAAACCTTACCTACTGATGTTTTCGCCTTTGGTCGCTTTGGATGACTTTCACATGCTGTTGTCCACTCAGCTGATTGCCGATTTGACTCCAGAGTGAAGTGGTGTATCCATTGTTTCATCCATTGTCACATATTGACGCAAAAACCTATTTTTTTATTTATGCTTAAACAATTCTAATCAATGCTTTAAATTGTTGACACGTTGTTGTTGTTTATAATCGACTGTGAACAAACGCGACACCCACTTTGAACACAGCTTTCTCATTGACAATATTTTATGCAAAGTGGTGAATACACCGCCTTCTGCTATCTCACGTAACTTCAAATATCGGCCCAAACGAGTTTGTAGATTTTTTTATGTTTTTCCAGAACAACTGTCGAATTTGGGCGATCTGAGCGTTCAGTATTATTTGTCTTGAAGTTCGCGTTTAAAGTTAGAATGCTTCCGACGGAACAGAGTGCGAATAACACTTATAAATCCATTGCTTTGATTGAACAGTATTTTTTTCCATCAGAATACAATACTTTCTATACACACAAAATTCAGATTCTTTCATTGTTTTGAAAATTTAGAACAGTAGCTTCACTCAAATAACTGCAATTTGTAAATTAATAAATCGATTGAGCTAACATTTTGACACGTGCAATTTGAAGGCTAGGACTTTATAAAAAATATATGGATTTTTAATTAGTAGCGTCATCTACATGTAAGGCCCGGAACTTATTGAGTGATTTGTTAATGCGTGTTGTTATTTTTTGCGTCATGTTAACCATCGCTGGTTCATTTTATGCCGAAATCGTGCATGGTTTTGTATACGATTGATTTGTAGATTAACTTGAATTTGAAGAGATGTTTGTTACATACAGCACGTGTCCATCTTAAATGGTCACCCATCTAATATTGGCAAATGTCAACGTCGCTTAACTTCGGTGATCTCCCGGGAACCGTTGTGTTAATGTGCGTAACTATAGTCGTATAAAAAGAAAGTAACGTTTGCATGAGAGCGATGCACTTTAAAAGTATATTACAATTACATCTGTTGGTGTTTCGTTATGTCACGGTGACCTAACGGCGTTCAATGTTCGAACATCTTTTCTAGAAAAACAAGTCAAGAAGAATAAAATTCATTCTATTTTTATTTTGTCTCTTAATTATAGAACATGGGACAAATATTTCTTGCGAATGTTTTGGAGTACATATTTTATGAGGAACAAACGAAAAGAAAATATTTTATAAAATAACTGTGGTGGCAGATTCTATTTTTACAAATAAATAAACTTAAATTTACGTTTCAAAAGATGATTTAGATGATTAAAACAAAGTTTTGATCTTCTCATTAAATTCATTATTGCGTTTTCGTTATTGTTATACCGGCTGTTCTAACAGAAGAGAAACTACACTGGTTCTCACTATAAATAGTGCGAGTAGACAATCAACAGGGAGAAAAAGGACAGTATTGTAACTGTCTAGCCGAGTGCCAGTCAGTTTCCTTACCTTTGTACCTTTTATGTTAATACACTTGTTATCTTAACCCAACCTCGACTTGACTTCTTTTTACTGTTAGACTACTTCACAACAGTTATCAAATATTGTTTTCTGTTCATCCTGTTTGGATAGAAATAAGCCAAACAGATTTCTTGAAAATATTTATTGGTTTCAGACTTTTTCAAGTATTTGAATGTAGCCATCATTCAATTCAGTATATCTGTAACGTATCGGTAGAAGCCGGTTCAACCCGCCTAGGGCGAATATCATATCATGTATTACCGAATATAAAAAGAAAATCCAAAGTATCAAGCAGTTTGTCAAGGGTTAACATACTTTTCATGTGGTGCTTTCACTTCAAATTTGCTCTTAAGAATCTAATCCAAGGCTCTTTATGAAGAAAATCTCGCCCTTGGATAATGTAGGCCATTTTACCAATTCTTATAATACAGTTCCAAGTTCCTAACTCTATTTTACAGCTTTTAAATTCGAAATAAAATTGATTCTCCAGAAAAATTCTAAATCTGATACATTTAAATTTTAAATAAACCGGTACATCTAGCATCATTTTATAATAAAAAATACTAACGATTTTACTTTTAAACATTAGTTTTGTTGATAAGTTTTATATTCTACTGAATTAAAGTAAACGTATGAACCATTAGATACAACAGTAAAATACATAATAAATAATTCATATTAAATTAATCGGCCAAATTAATTGTATAAATTTTTAAAACAAATCAATATAATAAAGTAAAGTCGGTCTATTTTTCGACTTTTGTTATCGATAGCGTCCGTCTTACAAAATCAATTTTTCATTCTAAATAGTCATTTTATTTTATTTAAAATTGGACCATTTTCTTAAGAAAAATAAAATTTAATCAAATTTATTTTCTTTTCATAATTACTTTATCCGACTATGAAAAGAATTCAGTTTTTTTTAGCACAGTTCACCCCAAACAAGGCAGCTGCCATTTTGGACGTAAGGGGCTACTGAAAATGAGGGTAAAAGTTTTGGGGGGTCATCCTAAGTTGGGAGCTATGCAGCGAGATGCTTCTTAACATTAATTTTACATTTATGGATGTCGGTACAGTCGGGGAAACGGGGAGCAGGAAGGGAGTTCCAAAGGTCGTCAGCACGAGGAAAGAATATTTTAGAGTAGAAGACGCTCCGGCATCTCGGGACCTCCACAGTGAATGGATGGGATTTAGCTGATTGTCGGGTAGGTCGAGTGTATTTACGTCGAAGGGGCATCAGAGCAGCAAGTTCATCAGAGCACATTCCATTGAAGTACTTTTAAAACAAGCACAAGGATGCAACATTGCGACAGTGGCTGGAGCTTGATGGATAGTGAGGGACCTATTAGATTAGCGACTCTTTTCGAGACCTTATCTATGAGGGAGAGACTTGTGGATGGTGCACAAGCCCAGATGTGGCAACAATACTCCATGCATGTGCGGATGGTGGATTTGTAGAGATATAGGATACTGTCAGGTGTAAGAAGTTTTCTAGAACGATAGAGGGAGGCCACCTTTTTTTATAAGAGCCTTAGCAATGTTTTCTAAGTATTTGTTCCAATTCATGTTACCTAAAAATGTTAGGCCGAGGAGTTGGAACGTTGAACTCTCAGATAGGGTATTATTTGCCATGGCAATCGGTGGTGGAAGAGGTTTTTTGTAGTTGTTGAAGGAAAGGAGATTTGTCTTAGCAGCATTAAATGTTACCATCTATTTATGACCCCATTTCACTACTGCCATCTTTGTTATCAGTAGAAAACTTTAATTAAAATGGACGCCTTTTTTATTCTCGTTAGTTAATAGTAAATTCTATGCCGTACGTCTTCCCTAACCGATGGCAAACAAAAAAATACCTCATCTATACAAAAGGCCCCATATTTCAACGACGAACATGAGTCACTGCAGGTAAGACATTCAAATTTTCTTATAGTACTATTATAACTTTCGAACAAACACCATCACAAAGCTAAAATAAAACCGCTTCTCATTTTTCAATAACAAAACTAAAAAATGTTACATAAAACAGTGACATATTTTAACGCTGAATACGTCTCTTTGAAAGTGGGACAGTTACTTTTACTTTTTACAAATATTAATAAATCATATTTAAGCTTATGCTTTTTTCGTAATTCATTTTTATTGCTCTTCTTATTAATTAAGCTGTAATAGACATACGACATTCTGTGCTAACCGTGATTTTTCTTATTCACAATTAAAACGAACATGGCTTCGAGTTTTTATTTTATTTTTAAATACAAGATGCACCAACGTCTGCTTCGTTTAACTAGAATATATTACGTGAATATGATTAATTTAAAAAAATGTTAACACACTTATTCTTCAAACGGTGTAAAACAAAAAAAATACCTCATATATCGCTTCTGCGCGGTCAAACAACTTTATTTTATTTTACGATGTAAAAACAAACACCATCGCCAAACTAAAATTACTAAAATGGTCCACGTTTTTCCATAGTAAATTTAAAAAAAAAAACAGTGCATAATTTTAAAGCTGAATACGTTTCTTTGAAAGTAAGCCAGTTACTTTTACTTTTAACAAAGAAAAACAAATATTGACAAATCATATTTAAACGTATACTTTTTCATAATTCATTTTAATTGGTCCTTTTTTATTTCTTATTTGACTTTTAAACATAACTAGGCATAGGACATTCTGTGCAAACCTGTTATGTCAACTAAAATAATTTACATAGCTATGCTTCATTTTAACGAAAAATGTTAATAAATACATAAACATTACGTGCTTACAAATTACATGCAAGAAATATTAAATCAATAAATAAATGAATAACACACATAACATTGCTTAAAACTTCCTATTTACGAAATAATACAATAAAAACCGGCTTATTTAAAAAAAAAAAATTTCAACGGGTACTTAAATTTAATCCACCTGAATACATTTCAGTTTACAAAAAATTGTTTCCAAATCCGATTGTTAAAAATTATTACTAAAAATATTTAAAGAAAATTGTTTTATTGCATTTACTTATGGTATTTAGTTCTGTGAATAATATATTTAAAAATAGGCCAACATACAAGAATAAGAAATAGTCAGAATTCAAAATGGCGGCGTCCGTCATATTTAGTATTTTTTATAATGAATTTTGGGGTTTGCATTATGTATTCCATACGTTGACTCTACTACTTGTTAAATTCTGATCATAATTTCTGATGTGTGTACGTTGGCCTATTTTTAATATGTTGTTCACTAAACTAAATAAGAAAATGCTATAAAGCAGCTTATTTATTGCAATGTTTCTTTTTTTTATTTTGGCTGAGGGTTATTCAGCAAGTTGATACTTGTAATAAGTGCATTGAGCGTAGTCGATGGCGACCCGAAGGCATCTTTTTCATTTCCGCTGATTAGCTGGGGGTGACTAAGACAAAGACCGGACGTTTAGGATGTCCGCTTGAAACTAAATATACTTAGCAGTCACAGCTGGCAGGAGATGAGCAGATCGGAGTAGACAAGCAGATCGGGTTGAGCTGACGATGTGATGAGCTGACGAGAGAACGACAATGATGCCTTGATAGACGAATTATCTCAGTTTGGACTTGGCTTATATACTGAGACTTAACTAAGATGTGGACATTAGCATTTGGGGGGTCTTTTTCCGCGACGGTGTCACTCACACAGAGCACAACTGACTTATACATAATGTATCGGAGTTTGTATTTTCTCTTGTGAGTCTGCGTTGCTTTTGTTTTTGTTTTTTTGTATACTTATAAACTACTGCATGCGTCCTCGGCGGTCGCCAAGACCACATGGCCAGATAAAGAAGGTAAAAATGAAGAGAGAACGACAGCACACAGCGATCATCGAGGGACGGCACATGGTTCTACAGCGGTATGGAATTTTTGATCACCAGAGGGACGTACATAACCAGCAAAAATTACCTATAAAAATTGCCCCAGTTTAGAAGGGCGTCTCCTCTTCTGGCTGAGAACAAAACATATGCTACACTTTGATCTTAGCATGATGCGTAATTTATCTTCATCAGACATCTAAAACTGATTCGAACAATCGTGCCTTACACTTGTGCCATTAAGTTGTTTTCTTTTCATTTAATATGGCCGACATACATTGGTATGAGTTAGGTTTGCAATCTCCCGCAGTTGTAGGCAAAATAGAAACTTGTACTAACTTAATCGTTTTCAGTGATTCGATCGCAATAAGTATTGTGTTTCCGGAATGAATAGCCAAAAAGGGGGTATATTTATCGTAAAACAAACAAGCCTAATCACATCGTTGGACTGTTATTCGTAGTAGTGTAACCAGATTGCCCACGAGGTGGCTTAAGTTGTTATGATAGTACTTGTTACGAAAGGTTCGTTGAACAGAATTTAGGTTAAGTTTGGAATTTAGAGAAGAATGCGCCATTAAAGTTGAAATATGTTTTGACAAATACTGTTAGTGTCGGTTGATTTGAAAAATAAACAAATGTCATTTGTGGGTTACTTAAGTAATGCATGAAATGAAAAAAACAATTTGCATAGATACTAACTGATAATTTAAAAATACGTACGAACGCTTACTCTCATTGGGGGGGGGGGATAAAAAATAATTAAAAGTGTGAGGAGAGGATGTTGTCGACATTATAACATCAAAGTGATCGATGAATATTCCTGTTTGCGTTTTTTGAGTCTTCACGTGTAAAGCGGCCTGCGAGGAAAAGATGCTTCCAAAAATGCTAGAATTCCCAAACAGCAGAACAAATGTTTTCATTTAGTCGTATGTAATATGGCGTCCTCAACAAAGTTGTTGGCTCCGTGACACATAATTATAAGAAAAACCGTCACTCCTAATCATTTGAGAAATCTTATAGACTTTCGCATATGTTCCATCCCCACCCTGCAAAGACATGAGGGGCCAACATGTTACAGTAGGGACCCAAAGTTATTTTTAACTCGTACATCCCACCTATAAGAGGGCTACCTCCTTGGCAGTGCCACTCGATCACCCTTAAAAGGAAATCACAGCCAATTCCCCATGTCTGAAAATGTATATGGGTGTCAAAACAAAATATCTTTCTTCAACGGATGCAAGTTTTTGTTTTATTATCTCCTGTAAGTGCATCGAATTCAAATAATTCGCTAAAGCAGGAACCCAACAGGGAAAGAGTGGGTCAGCATTCGTCGCACTCACATCCCATCATATTTTTTAAATCTATATCTTTTTATTTATACTAGCTGGCATTGCTTTGGATTAAAAGTTCGCTACTTTTAAATAAGACCGCAAAGAAATGAAAAGGACGGGAGAGAGAGATAGATAGATAGATAGATAGATAGATAGATAGATAGATAGATAGATAGATAGATAGATAGATAGAGAAAGAGAGAGAGCAAGCAGTCAGTCACCCTTGCTCTATGTGGTGTCAGTAACGAGAGAGAAAGAGAGGGGGGACAGGAAGAGCAATCAGTAACCCTCTCCCCTTTCTGAACCCTTGCTTATGCCTCATCGGTATATCTTTCTTTGTAGTAAGTTTAATTAAAATTGCCCCTCCTGGAAATTAATTAGTAAATATCTTAAGAAAAAAAACAGTAATTGATCCATTTTTCATTAAAACACTAATTAATTACTGTTAATATCGACAAAAATATTGCATATACATGGGAAAAATAGGACGATAAAATTAAAAATGAATAACCCTAAACACTAATTTATTATGGACTGTTTAAAACAATAGTTATGCAAATTAGCTATTTAAATAACGATGTTCGGGTCTTTCGTCTGTTCTATATATATCGTATTTCAAAATGTTATCTTGTATTATTGAATCCTACAGTGGATTCATTGCTGTCGAGCTGGAGTATGGTTCTGTTAAGTCCTAGGATGCCCACCCTCCCAGGCTTTAATTTCTCTCTGAGAAGGGGTTAGTTTATTGCTAATCGTCTGAGGTGTTTCTTACTGAGGAATGCTTGCGGGGCTGCTCAGACATTTTTCGTAGGCCTAAGTGCGCTTATCCTAGTGCGATGGCTTCTCAAAACCACACCTGACCTTGTGTCTAACCTCTTGGCAAGGAAGTAAATACTATGTTGTATTATTGATTTAAATAACAGTAACCGGTTTTGAAGGTAATATAGAGCGATGAATAAATAAATACAACTTTCGCATTTATTCATTTAGATATCTGAAATGATTAAGCAAGATGCGTTTGCTGTTAATTGCCAATCAGCAAAGTACGCAGACGACCTTTGCTCGAAATGGACATTTTGCACAGATCTCGACTCCATTTTGATTTCCTATGAACGCTTGTCTTATGTAAATATGCACACATCACTTACTGCGAAAGTTTGCATCTGTGAGGGGTACACCGTACAAAGCATAAGCGAGTAAATATACGATATACAATATACAAAGGCGAAGGAAGAAAAAGAAACGTTAGGTCGACGTACTAAAAGGGTGTGGTCGAACGGTACGGGAAGCCCAGGGCGGGAGAGAGTAAGTTGTAAATAAACAATGTGTGTGAAGTCAAAAGGCGTTTTTGTTGGCATTTGTCGAAACAGCGTTTTTCTTCTTCCAGGAGTGGGAGAAGCTACTGGCGGTTGGTCGAACAATAAATGCAATGGGTAACACATGTCTAACGTTTCATTGGCTGGTTTAAAAAATACAGGTTATAGTCACGTGCAAAAGAAACGTGTTGAATGATGTTAAAATAGCATTGTAAAAAAGAAATTAAATGAAATTCCCGATTATTAAAATTGGTTAAAAGTCTTAATTTTTAATGATTTTACTCGCGATAAGAGTGAAGGGTATGAGGAAGACAAGGTCGATTTAATCCCTTTAAAGGTCATAAGCACTCAAAAATTTGGTGCCCTATATATGTGTAATTCTTGAATGATCAATCTGTGGTGCCCCTTCATTTGATTTCCTAAGCACATTAAAAAAATAAATTATTTGTTGTTGGGCGGAGTTAAAAAAACAAAAACATTTTCGCAATCTTCTTGACCATGGCCGAATTAAACCCTTTGGAGACCATAATCACTTTAAAATGTGGTACCCTATACATAAATCTGTAGCGCCCCCCCCTCTCTTGATACTCGAAACACGTGCTTATTTTGTTTAATGCTTAATTCAGCCTTGACAAAGGAGCATAACTCAGATCTTAACAATAATAAATAGGCATTTCAAGAATATTCTACATGATTCGAACGTCCGCTGCAAATGAACGTGTCCCTCTTGTTTCGATATCAACCTGAAACAAACAGAAAAATAGCAGAGAACGTACTTGCAACCTTGCAAACACGTTGTATTTTTTATATGTGATGTCACAAACAACTATTTCCTGAGCCCAACTCACCACTTATCCCCAACGTTGTCGACCAGATATGGTAACGTTACAAAGTGCTATAGCTGAAACGTTCGGCATTGATAAATCGAAAATCTTTGGTCCATAATTACACAAAATATTCATGTTAATGGACGTCAATTTACAGCGGAAGATGAACCAAGGGAAGCTCAAGATGATGCTATAAATAATGATGACTAATGGTTTTTTTTAAGTTATCCGTCGAAATGGCTCTCATGAGACCAAATAATTCATTATATCAATAAATCGTATTATGTGACACGATGAGGTATTTTACTGGTGCTATAAACTTATTAATGGACTTGATGATTGGTGTCAAACACTGACGAGCAACGTTCGTTTAGCTTATTAAAATTAACTTAAATTAATTATCGAAGTAATGTATTATAAGAAGGGGCAAACATTCTTTAGACTAGGAAGTGTATAAACTATTTATCATTTAAAGCTGGCGGATTTTGAGGTGTCAGTTTTGTTATAAAATTGTGAAATGTCATATTGCTCGCCTGTAAAATACTGGATAACTTAGGTTGAATTATCAAGACAATAATCTTGGAAATTCATTTTGATTTACAATTAAGGCGGGCACACTGATTTTAGTGTGCTGGATTGCTCAATACAATTGTAATATTGAACTCGTACAGGTGGCCAAATGCGGGTTTATAATGTAAACACGTTACAGTTCATTATCCGACATCAGATAATGAAGCCATCTGTCGCAATTAACAGGCGCGCTATCTGGTCGGTTCTTCTTGGAGATTTATTGAAGTGTTTCAACAAACCATGCGACGTTGGGTGTCAAGCGCACCGACCACGCCGGTAAAACAAAAAAGTACAAACAGAAAGGGCAGATCACAATGAGGTTAGCTAAAATGTTATTACGGGACTACTTCCCTGCAGACTACCACATGACCCTCTTCAAATCTACTGTCAACAAATACTTGTTATAAACTATCCTCATAAGTAATAAAACTTTGTTCATTCCATTTCAATCCTCTCATAATATTCTTCATTATTCAATTAAAAATCCATGCATCGCATTAATCTTTACCATCGAGTGGCTTTTAGCCTTGATAAGTGTTGACTCATTAGTAAAAAGAAAAACTGCTGTTATTCTGATTAAGCATCAATATGTCAACCTTTCTATTATGGAAAGGGTAAATTCTATATTTAAACTCATATGGTTAAGTGTGCTACTCTTTTATCGATTTTATGTGTCTTGGCCTTTTGGCTAAGATCAAAGTGTAGTATCTGTTCCGATGGATACTGCACCCCATACTGGTGTTGTCTTGGCCTTCGGGTCTTGATTTACGCCAGTCAATGGGTCTGTCCTGTGCAGTTCTGGGAGGTCCACCTTCCCAGGCTTTGCCTCCCCTCTTTGGGGAGGAGTAAGTTTATTGCTTACTGTCTGAGGCGCCTCTACCGACGGGGCTGCCCAGGCAATTTTTAAACCCCACTTTCCCGACCCGACCTTGGGTTACATCTTACTTGTGGGAGTAAGATAAAAACTGGCCTTGTGCCTAACTCCTGGAGAGGAGTAAATCAATACTCTTTTATCGATTTAGTATACAGCGATTGGAAAGACAGGATAACCTTTTTATAAATTTTTGGCGAACGCCATCGACCATTCCTGAAATTCCTTAACCGTAACAGTTGATACGTTTCGATTTAAATCTCTGGTATCAGCAAAGTGAACGATTAAATCACAATAAAATGCGGTAAAAAAAATATTCCA
>OY744529.1:87696221-87746221 GCA_963556195.1 Sepiola atlantica | reverse complement strand
ATATTTTTTCAATTAAAGATTCAAACTCATACAATATTTGAATGTATCAAACAAGACTTTCGTATTGGGGTTCGAACGGTGTGACCGGCACGGATTGTCTCCTCCTATACTGACGATTGCAGGTTTAGCATGAAAAACGTGTGTATATGGTTTTATTTGTGTGTGTGTGTAATTATTTATAAATAAAATAAATAATTACACACACACACACACACACACACACATATATATATATATATATACATATATATATACATATATATAAATATATCTATACATATATATATATATATACATATATATAAATATATCTATACATATATATATACACATATACATATATATATATGTGTATATATACATATATATATATATAAATATATACATATATATACATATATACATACATATATATGTGTATATATATGTATATATACATGGACGGCGGCACCGGGGGGGGAGGGGGCTACAGCCCACACACTTTTTTACTTGGTCCCCCCACTTTACGGTCATCAATAATGAAGTTATATATGCATGTGTTTAACCGCCCCTCCCACTTTTGTAGGAGTTCCCCCCCCCCCACTTTTATAACTGTGTCGCTGGTTCTGATATATATGTATATATATATATGTATATATATACATATATATATACATATATATATGCATATATACATATATACATATATATATATACTTATATATATGTGCATATATATATATATATATATATATATACATAGGCAACAAATAATTATCAATACATGTCCGATTAAAGACAACGGAATTTTCTCTTTTCGTTAATTTTTTAATCGTTGTCTTTATTCTGCGAGCTAGTTTCCAGGGTTTTTGTGTTCATTCGTGGAGTATGGACGAGAGAGTTATTTTTTCGTTTTTGATCTTCGTGATAAGGGGACTTTTTTCTGTGTTGTTGTTGTTGTTGTTTTGGAGAGTTTAAGGTTGTCGCGAGACAAAATTAAAGTGTAATTGAATCTTGTTTATGTATTCGCAAATTTATTGGGTTTTTTTTTCAATTTGTTGTTAGTTTTTATGGTCGATGAGATAAAGTGTGAGGGAAAAGGAGATACTATGTTATCTATGCATAATAGTGTTACGTCTGGATTATCAGTTCAATTACAACTTTAAAAAATGAAGGAAATACGAAGTAGAACCTTTAACAGATATTTATTTAACAAACACACTGATTAAATTGAAATGTAGAAAACCGCTAGTCGCGAGATGCTTGTTTGATCATGAGATCGGTTCTTTTTACTTTTTTCACTGTCTAGGCAGACGACTTCTTTATCCAAGGGCGATAACTCTTACTTTTGATTCACATAACATTTTATAAAGGGGATATAATCTTTTATGTATCGATTTTCAGTATTTAATTCAAAAGTGCACAATGCGTGAGTAGAGCTAGGTAGTAAGTTATGAAAATATATGTATGGCAATTAAGCTACACAGAGGCTCTCGCATTTGATCCCTGTAAGGAATCGTCAGGCTAAAATGCATTTTAGCCTGACGGTTTCCTTACAGGGATGAAACGCGGAAGCCTCTGTGTAGTTTAATTCCCATAAATATATTTTCATAACGAACTATATATATATATATATATATATATATATATATATATATATATATATATATATATATATATATATATAAATTAATTAATCAAGTTCAAATATATCAACAAAATGAACGTGAAACCGATATTTTCAAAAGTGCTCAATAACAAGTAGAGCATTTATAAATTACATAAACACTATTACAGTCTACGCCAATCAACTAGCGTTTCAAGGTTTTCAATATTTTCACAGACAGAATAAAAATAAAAAGTGAAATAAACTCGCATTGAAATCGTCGCAAAAAAAACGGATCTTAAGAAAAGACGAAAAAAGAAGAGACAAAATCAAATACGATCCAAGATCGTATCAGCCAAATATAAGTTACTTTCCGTTAACCTTTCAAACTTGCATTACTAACCTCTACTCCTTCCTCTAACTTACCGTAGCCCCCTCCCCTTCTCAATATAACTATCATTTTGAAATACGCTAGACATAACAAGAAAAAGAAAGTTAAGAAAAAAGCATAAATAAATAATTGAAAAAGCTAAAAAGACTCAAAACTAATTCATATTTATAATTATAAAAATTATCTAAATATTTAAATAAAACTAAAACCTATAATGTTTAAGGTCATCTTTAAATAATTTTAATCAGAAGATTTAACTGTATATTAAATAATATTAATATCTAGAAATCATAAGAATTTTAATTACTTTATTACTAGCAATCTGAGTGAGGTACTACCACGTAACCAACCAATAACTATACGATTAAGCACTATAATTTTCATAAGTGTAGGTCCCACAAATAAACCACTATAGCATTTATTATTATTATTATTATTATTATTATTATTATTATTATTATTATTATTATTATTATTATTATTATTATTATTATTACAATTACAATTAACACACACACACATAGATAGATAGATAGATAGATAGATAGATAGATAGATAGATAGATAGATAGATAGATAGATAGATAGATAGATAGATAGATACCCTCCCCTCCCCTCCCCTCTTAAACAAATATTAGTAACGGAAAGCTTTTTATCTTTTATGGGCAAACACAAAAAAATAAACATCGGCTAAGCCCGAGCCGGTGATTTGTCCAGTTTGTTTGTTTTTTGCCGACAACAGAAGGGTGCTGACGAATCAATCTGTTTGTTTTGACCAACCGGATTTTATCCCAAATTCAGCATGAGCCGATCGATGAAAACCGGGTAAGCCCAACAGACACTGTGATGTATAGTTTTTAAATAAATAAATTATATATTAGCTCTTATAGAACATGCGATTGAGTACTTTTATATATATATATATATATATATATATATATATATATATATATATATATATATATATATATTATATATACTAGTAGAATATCCGTCGTATATATATATATATATATATATATATATATATATATATATGTGTGTGTGTGTGTGTGTGTGTGTGTGTGTGTGTGTGTGTGTGTGTGTGTGTGTGTGAATTTCGCGTACAACAAAATCGTAGGATAAATTTCAGAGGAAAATTTTTTTAATCAATGAAACAGGCGGGTGGAAAAAAAAAAGAAAATTGCTAAAATTTTCTTTAAGGCCTTATCGTCTGACCCTCTAAGAGGAAACGTCAGAATGATAAATTAAAAACTAAGAAAATCGAATGAGATATGAGGGGGAAAAAATTGTTTCTGTTGGAGAAAACGATTGAGAGAGGAAAAAAAAAAGAAAAAAGTAACTCTCAATGTTATGGTGGCTTTGAATCATTAAAGATCTCCAACTGATGTTTCAAAATCTTTTGTCTACACAGGCTAGGTCGAGAATTGTTAATAACTAACGCCTCAGATTGTAGTTCGACCTGGCACTGTGTAAAACATAAAACCACCCATCGGAATAGTTGTCAGAACAACTATTTGTACTAACCAGGTGATTACCGATGGCTGATGTCTATGCCTGAAAGTTCCCGGATGATCTCGAAACCTTGTGTAAGCGAATATCACGTGGTATGTGTTGAGATATTCTAATTTCTAATCTTTGGGATGTCTTGCCAACGTAGTCAGCTCCACACTGACACATGAATTTATAAACAACAGAATTCTTTTGAATGGCTGGTAAAACATCCTTACGAAAAGAAGAGAAAAAGGTTCGAGTCGTGTAAACTACTCTCAGCATGGTTGCTGGAAAACAGCGTTCAGTAGAAGAAGAAATCCTTTTGACAATGTCAAGGCGTCAGAACCTAACCATGGGAGTTTCAAATAAATAGGGCAACATGACGGGCCAATAAATTTAGCACCATTAAATATAGCAACTTTACGTACAATGGTGCTTTTTATGATATTGGTGGGATATCCATTAGCAAGAAAAATATTGGTAATTTCAAATTATTATATATATATATATATATATATATATATATATATATATTAATAGATGAAAGAATAAAATAATCCGACGGTACTCTTTATTCTTTTCTTTTCTTTTCCGTTACTAATTTTTTTTCTATGTATTTATCTTTGACTCTATACATATTTACTTATCTGCCCTCTCTACATGAACCCTACCACTATATATATTTCTCATAATGTATAGACTTTCTCGTCTTTTGTCATTTTTTGCATTTTTTCGTTCGCTCTTGACAAAGCCCATATAACATTTGGGCGAAACGTTGAGCTCTTTAGATCTTCCGCTTATTCCTTTTTAATTTCATATATCTATATATATATATATATATATATATATATATATATATATATATATATATATATATATATATATATATATATATATATATATATATATATACAGGGTGGGCAAAAATAAGGGTCCTATTTTTAAAAATTCATAACTTTTTTATTTATTGATTTTTTTAATTTTTTTTTTTTAGAATAAGTAAAGGACCCCTTCCGAAGCAAGCATAAGCCGTATTAGCCCTAAGGAACGTACCCTCATTTAGAAAACATTATTTTTGCTTAAAAAACTCAAAACAGTGTAAAAAACAATACTTTAGTTTTTGTAAGTTTTAAGAAGTGTTTTTCGGCTAAAATTTGTTTTGTTTATTTCAAAAAATCTCGGAAGGGTCAGTCTACACACACATAAAGTTTGGTGAGTTTAACTTTTATTTTGTGGAAGTTATTCAAATTCAAGTTATTCAAATTTAAAGATAGGACCCTTATTTTGGCCCACCCTGTATATATATATATATATATATATATATATATATATATATATTGTATTTGTTTCTATAGATGTTAATCCAATAATACTTCAGCACTATTATTAGACATTTCCGGGCACACCGGGGTACGGGTCAGCTAGTACATATATATATATATATATATATATATATATATATATATATATATATATATATATATATATATATATATATATATATATCCCCACGTGTGAGTTTGCCTTTTTCTATTTTTTTTATTTGTTTTCACCAAAGAAATAACCTACTGTATTGTGTAGGTTTTTTCAAAACATTTCAATCCAAGAACTTGTTATTCTTTGTGGATTTTGAGAGACGATATTGACATAAAAATGTTGTTTAGCTCACGGCAAAAGAAACGGGCCGTAAAAATACATCTAACAGAAATGGTATGTTTTTGTGAAAAAATAAAAATAGAGAATAAAGAAAACATGGTTATTGGAATATAAAATGAACCTGACTTATATATGCTCTGTGGTTACTTACTGACAATCATCGAGCTGAATATTTTAAACAAAATATATCAAAGTTTCTACTACTTTATGATTAGTAATTCCTATACGTTCTACTACTTTATGATTAGTCACTCCTATACGTTTCTACTACTTTATGATTAGTCACTCCTATACGTTTCTACTACTTTATGATTAGTCACTCCTATACGTTTCTACTACTTTATGATCAGTCACTCCTATACGTTTCTACTACTTTATGATTAGTCACTCCTATACGTTCTACTACTTTATGATTAGTCACTCCTATACGTTTCTACTACTTTATGATTAGTCACTCCTATACGTTTCTACTACTTTATGATTAGTCACTCATATACGTTTCTACTACTTTATGATTAGTCACTCCTATACGTTTCTACTACTTTATGATCAGTCACTCCTATACGTTTCTACTACTTTATGATTATTCACTTCTATACGTTTCTACTACTTTATGATTAGTCACTCCTATACGTTCTACTACTTTATGATTAGTCACTCCTATACGTTTCTACTACTTTATGATTAGTCACTCCTATACGTTTCTACTACTTTATGATTAGTCACTCCTATACGTTTCTACTACTTTATGATTAGTCACTCCTATACGTTTCTACTACTTTATGATCAGTCACTCCTATACGTTTCTACTACTTTATGATTAGTCACTCCTATACGTTTCTACTACTTTATGATTAGTCACTCATATACGTTTCTACTACTTTATGATTAGTCACTCCTATACGTTTCTACTACTTTATGATCAGTCACTCCTATACGTTTCTACTACTTTATGATTATTCACTTCTATACGTTTCTACTACTTTATGATTAGTCACTCCTATACGTTCTACTACTTTATGATTAGTCACTTCTATACGTTTCTACTACTTTATGATTAGTCACTCCTATACGTTTCTACTACTTTATGATTAGTCACTCCTATACGTTTCTACTACTTTATGATTAGTCACGTCTATACGTTTCTACTACTTTATGATTAGTCACTCCTATGCGTTTCTACTACTTTATGATTAGTCACTCCTATACGTTTCTACTACTTTATGATTAGTCACTCCTATACGTTCTACTACTTTATGATTAGTCACTTCTATACGTTTCTACTACTTTATGATTAGTCACTCCTATACGTTCTACTACTTTACGATTAGTCACTTCTATACGTTTCTACTACTTTATGATTCGTCACTCCTATACGTTTCTACTACTTTATTATTAGTCCCTCTTATACGTTTCTACTACTTTATGATTAGTCACTGGTATACGTTTCTTTAACTTTATGATTAGTTACTCCTATACGTTTCTACTACTTTATGATTAGTTACTCCTATACGTTTCTACTACTTTATAATTAGTCAATTCTATGCGTTTCTACTACTTTATGATTAGTCACTCCTATACGTTCTACTACTTTATGATTAGTCACTCCTATACGTTTCTACTACTTTATGATTAGTCACTCATATGCGTTTCTACTACTTTATGATTAGTCACTCCTATACGTTTCTACTACTTTATGATCAGTCACTCCTATACGTTTCTACTACTTTATGATTATTCACTTCTATACGTTTCTACTACTTTATGATTAGTCACTCCTATACGTTCTACTACTTTATGATTAGTCACTCCTATACGTTTCTACTACTTTATGATTAGTCACTCCTATACGTTTCTACTACTTTATGATTAGTCACTCCTATACGTTTCTACTACTTTATGATTAGTCACTCCTATACGTTTCTACTACTTTATGATCAGTCACTCCTATACGTTTCTACTACTTTATGATTAGTCACTCCTATACGTTTCTACTACTTTATGATTAGTCACTCATATACGTTTCTACTACTTTATGATTAGTCACTCCTATACGTTTCTACTACTTTATGATCAGTCACTCCTATACGTTTCTACTACTTCATGATTATTCACTTCTATACGTTTCTACTACTTTATGATTAGTCACTCCTATACGTTCTACTACTTTATGATTAGTCACTTCTATACGTTTCTACTACTTTATGATTAGTCACTCCTATACGTTTCTACTACTTTATGATTAGTCACTCCTATACGTTTCTACTACTTTATGATTAGTCACGTCTATACGTTTCTACTACTTTATGATTAGTCACTCCTATGCGTTTCTACTACTTTATGATTAGTCACTCCTATACGTTTCTACTACTTTATGATTAGTCACTCCTATACGTTCTACTACTTTATGATAAGTCACTTCTATACGTTTCTACTACTTTATGATTAGTCACTCCTATACGTTCTACTACTTTATGATTAGTCACTTCTATACGTTTCTACTACTTTATGATTCGTCACTCCTATACGTTTCTACTACTTTATTATTAGTCCCTCTTATACGTTTCTACTACTTTATGATTAGTCACTGCTATACGTTTCTTTAACTTTATGATTAGTTACTCCTATACGTTTCTACTACTTTATGATTAGTTACTCCTATACGTTTCTACTACTTTATAATTAGTCAATTCTATGCGTTTCTACTACTTTATGATTAGTCACTCCTATACGTTCTACTACTTTATGATTAGTCACTCCTATACGTTTCTACTACTTTATGATTAGTCACTTCTATACGTTTCTACTACTTTATGATTAGTCACTCATATACGTTTCTACTACTTTATGATTAGTCACTCTTATACGTTTCTACTACTTTATGATTAGTCACTCCTATACGTTTCTACTACTTTATGATTAGTTACTCCTATACGTTTCTACTACTTTATGATTAGTCACTCCTATACGTTCTACTACTTTATGATTAGTCACTTCTATACGTTTCTACTACTTTATGATTAGTAATTCCTATACGTTTCTACTACTTTATGATTAGTCACTCCTATACGTTTCTACTACTTTATAATTAGTCACTTCTATACGTTTCTACTACTTTATGATTAGTCACTTCTATACGTTTCTACTACTTTATGATTAGTCACTCCTATACGTTTCTACTACTTTATGATTAGTCACTCCTATACGTTCTACTACTTTATGATTAGTCACTCCTATACGTTTCTACTACTTTATTATTAGTCACTCTTATACGTTTCTACTACTTTATGATTAGTCACTGCTATACGTTTCTTTAACTTTATGATTAGTTACTCCTATACGTTTCTACTACTTTATGATTAGTTACTCCTATACGTTTCTACTACTTTATAATTAGTCAATTCTATACGTTTCTACTACTTTATTATTAGTCACTCTTATACGTTCCACTACTTTATGATTAGTCACTCCTATACGTTTCTACTACTTTATGATTAGTCACTTCTATACGTTTCTACTATTTTATGATTAGTCACTCCTATACGTTCTACTATTTTATGATTAGTCACTCCTATACGTTTCTACAACTTTATGATTAGTCACTTCTATACGTTTCTACTACTTTATGATTAGTCACTTCTATACGTTTCTACTACTTTATGATTAGTCACTCGTATACGTTTCTACTACTTTATGTTTAGTCACTTTTATACGTTTCTACTACTTTATGATTAGTCACTCCTATACGTTTCTACTACTTTATGATTAGTTACTCCTATATGTTTCTACTACTTTATGATTATTCACTCCTATACGTTTCTACTACTTTATGATTAGTCACTTCTATACGTTTTTACTACTTTATGATTAGTCATTCCTATACGTTTCTACTACTTTATAATTAGTCACTTCTATACGTTTCTACTACTTTATGATTAGTCACTTCCATACGTTTCTACTACTTTATGATTAGTCACTCCTATACGTTTCTACTACTTTATGATTAGTCACTCCTATACGTTCTACTACTTTATGATTAGTCACTCCTATACGTTTCTACTACTTTATTATTAGTTACTCTTATACGTTTCTACTACTTTATGATTAGTCACTGCTATACGTTTCTTTAACTTTATGATTAGTTACTCCTATACGTTTCTACTACTTTATGATTAGTTACTCCTATACGTTTCTACTACTTTATAATTAGTCAATTCTATACGTTTCTACTACTTTATGATTAGTCACTCTTATACGTTCTACTACTTTATGATTAGTCACTCCGATACGTTTCTACTACTTTATGATTAGTCACTTCTATACGTTTCTACTACTTTATGATTAGTCACTCCTATACGTTTTACTACTTTATGATTAGTCACTCCTATACGTTTCTACAACTTTATGATTAGTCACTTCTATACGTTTCTACTACTTTATGATTAGTCACTCCTATACGTTTCTACTACTTTATGATTAGTCACTCCTATACGTTTCTACTACTTTATGTTTAGTCACTTTTATACGTTTCTACTACTTTATGATTAGTCACTCCTATACGTTTCTACTACTTTATGATTAGTTACTCCTATATGTTTCTACTACTTTATGATTATTCACTCCTATACGTTTCTACTACTTTATGATTAGTCACTTCTATACGTTTTTACTACTTTATGATTAGTCATTCCTATACGTTTCTACTACTTTATAATTAGTCACTTCTATACGTTTCTACTACTTTATGATTAGTCACTTCCATACGTTTCTACTACTTTATGATTAGTCACTCCTATACGTTTCTACTACTTTATGATTAGTCACTCCTATACGTTCTACTACTTTATGATTAGTCACTCCTATACGTTTCTACTACTTTATTATTAGTTACTCTTATACGTTTCTACTACTTTATGATTAGTCACTGCTATACGTTTCTTTAACTTTATGATTAGTTACTCCTATACGTTTCTACTACTTTATGATTAGTTACTCCTATACGTTTCTACTACTTTATAATTAGTCAATTCTATACGTTTCTACTACTTTATGATTAGTCACTCTTATACGTTCTACTACTTTATGATTAGTCACTCCGATACGTTTCTACTACTTTATGATTAGTCACTTCTATACGTTTCTACTACTTTATGATTAGTCACTCCTATACGTTTTACTACTTTATGATTAGTCACTCCTATACGTTTCTACAACTTTATGATTAGTCACTTCTATACGTTTCTACTACTTTATGATTAGTCACTCCTATACGTTTCTACTACTTTATGATTAGTCACTCCTATACGTTTCTACTACTTTATGTTTAGTCACTTTTATACGTTTCTACTACTTTATGATTAGTCACTCCTATACGTTTCTACTACTTTATGATTAGTTACTCCTATATGTTTCTACTACTTTATGATTATTCACTCCTATACGTTTCTACTACTTTATGATTAGTCACTTCTATACGTTTTTACTACTTTATGATTAGTCACTCATATACGTTTCTACTACTTTATGATTAGTCACTCCTATACGTTTCTACTACTTTATGATTAGTCACTCTTATACGTTTCTACTACTTTATGATTAGTAACTTCTATACGTTTCAACTACTTTATCATTAGTCACTCCTATACGTTTCTACTACTTTATGATTAGTCACTCATATACGTTTCTACTACTTTATGATTAGTCACTCCTATACGTTTCTACTACTATATGATTTGTCACTCTTATACGTTTCTACTACTTTATGATTAGTCACTCCTATACGTTTCTACTACTTTATGATTAGTCACTTCTATATGTTTCTACTACTTTATGATTAGTCACTCCTATACGTTTCTACTACTTTATGATTAGTTACTCTTATACGTTTCTACTACTTTATGATTAGTCACTCCTATACGTTTCTACTACTTTATGATTAGTTACTTCTATACGTTTTTACTACTTTATGATTAGTCACTCATATACGTTTCTACTACTTTATGATTAGTCACTCCTATACGTTTCTACTACTTTATGATTAGTCACTCTTATAAGTTTCTACTACTTTATGATTAGTCACTGCTATACGTTTCTTTAACTTTATGATTAGTTACTCCTATATGTTTCTACTACTTTATGATTATTCACTCCTATACGTTTCTACTACTTTATGATTAGTTACTTCTATACGTTTTTACTACTTTATGATTAGTCACTCCTATACGTTTCTACTACTTTATAATTAGTCACTTCTATACGTTTCTACTACTTTATGATTAGTCACTTCTATACGTTTCTACTACTTTATGATTAGTCACTCCTATACGTTTCTACTACTTTATTATTAGTCACTCTTATACGTTTCTACTACTTTATGATTAGTCACTGCTATACGTTTCTTTAACTTTATGATTAGTTACTCCTATACGTTTCTACTACTTTATGTTTAGTTACTCCTATACGTTTCTACTACTTTATAATTAGTCAATTCTATACGTTTCTACTACTTTATGATTATTCACTCTTATACGTTCTACTACTTTATGATTAGTCACTCCTATACGTTTCTACTACTTTATGATTAGTCACTTCTATACGTTTCTACTACTTTATGATTAGTCACTCCTATACGTTCTACTACTTTATGATTAGTCACTCCTATACGTTTCTACAACTTTATGATTAGTCACTTCTATACGTTTCTACTACTTTATGATTAGTCACTCCTATACGTTTCTACTACTTTATGATTAGTCACTCCTATACGTTTCTACTACTTTATGTTTAGTCACTTTTATACGTTTCTACTACTTTATGATTAGTCACTCCTATACGTTTCTACTACTTTATGATTAGTTACTCCTATATGTTTCTACTAATTTATGATTATTCACTCCTATACGTTTCTACTACTTTATGATTAGTCACTTCTATACGTTTTTACTACTTTATGATTAGTCACTCATATACGTTTCTACTACTTTATGATTAGTCACTCCTATACGTTTCTACTACTTTATGATTAGTCACTCTTATACGTTTCTACTACTTTATGATTAGTAACTTCTATACGTTTCTACTACTTTATCATTAGTCACTCCTATACGTTTCTACTACTTTATGATTAGTAACTTCTATACGTTGCTACTACTTTATGATTAGTCACTCCTATACGTTTCTACTACTTTATGATTAGTCACGTCTATACGTTTCTACTACTTTATGATTAGTCACTTCTATACGTTTCTACTACTTTATGATTAGTCACTCCTATACGTTTCTACTACTTTATGATTAGTCACTTCTATACGTTTCTACTACTTTATGATTAGTCACTCCTATACGTTTCTACTACTTTATGATTAGTCACTCCTATACGTTCTACTACTTTATGATTAGTCACTCCTATACGTTTCTACTACTTTATGATTAGTCACTCATATACGTTTCTACTACTTTATGATTAGTCACTCCTATACATTTCTACTACTTTATGATTTGTCACTCTTATACGTTTCTACTACTTTATGATTAGTCACTTCTATACGTTTCTACTACTTTATGATTAGTCATAGGAGTGAATAATCATAAAGTAGTAGAAACATATAGGAGTATTGAGTTACATTTCTGGGTCTGTTTTATTTATTCCCTCCTTTTTATTCATAGTAATAAAAGACGAATTTTGGTGACGACCCAAAGATTTTCGTCAATTGTTTTATTCGACCAATCGACGTTGCACTCTTTCGTTTATTCATTTTATTATATAACCAGTTTTTAATGGGGAATTCATTTTCATTTTTATGCTGAAACAATATCAAATTCCTCAACTTTGAATATCTCAAAGACCATATCAATTAACGTTTTTTTTGTTTTTTTTCTAATGAATAAAATTTGCCTATGTTCATGCACAGTAAATTTCCCCAAAATTTCAATATATCAAATACCACTACGGCAATCATAATTTTGTTGTTAAAATGTCAAATAGAAATTATTTCAACATTATATTGTAACAAATAAAGGATAGTTGACTCGAAATCATCAGAGATATAAAAGGTATTTGATAGACATTAAACCGAGGTGAGCCAAATCTATATTTTATACTGTGTCTGTTCTATTTGTCTTTTGAACCCAAACAAGTTGTAAAGGAAGAATTGTTATTCCTGTTGGACCGACGCCGTCAACCTATCTTCTATCTTGTACTTAAGAGAACGGAATCTTGCGTCCAATTAGCGACACCCAGGCCTGTCATGAACATAACCGAGAGGAAATAAGATGACACAGCCGGTCAACCGTCGCCTCTTAAAACATTTACGAACGTATTGACCTCACATCAAAGGAAAAGTATCATCGCCTTTTAACTGTTTCCTCTTAGAGGGTCAGACGATAAGGCCTTAAGGGAAATATTAGCAATTTTCTTTTTTTTCACCCACCCGTTTCATTGATTAAAAAATGTTTCCTCTAAAATTTATCCTACGATTTTGTTGTACGCGAAATTTACTTTATATATATATATATATATATATATATATATATATATATATATATATATATATATATATATATATATAAAGTTAGTTGAAATCAACAAAAATTGAACATTGTTCCAAGAATTCAAAACCAACTATTGTTAGGTATACGATCGTTTCCAAGACTTTTTTGGATATATTTTATTTTTCATTATGTATTACTATTTATTTTTCAGTGCCCAATGGTGCGACGAAAAATGTTTTCGGATTGTTTTACAAATAACATCCTTGAATTTTGATCCTGTGAACATTCTTCACGACCGTAACTATATCTTCTTTTTGAGTGAATGATGACCATAGTTTAATCCTGTTGATTTTTTTTACTCTCATTTTCTCCATACGATGAACCACACTTTTTTGTTGATGTTTTGAACTAAGGATTCTGAAGAAATTTGTTTTATGTTAAACTACTTGAATATTTTGCATATGAGTGTAGAATTATAACGATAATTAAATTATCGTTTAATAATAATAATCTATCGTAATAGTGTAAAGCTCAATATATTATATATATATATATATATATATATATATATAGGATCAAAATAAACCAAAGTGAAAACTTTTAGTAGATGGAACCTATTGTGAAAAGGATAAGCTCAATATACGAGATAGAGCAATAGTAGAGATAGAAGAAAAAAGAGTGATAAATATGCGACGATTGTCCAAATTTATTTCAAATTTCAATTGTTCAATGCAAGGTTGTCAGTAATAAACTAGTGTTTATTTTCCTTTCCTTAAGCCAAGGCTTTTCAAAGATCGAAATCTTATAATCAGAGGAGAAATACAGATGGATAAGTTGGCTTTCGAAAAAACCAAAGTTCAAATATTTGAAAAATATGAGAATTATTTTTAAAAATTATTAAAATAATTTTTGTCAAAAAACGTACTGAATGAAAAGAAAATTTCGTGAAAAAGAAATACAATTGTCCGGGTGGTGAGTTTCCGTTGAAAAGGTTCGGTGAAATTGTAGAAAGTGAATAAAAACACTTTGCATGGGAGCAGGTTGGAAAAGGTGCTCAAAAGTAGATAAGTCCAGATGTACTTAAAAGAGGCTTTGAAGAGGAAAACAGGCCATTTTTTGATTTTCTTCCGGGCCTAGAAAAACGGTAGGATCTCATACAAGGATTAACTCAGAATGAGAAAAAGCCAAAGTTGATGAAAGTTTCAGATTTGGGGTCAGGATGGGGGGGGGTTAGGAGGTGCGGGGTAGTTTAAAAAGTCGCTTTGTGAATTTGGGGGAAAAATAAAAGTAGGACGGGTTGGCATGGGGATGTAGATAAAGTGACAGGTGGGTTAAGGGTGCGGGCTAGCGGTAGGGTGTAGGTTTTGGGGGTGGGGTTAATCTTAAATGGTGAATAGGTATAGAAAAAGTTGATTCTAAAAATAGAAGTAAAATGTGAGCTTCCAAATATATCAGGCTGCTAAGGGCAGATTAAAATGTAGTTATCAGATATGGTTTCAGTGTGTTTAAGGAATAAAGAGTAAAGTAGAATTAGTGAGAGCATTGTATAATAAATATAGGAATGTGAGAGAGTGGATGATTAAAATTAAAAATTAAAAGATTAAATTTAAATTTAAAAAGCTAGGGAATAGTTAATAAAGAATTTATTTATTTATTTTTAATTTAAAACCAAATTAAGGGTTAGATGAATAATTTGGAGGGACATTAAATGGCCAAAGAGATAAGGGGGGGGGAATAATGGGGGGGGGGGAAATAAATTAATGGGAAAAGGGTTAGTGAAATTTAAAGGTCAAGTCTGTTCTACTCAGGTATATTGAAATTTAGGAGAGGGGAACAATGTAAGGGATAAGGAAAGATTGTTAGAAACAATTTGTTTCGATTTCTAGTAATAGGGGTGGAGTTGGGTTGGTTCAATCAAAAATTTGAGTGCAGTGTCAATTTTATAATCTGTGGTTTAAATGGTGAGTGAGTCGTAACAGGGTAACAATTAACAGTTACAGTTTAAATTTAATTAGATATATAAGGGAAACTTGCAAGGGGTTTCCAAGTAGTATGAACATATGATTTGGGGGGGGGGGTGAAATTGGTCAAAAATAAGATAAGTTGAACAAAGAGAGAATGGGCCGATAGAAAGTGGCTCGCGAGTATTTAGAGGGATTAGGATTATTCAAGAATAGGCCAAAATAAGTAGTTATGTAACTAGCTCGAATCAATCAAAATAGTTAAAAAGATTACAACAAAGGGGGTTATGGAGGCTATTAAGGAGGTAGAGCAGAAGTGCTAGTAACAGTTTATATAATATAAGTGTTATGGGCCAGGGTTAGATTGAAAAATTAAGCAGACCTGCGTTTTAAAGCTAGTGAGTTAGAGAGCTGATGAGAATTATAGGGGGGTATTAATGGACCCAATTGGAGGGGAATTCAAATGTCGTAGTTAAAATGATAACAAAAAGAAGTTACAGGGGAATATGTTGCAAATAGGAAGAGTCTAAATATAAGGACGATATAGTGGAAGTGTAGGGGATAATAAGGGGGGGGGGGAAAGAGAGGCCAAGAATGAGTTTGTAGGTGGGATTACGGACAGGAGAAACAATGAGATAAATATAAGGGGTTAGGAGTGGAGCTGAAGCAAAAGGATAAAAAAGGAGCTATATTGCAGGAGAGGTATATAAGTCTAGATATTAGGTATGTTAATGATCGGTGGAAAGTTGGAGGAGTAATGTTAGTTCAATCTACTGATAGTTTTCCGGGTAAATGTGGTTATTAGGTGTAATGGTGATGAAGAATTTATTGGGAGGGTTAATTAGTGAGATTAGGGGTGTTAAGAATGGAAGTTACAAGGTTCCCCTGGGATATAGTTTAGAGATTTGTCAGATGTTAAAGAATGGGGGGAGTTATTGGTTGGGAGGAGGAGTGTCAGAGGGAGTGATGAAATTAATGTATTTAAATTTTCGTTTGTGTCTGCAATTTGAAATAAGTTCATTTTTGGAGTTAATGACATTTAAGTTCTTGTGTGCTGTAGCTATCATATAAGTTTCCAAGGTACATAGTTGGCAGAATGCAGAACCAGGAGTATATGAGTTTGACTTTTTTAATATAGACCAACTTAGGGAGTAGGGGGTATTTTTGATGTGAAAGCTTTTTATTAGGTTGGAAAGAGAGGTGCTAGTGGTACCATTACTATTGTGTTTAAAAGAGTAGATATGGTTAGAGATTCGAGTCTTTATGGGGAAAGCACTGGCACCAATATAGGTATGAATTTTATGGGGGGTTATTGTTGTATTATTTGAGTTGTTTATATTATTAGGGGTGCTTACGGTTTGTATGCTCGGATTCAAGTCAACGTTTAAGTTAGGGTTATTAGTTGGGGACGGTAGGGTGTCTTGGGGGATGAGATCGGATCCATTATTAGTTGGTGGTAGTTGTTGGTCAGTGTGGAGAGTATTATTTAGTGGAGGGGGTTGTTGATGGGGATTGTTGAGGGGAAAAGTGGGAGATTGTGTGTTGGCATTATTTTGCATATTGGTATTAATCTGTGTAGTGGTGTATTGTTTAACAGTACAGGAATATATGACGTTACTTTGTATGCAATCACCGTTTAATGGGCATTCTCTGGATTTTTGGCAGTTACAGTTATTAGTGGGGTGTATGGTGGGTGCTGTTTGTTGGGCAGATTTAATTTTTTTGTTGTTAGATGTGATGATGGTTTGTGCTATATTGGGCATTGTGGAGTAAGAAATTTTAATAGAGTTCTTGTTTAAAATAGTGCTGTATTTATGTGGGTGCTTGAACGAGTTATCTAAAATTTTGAAAAATTCCCTAGCTATGTTAGTTTTTACATTGCAATTATAGGGTGGATTAAACCAAATATTATCTTTTCTTCTAGTTTTTTTATTTTTATTTTCACTGTGTTCTTGGGGGTTAGCTGTTTTAACTATATTAATAGTTTTAGTATGTCCATTTGCATATTTCTTATGTTTCTTGGGTATCGTGGTGCTAGTTCTTTGTCTATCTTGTGTAGCCATTTTGTAGGTAACGACATTTAAAGGTTTATTCCCCTGGAGGGGGGGATTATTTTCATATTTAATTTTATCAGTGTATCCCGAGTTAAGAAGTGCGTTATTATAGAAACTAGAATTTTGATCGAAGATAGGTTTATTAGCTGAAAGTCTCGAAATTCTATTTGAGATTGAAGGGACTATTGAGTTAATGATGGATTTAGGGTGGTTAGAGTGCTTATGTACGTAAAATAAGGTTAGATTAGGTTTGTGGTAAGGGCTAAATGATTCGGAGTTAAGGTCTAGTGTTAGGTCAAGGAAATTAGATATTCTTTTCTCGGGTTCTATGGTTATGGTTAATCCGAAGTTTTTAAAGAACTTGTGTAGGTTTTTTTTGGTGTTGTTGTATTGTCTGGGTCTCTCTCTAGAGATAAAGAGCGCATCGTCTCTGTAGAGTCCACCGTGTAAGTGTCCGAATTCAAGCTTTAATTGTCTCAATAAATATAATCCTACTAGGTCAGTAACTTGGGCAGAGTCTGAAGCTCCCATGGTGATATCAAAGTTGTTGGGGCTATCTTTCCTAATCCAAAATTTATTGTCAAATTCTAAAAGGGATCTCCTGGCTAAAATTATTAGATTTCTTTCAGAGTCTGTGATATCTGAATTATTCTTAGCGAAAATAAGAGCTTTGTTTAGTAGGATAGGAGAGATAGACTGATAATAATTGTCAATGTCGAAAGTGATGAAGTTCAAGTTAGAATTAGATTTATCTTTAAGGTTTAAGAACCAGTTGGAAACCTCTCCAGATGATTGCCAAAGGGAGTATGTAATTTTAGCTTTTAATGTAGGAATGATTCTATCTAGGATATTTTTGCTTATAATGCCTATGTCCGATTTGGAAGGGCAGATTAGTCTAATGGAGGGGTTTTCATGGAAATTTATTTTGTGGTCTTTTAAAGTACATCTGGGTGTAGCAGGAGTGAAGATTTCAGCGTAATTCAGGATGTTAAAAGAAGTTAACAAGGATTTAGCTTTATTGTTAATGCTATTTAAAATGTTGTCAGAAGAGGTTTTATATGATTTGTTCAATTCTTTGTAGATTAAATCTTTGTAATCAGAATATTTCAATTTGTAGTAGTTTTTAGTTTTATCTGCTGGGACTATAATATCAGGGAGCTTTTTGATCTTGTTAGTGAAATTGTTAATTTTTTTGATGAACGGGTTATGAGGTTTATTGTGCTTTTTGAATTTTATGTGTCTAATTAAGTTGAATAAATCATTTTCAAAGTTATTGAGAAGATCATTTTGCTTGGGGAAAGGAGATGTTTTTAGGCCGTACCTGGATGCAGTTAGACGTCCCAATCTTTTTATTTCCCTGGAGGAGTTCATGGGGAGTGTAAATCCTTTGAGTTCTGGAGAAGAAATGGTATTTCCGTCATTTTTCCGGTTTTTATTTTTTGAGTTTAGGTCATGATGGAAGGCTCTCCATCTTACGTTTGTAATGAACTTTTTCATGGATTGTATGAGTTTGCGAATGTAGGCTTCATTTGAAGGGATCGGAATGTTTTTTGCTGAGAGTGGAAGGAATTCCTTGCTGAACATTTCACAAAATAGGAGAAATAAGCTCAACTTGGTAGGAGCTTTAAGTAGGATCAAAATAAACCAAAGTGAAAACTTTTAGTAGATGGAACCTATTGTGAAAAGGATAAGCTCAATATACGAGATAGAGCAATAGTAGAGATAGAAGAAAAAAGAGTGATAAATATGCGACGATTGTCCAAATTTATTTCAAATTTCAATTGTTCAATGCAAGGTTGTCAGTAATAAACTAGTGTTTATTTTCCTTTCCTTAAGCCAAGGCTTTTCAAAGATCGAAATCTTATCATCAGAGGAGAAATACAGATGGATAAGTTGGCTTTCGAAAAAACCAAAGTTCAAATATTTGAAAAATATGAGAATTATTTTTAAAAATTATTAAAATAATTTTTGTCAAAAAACGTACTGAATGAAAAGAAAATTTCGTGAAAAAGAAATACAATTGTCCGGGTGGTGAGTTTCCGTTGAAAAGGTTCGGTGAAATTGTAGAAAGTGAATAAAAACACTTTGCATGGGAGCAGGTTGGAAAAGGTGCTCAAAAGTAGATAAGTCCAGATGTACTTAAAAGAGGCTTTGAAGAGGAAAACAGGCCATTTTTTGATTTTCTTCCGGGCCTAGAAAAACGGTAGGATCTCATACAAGGATTAACTCAGAATGAGAAAAAGCCAAAGTTGATGAAAGTTTCAGATTTGGGGTCAGGATGGGGGGGGGTTAGGAGGTGCGGGGTAGTTTAAAAAGTCGCTTTGTGAATTTGGGGGAAAAATAAAAGTAGGACGGGTTGGCATGGGGATGTAGATAAAACTATTAATATAGTTAAAACAGCTAACCCCCAAGAACACAGTGAAAATAAAAATAAAAAAACTAGAAGAAAAGATAATATTTGGTTTAATCCACCCTATAATTGCAATGTAAAAACTAACATAGCTAGGGAATTTTTCAAAATTTTAGATAACTCGTTCAAGCACCCACATAAATACAGCACTATTTTAAACAAGAACTCTATTAAAATTTCTTACTCCACAATGCCCAATATAGCACAAACCATCATCACATCTAACAACAAAAAAATTAAATCTGCCCAACAAACAGCACCCACCATACACCCCACTAATAACTGTAACTGCCAAAAATCCAGAGAATGCCCATTAAACGGTGATTGCATACAAAGTAACGTCATATATTCCTGTACTGTTAAACAATACACCACTACACAGATTAATACCAATATGCAAAATAATGCCAACACACAATCTCCCACTTTTCCCCTCAACAATCCCCATCAACAACCCCTCCACTAAATAATACTCTCCACACTGACCAACAACTACCACCAACTAATAATGGATCCGATCTCATCCCCCAAGACACCCTACCGTCCCCAACTAATAACCCTAACTTAAACGTTGACTTGAATCCGAGCATACAAACCGTAAGCACCCCTAATAATATAAACAACTCAAATAATACAACAATAACCCCCCATAAAATTCATACCTATATTAGTGCCAGTGCTTTCCCCATAAAGACTCGAATCTCTAACCATATCTACTCTTTTAAACACAATAGTAATGGTACCACTAGCACCTCTCTTTCCAACCTAATAAAAAGCTTTCACATCAAAAATACCCCCTACTCCCTAAGTTGGTCTATATTAAAAAAGTCAAACTCATATACTCCTGGTTCTGCATTCTGCCAACTATGTACCTTGGAAACTTATATGATAGCTACAGCACACAAGAACTTAAATGTCATTAACTCCAAAAATGAACTTATTTCAAATTGCAGACACAAACGAAAATTTAAATACATTAATTTCATCACTCCCTCTGACACTCCTCCTCCCAACCAATAACTCCCCCCATTCTTTAACATCTGACAAATCTCTAAACTATATCCCAGGGGAACCTTGTAACTTCCATTCTTAACACCCCTAATCTCACTAATTAACCCTCCCAATAAATTCTTCATCACCATTACACCTAATAACCACATTTACCCGGAAAACTATCAGTAGATTGAACTAACATTACTCCTCCAACTTTCCACCGATCATTAACATACCTAATATCTAGACTTATATACCTCTCCTGCAATATAGCTCCTTTTTTATCCTTTTGCTTCAGCTCCACTCCTAACCCCTTATATTTATCTCATTGTTTCTCCTGTCCGTAATCCCACCTACAAACTCATTCTTGGCCTCTCTTTCCCCCCCCCCTTATTATCCCCTACACTTCCACTATATCGTCCTTATATTTAGACTCTTCCTATTTGCAACATATTCCCCTGTAACTTCTTTTTGTTATCATTTTAACTACGACATTTGAATTCCCCTCCAATTGGGTCCATTAATACCCCCCTATAATTCTCATCAGCTCTCTAACTCACTAGCTTCAAAACGCAGGTCTGCTTAATTTTTCAATCTAACCCTGGCCCATAACACTTATATTATATAAACTGTTACTAGCACTTCTGCTCTACCTCCTTAATAGCCTCCATAACCCCCTTTGTTGTAATCTTTTTAACTATTTTGATTGATTCGAGCTAGTTACATAACTACTTATTTTGGCCTATTCTTGAATAATCCTAATCCCTCTAAATACTCGCGAGCCACTTTCTATCGGCCCATTCTCTCTTTGTTCAACTTATCTTATTTTTGACCAATTTCACACCCCCCCCCAAATCATATGTTCATACTACTTGGAAACCCCTTGCAAGTTTCCCTTATATATCTAATTAAATTTAAACTGTAACTGTTAATTGTTACCCTGTTACGACTCACTCACCATTTAAACCACAGATTATAAAATTGACACTGCACTCAAATTTTTGATTGAACCAACCCAACTCCACCCCTATTACTAGAAATCGAAACAAATTGTTTCTAACAATCTTTCCTTATCCCTTACATTGTTCCCCTCTCCTAAATTTCAATATACCTGAGTAGAACAGACTTGACCTTTAAATTTCACTAACCCTTTTCCCATTAATTTATCCCCCCCCCCCATTATTTCCCCCCCCCTTATCTCTTTGGCCATTTAATGTCCCTCCAAATTATTCATCTAACCCTTAATTTGGTTTTAAATTAAAAATAAATAAATAAATTCTTTATTAACTATTCCCTAGCTTTTTAAATTTAAATTTAATCTTTTAATTTTTAATTTTAATCATCCACTCTCTCACATTCCTATATTTATTATACAATGCTCTCACTAATTCTACTTTACTCTTTATTCCTTAAACACACTGAAACCATATCTGATAACTACATTTTAATCTGCCCTTAGCAGCCTGATATATTTGGAAGCTCACATTTTACTTCTATTTTTAGAATCAACTTTTTCTATACCTATTCACCATTTAAGATTAACCCCACCCCCAAAACCTACACCCTACCGCTAGCCCGCACCCTTAACCCACCTGTCACTTTATCTACATCCCCATGCCAACCCGTCCTACTTTTATTTTTCCCCCAAATTCACAAAGCGACTTTTTAAACTACCCCGCACCTCCTAACCCCCCCCCATCCTGACCCCAAATCTGAAACTTTCATCAACTTTGGCTTTTTCTCATTCTGAGTTAATCCTTGTATGAGATCCTACCGTTTTTCTAGGCCCGGAAGAAAATCAAAAAATGGCCTGTTTTCCTCTTCAAAGCCTCTTTTAAGTACATCTGGACTTATCTACTTTTGAGCACCTTTTCCAACCTGCTCCCATGCAAAGTGTTTTTATTCACTTTCTACAATTTCACCGAACCTTTTCAACGGAAACTCACCACCCGGACAATTGTATTTCTTTTTCACGAAATTTTCTTTTCATTCAGTACGTTTTTTGACAAAAATTATTTTAATAATTTTTAAAAATAATTCTCATATTTTTCAAATATTTGAACTTTGGTTTTTTCGAAAGCCAACTTATCCATCTGTATTTCTCCTCTGATGATAAGATTTCGATCTTTGAAAAGCCTTGGCTTAAGGAAAGGAAAATAAACACTAGTTTATTACTGACAACCTTGCATTGAACAATTGAAATTTGAAATAAATTTGGACAATCGTCGCATATTTATCACTCTTTTTTCTTCTATCTCTCTCTCTCTCTCTCTCTCTCTCTCTCTCTATATATATATATATATATATATATATATATATATATATATATATATATCATAATATAAAACGAAATAATAAAATAAGGTGCCATTCAAATTTTATTATAATTCAAAGTTCAAGCAAAGTATCTTAACGTCCTTAACTCATGAGTTTTCAAAGATAATTCTTCTCCTCAGAGGACCATTACCGCAGTGATATTACTGCAGGTAATAAAATTACACTTTGAAAATACATAAAAATATATACACAAATACATAAAATTATATGACATCAAATATATCAACACAAACAAATACTTTTTTGTTAAATCTATATAATGCATCCAAGTCAAACAATTCAAAAACATATTGAGGAAAGGTATCCAGGAGGTTGACTGAAGATTGATCCAGGTAATGAGTGACAGTCCAAAAAATGAAAAATTGAAAAATTTGAAAAAATTGAAAAAGTTATCCAGTCGTGAGATGCGTCCACAATCGAAGCAGTGCAAAAATGCATCCAATGTTTATATTAATTATTACAACGATATTAGCTGTACTTACTCGTCATTGACCAAAAGCCATTACGTTCAAATTTGTTCTCTAAATATCTATATGTTCTATAACCACGCCCGTTTTATTAGGTTAAGTATCTAAGCTAAAAAAGCAAATAAGTAACGCTAACTCTACTACAACAAATTTTTTAGAGGGCTTATTTAAAAATATCTATATATTAGCAAAACTGACAAACCATATAAATTAATTAAAAATAAATAGATTGCAGTGAAGTAGGTTAGTTTATTGACAATAACATGGCCCAATAATAACAAAGGTAAACTTCTAGTCGGAATCAAAGTTTACCGTGTCAAATTTAACACTATTTAGATCCAACTTTTAAAACGATATAATTGTGATTTTTTAAATGGAAAATATTCTTCTAAGATTAAGTCAATTCGAAAGTTTACGTTGTTTCTTTACTTTTGGAGAAATGTGGTGCTTGAGTGACGTCAGATACGATGGTATGCTAAAATCGTCATTTTCAGTTCCTAACATACTTAGGATGTTGAATATACGCATGTTTAAATTTTCATTAGCATTTTGGGGATTTTTTTTCAGCAAGGACATATTTAGGCAGGCAGATCTTTAGTAAGTTGTCTGATTTACTAGGCCTTACATCGACCAACGTATCCAGCGATGGGGTCCACTTGAGCTGTATTTGGTCCGTTTCAAACATGGTAGAGGTGATCACCCTGGTAGATGTTATGTTTGTCGGTTGCTTAATGGCTTCCAGGTGCAATTTGAATTGCAATTTCTCCATTCTTCAGCTGAACGTCCATCTACCGCCACTCCAAAGATTGTAGCTTTCTTTCTTTCGACTGGTTTGCTTTTTTTGTAAGAAAATTTTTTTTTTCTTTAGATGAATGCGCGGGTGCTGGCACCACGTCCAAGTATCCTCCATTTATAGCCGAGGTTAGCAGAGCTGTAATTTGAAAGAACATTTATTAAGTAAGTTACGGAATGTTATCCCGCGGGAAAATTGTTCACCCATAGCATTTTCGTTTGTACTATTTTGTTATATCGGTCGCTAGTGACAGGCCGGTGTCTGAACCTTATCGGCGGTGCCTTAGAAGCCAGTAAACACTTTCTACACGATAATCTATCGATATCCTTATCTATATTTGGTTAGCTACTTATAAGGGATTTCATGCGTGAAATTCCCGTGTGTCTCACATGGAAAACTAGTAAACGTACAGAATAATTAACAGTCGATAACTCGTAACCCCCTTAAAAAAGCACATAATTTATATCAAACGCATTAGAATAAAATTATCTACCTAACCCGCTAATCTTAACGTATATAACACTTTTTATTTTATTTTTTTCTTCTGTTTTCTCGGCAATTAATGGCTACAGTTAATGCCTGTCATGTCTACAGTTGTTGGCCGCTATTAAATGCCGATTGTCGAGAAAACAGATTTCATAAGAGAAAACGTATGAAATAAAGTGTTATAAACGTTAAAACTAGGCTGGTTATGTTGAGAATTTCATTCTAATGCGTTTGATATGAATTATGTGTTGTTTTTGTTGTTTACAAGCTGTTTAGTGTTAACTATTCTGTACTTTTACTGGAAAACTTTTAATAAGATTGCCTGCAAAGAAATGTGTATAACAATGCCCTCTGTATATAAGAGTACCTCATTATTCATGCAAAATCACGTTCTACTCTTAAAGTCCCTTTTCTTTTTTTTTTTTCATTTCATTTCCAACTGACCTGCTTTTGATTTTCATTATTAAAAATATTTTTTCTGCTCTTATCTTTTTTATATATCAAGAAAAATTATTAGTAAGTCCTGCGTTGCAGCGTATAAAACAACCATTTTTAGGCCTTAATGTCACTATCAGCATATTTAGAAAGTGGACGCTTTCCCCCAGTTTTATTATTTAGTCTTTACGTTCCATGACTTATGTTTCTGACAAAGGGGCAAGAATTGCTGTCTTCCTGGTCGGTTGTTGTTTTGAGTGGGTGATAGGTGGAGATTTTTAATCCCCTCATAGTATTCATAAACATTAAATTGTTAATCTATCTATCGCATTAACCTTTTATTCTCGAGTGCTTTTTAGCCTTGATAAGTGGCTACCCATTAGTAAAAAAACAAAAAATCTTCTAACGTTTCGCCAAATCTAGGAATTGGCAAAATGTAACTGCGTTTCTTAAAACCAACATTAAAATCTGGTATGTAAATAATAAGGTCTATTACATTTTGTACAAGAAAACATAACGAGAAATTGAAAAATAGTTGTAAAACGACTAATACTTGTTAGCAAGACTACCTCGAGATCCACTCGAATCTCCACGAATTTGTGATGCGACACAAAATAGACGCAACTTCCATGAACAGAGTTTCTTTCCAAGAACTTCCCATCTGTAGAACACGTTACCGCGGGAATGTTTCCCTACATACTACAACATGGTCGTTTTACAAGTCTAATGTCAACAAATATTTGTCATGTCCTGTGAATAAATCATAGTTGGCAATCCTTTCATAGTACTATTCCATCATCCAACTGAAAATCTCAATAACCCTTATCCTCGATTGGCTTTTGGCCTTTGTAAGTAGTGATCCTTTAGTATAAAATTGTTTTGTTTTTTGAGTTTAATGTTGGAAATCCAGCTCCCCCAAAAGGAGTACTCTGTGCCAGATCAAAAGTAAATCGGACCGTCGGCATTCGCCACTCGGTCATGAACCAATCTTTGTTCCAAACCTTTTCATCGCCCCCTGAGACAACCCAGGCAATCGCTTCTAGTCCAGTCCGAAAAGCCGTAGACTGCTAGGAGGCAGTCCCGTGATATTGTTTTCCAAAGATAGAAAGTTCTTAGAAAGAAACTATGTTCATTGAAATCTCACCTGACGGTAGGCACACGAAGGAAAAAGGGAAAGTTCTTTTTAAGTTGTGGTAGCAATGCGAGTTCTTGCTGTGAATGTTTTACAAGGGTGGAACCAGTCGAGCATCTTCCATTGAAATGATGATAGAGTAGAGAAAGACTAGCAACGTCTCTTCTGTGAGAAAGGGGATGTTGAGAACAGAAGAGATCATCTGCTCCACCAGGTTACAAAGTCGATTTTGTACTCTGTCACGGCATGAAAACGTACTCTGTGCAGTACCTCCCCAGATGTGGTAACAGTACTCCATCTTAACCAGTGTTTATTCCATCATTATAATGGGCCAATGAGCGATCGATGCTGGACTGCTAATTACTAGATGGTTATTTATAAACCTTTTCAATAGACGAAGGTGCAGGTCACCCGTGTTTCTTTTCTACCATGAAACTTTTATCTATCTATCGATCTGACTTTTGCCCCCCCCCCCCCCCCAAACACTAATATAAGATTCTTATTTATTTTGTCTAGCTCTTATCTATATTACAAATTAGAAGAATACCCGTTCTAGGACGGGTAGAATGAATTACCTGGAAAGAAAAATTTTGCACCACTTTTATGTCCCCTTACGAGAATTAAAATCAATAACGATATAACAATGTTTTAAATTCTTCTTCTAATTTTGATCAAAATCCATTACATGATTTTGATTCTAAAAAATCTCTTAAATATAAGGCTTAAGCTTAAGAGGTCTTAAAAGGAACTGAAATTTAGGGAATCTTGCTTAATTGGTGTCTAATGATTATGGATTAAATTTATGCAAATCGTATGTTGTGCCCATATTATATCACTTAAAACCTCTTAAAAATTACTCCAAAGAAACTGAAATTTGAGGAATATTTATTAATTGATTTCTAATGCGTATTATTCAAATTTCAGGAAAAATCGGAAGTATCTGAATTTTCACAAAGGGCTTCCACCCCTTCTTTGTCCCCCTTTGCATAAAACTAAATTAAACTCAATATATCCCACATTAACAACCCTTACGCCTAGCTGATGTGTTCCAAAATTCATAATGATCGGTTAATTAGTTTATAAGTGAATCCTGTACATACAAACATATAAACATACCTAACTTTATAAAGATAGATATATACTATTTAATTCAACCACGTGTCGATTATATCACCACAAATCCACTTGGACAGGTGCGTGTTTCTATAAACTGTACACAACACAGATAGACTCCACGTGTCTATATATTACTTTGGTCGACAAAGAACACATCCGTGCTGGTTTAACCTGCAATTTATTGCCACATTACTAACATGTTATGCCATCTTTGACTAATATTGTTATTCACATTACTAAAATGTTATGCCATCTTTGACTAATATTGTTATTCACATTACTAACATGTTATGCCATCTTTGACTAATATTGTTATTCACATTACTAAAATGTTATGCCATCTTTGACTAATATTGTTATTCACATTACTAACATGTTATGCCATCTTTGACTAATATTGTTATTCACAGGACTAACATGTTATGCCATCTTTGACTAATATTGTTATTCACATTACTAACATGTTATGCCATCTTTGACTAATATTGTTATTCACATTACTAACATGTTATGCCATCTTTGACTAATATTGTTATTCACATTACTAACATGTTATGCCATCTTTGACTAATATTGTTATTCACATTACTAACATGTTATGCCATCTTTGACTAATATTGTTATTCACATTACTAACATGTTATGCCATCTTTGACTAATATTGTTATTCACATTACTAAAATGTTATGCCATCTTTGACTAATATTGTTATTCACATTACTAACATGTTATGCCATCTTTGACTAATATTGTTATTCACATTACTAAAATGTTATGCCATCTTTGACTAATATTGTTATTCACATTACTAAAATGTTATGCCATCTTTGACTAATATTGTTATTCACATTACTAACATGTTATGCCATCTTTGACTAATATTGTTATTCACATTACTAACATGCTATGCCATCTTTGACTAATATTGTTATTCACATTACTAAAATGTTATGCCATCTTTGACTAATATTGTTATTCACATTACTAACATGTTATGCCATCTTTGACTAATATTGTTATTCACATTACTAAAATGTTATGCCATCTTTGACTAATATTGTTATTCACATTACTAACATGTTATGCCATCTTTGACTAATATTGTTATTCACAGGACTAACATGTTATGCCATCTTTGACTAATATTGTTATTCACATTACTAACATGTTATGCCATCTTTGACTAATATTGTTATTCACATTACTAACATGTTATGCCATCTTTGACTAATATTGTTATTCACATTACTAACATGTTATGCCATCTTTGACTAATATTGTTATTCACATTACTAACATGTTATGCCATCTTTGACTAATATTGTTATTCACATTACTAACATGTTATGCCATCTTTGACTAATATTGTTATTCACATTACTAAAATGTTATGCCATCTTTGACTAATATTGTTATTCACATTACTAACATGTTATGCCATCTTTGACTAATATTGTTATTCACATTACTAAAATGTTATGCCATCTTTGACTAATATTGTTATTCACATTACTAAAATGTTATGCCATCTTTGACTAATATTGTTATTCACATTACTAACATGTTATGCCATCTTTGACTAATATTGTTATTCACATTACTAACATGCTATGCCATCTTTGACTAATATTGTTATTCACATTACTAAAATGTTATGCCATCTTTGACTAATATTGTTATTCACATTACTAACATGTTATGCCATCTTTGACTAATATTGTTATTCACAGGACTAACATGTTATGCCATCTTTGACTAATATTGTTATTCACATTACTAACATGTTATGCCATCTTTGACTAATATTGTTATTCACATTACTAACATGTTATGCCATCTTTGACTAATATTGTTATTCACATTACTAACATGTTATGCCATCTTTGACTAATATTGTTATTCACATTACTAACATGTTATGCCATCTTTGACTAATATTGTTATTCACATTACTAACATGTTATGCCATCTTTGACTAATATTGTTATTCACATTACTAACATGTTATGCCATCTTTGACTAATATTGTTATTCACATTACTAACATGTTATGCCATCTTTGACTAATATTGTTATTCACATTACTAATATGTTATGCCATCTTTGACTAATATTGTTATTCACATTACTAACATGTTATGCCATCTTTGACTAATATTGTTATTCACATTACTAAAATGTTATGCCATCTTTGACTAATATTGTTATTCACATTACTAACATGTTATGCCATCTTTGACTAATATTGTTATTCACATTACTAAAATGTTATGCCATCTTTGACTAATATTGTTATTCACATTACTAACATGTTATGCCATCTTTGACTAATATTGTTATTCACATTACTAAAATGTTATGCCATCTTTGACTAATATTGTTATTCACATTACTAACATGTTATGCCATCTTTGACTAATATTGTTATTCACATTACTAAAATGTTATGCCATCTTTGACTAATATTGTTATTCACATTACTAACATGTTATGCCATCTTTGACTAATATTGTTATTCACAGGACTAACATGTTATGCCATCTTTGACTAATATTGTTATTCACATTACTAACATGTTATGCCATCTTTGACTAATATTGTTATTCACATTACTAACATGTTATGCCATCTTTGACTAATATTGTTATTCACAGGACTAACATGTTATGCCATCTTTGACTAATATTGTTATTCACATTACTAACATGTTATGCCATCTTTGACTAATATTGTTATTCACAGGACTAACATGTTATGCCATCTTTGACTAATATTGTTATTCACATTACTAAAATGTTATGCCATCTTTGACTAATATTGTTATTCACATTACTAACATGTTATGCCATCTTTGACTAATATTGTTATTCACATTACTAACATGTTATGCCATCTTTGACTAATATTGTTATTCACAGGACTAACATGTTATGCCATCTTTGACTAATATTGTTATTCACATTACTAACATGTTATGCCATCTTTGACTAATATTGTTATTCACAGGACTAACATGTTATGCCATCTTTGACTAATATTGTTATTCACATTACTAACATGTTATGCCATCTTTGACTAATATTGTTATTCACAGGACTAACATGTTATGCCATCTTTGACTAATATTGTTATTCACATTACTAACATGTTATGCCATCTTTGACTAATATTGTTATTCACATGACTAACATGTTATGCCATCTTTGACTAATATTGTTATTCACAGGACTAACATGTTATGCCATCTTTGACTAATATTGTTATTCACATTACTAAAATGTTATGCCATCTTTGACTAATATTGTTATTCACATTACTAACATGTTATGCCATCTTTGACTAATATTGTTATTCACATTACTAACATGTTATGCCATCTTTGACTAATATTGTTATTCACATTACTAACATGTTATGCCATCTTTGACTAATATTGTTATTCACATTACTAACATGTTATGCCATCTTTGACTAATATTGTTATTCACATTACTAACATGTTATGCCATCTTTGACTAATATTGTTATTCACATTACTAACATGTTATGCCATCTTTGACTAATATTGTTATTCACATTACTAACATGTTATGCCATCTTTGACTAATATTGTTATTCACATTACTAACATGTTATGCCATCTTTGACTAATATTGTTATTCACATTACTAACATGTTATGCCATCTTTGACTAATATTGTTATTCACAGGACTAACATGTTATGCCATCTTTGACTAATATTGTTATTCACATTACTAACATGTTATGCCATCTTTGACTAATATTGTTATTCACATTACTAACATGTTATGCCATCTTTGACTAATATTGTTATTCACATTACTAACATGTTATGCCATCTTTGACTAATATTGTTATTCACATTACTAACATGTTATGCCATCTTTGACTAATATTGTTATTCACATTACTAACATGTTATGCCATCTTTGACTAATATTGTTATTCACATTACTAACATGTTATGCCATCTTTGACTAATATTGTTATTCACATTACTAACATGTTATGCCATCTTTGACTAATATTGTTATTCACATTACTAACATGTTATGCCATCTTTGACTAATATTGTTATTCACATTACTAAAATGTTATGCCATCTTTGACTAATATTGTTATTCACATTACTAACATGTTATGCCATCTTTGACTAATATTGTTATTCACATTACTAACATGTTATGCCATCTTTGACTAATATTGTTATTCACAGGACTAACATGTTATGCCATCTTTGACTAATATTGTTATTCACATTACTAACATGTTATGCCATCTTTGACTAATATTGTTATTCACATTACTAACATGTTATGCCATCTTTGACTAATATTGTTATTCACATTACTAACATGTTATGCCATATTTGACTAATATTGTTATTCACATTACTAACATGTTATGCCATCTTTGACTAATATTGTTATTCACATTACTAACATGTTATGCCATCTTTGACTAATATTGTTATTCACAGGACTAACATGTTATGCCATCTTTGACTAATATTGTTATTCACATTACTAACATGTTATGCCATCTTTGACTAATATTGTTATTCACATTACTAACATGTTATGCCATCTTTGACTAATATTGTTATTCACATTACTAACATGTTATGCCATCTTTGACTAATATTGTTATTCACATTACTAACATGTTATGCCATCTTTGACTAATATTGTTATTCACATTACTAACATGTTATGCCATCTTTGACTAATATTGTTATTCACAGGACTAACATGTTATGCCATCTTTGACTAATATTGTTATTCACATTACTAACATGTTATGCCATCTTTGACTAATATTGTTATTCACATTACTAACATGTTATGCCATCTTTGACTAATATTGTTATTCACATTACTAACATGTTATGCCATCTTTGACTAATATTGTTATTCACATTACTAACATGTTATGCCATCTTTGACTAATATTGTTATTCACATTACTAACATGTTATGCCATCTTTGACTAATATTGTTATTCACAGGACTAACATGTTATGCCATCTTTGACTAATATTGTTATTCACATTACTAACATGTTATGCCATCTTTGACTAATATTGTTATTCACAGGACTAACATGTTATGCCATCTTTGACTAATATTGTTATTCACATTACTAACATGTTATGCCATCTTTGACTAATATTGTTATTCACATTACTAACATGTTATGCCATCTTTGACTAATATTGTTATTCACATTACTAACATGTTATGCCATCTTTGACTAATATTGTTATTCACAGGACTAACATGTTATGCCATCTTTGACTAATATTGTTATTCACATTACTAACATGTTATGCCATCTTTGACTAATATTGTTATTCACAGGACTAACATGTTATGCCATCTTTGACTAATATTGTTATTCACATTACTAACATGTTATGCCATCTTTGACTAATATTGTTATTCACAGGACTAACATGTTATGCCATCTTTGACTAATATTGTTATTCACATTACTAACATGTTATGCCATCTTTGACTAATATTGTTATTCACATTACTAACATGTTATGCCATCTTTGACTAATATTGTTATTCACATTACTAACATGTTATGCCATCTTTGACTAATATTGTTATTCACAGGACTAACATGTTATGCCATCTTTGACTAATATTGTTATTCACATTACTAACATGTTATGCCATCTTTGACTAATATTGTTATTCACATTACTAACATGTTATGCCATCTTTGACTAATATTGTTATTCACATTACTAACATGTTATGCCATCTTTGACTAATATTGTTATTCACAGGACTAACATGTTATGCCATCTTTGACTAATATTGTTATTCACATTACTAACATGTTATGCCATCTTTGACTAATATTGTTATTCACAGGACTAACATGTTATGCCATCTTTGACTAATATTGTTATTCACATTACTAACATGTTATGCCATCTTTGACTAATATTGTTATTCACATTACTAACATGTTATGCCATCTTTGACTAATATTGTTATTCACATTACTAACATGTTATGCCATCTTTGACTAATATTGTTATTCACATTACTAACATGTTATGCCATCTTTGACTAATATTGTTATTCACAGGACTAACATGTTATGCCATCTTTGACTAATATTGTTATTCACATTACTAACATGTTATGCCATCTTTGACTAATATTGTTATTCACATTACTAACATGTTATGCCATCTTTGACTAATATTGTTATTCACATTACTAACATGTTATGCCATCTTTGACTAATATTGTTATTCACATTACTAACATGTTATGCCATCTTTGACTAATATTGTTATTCACATTACTAACATGTTATGCCATCTTTGACTAATATTGTTATTCACAGGACTAACATGTTATGCCATCTTTGACTAATATTGTTATTCACATTACTACATGTTATGCCATCTTTGACTAATATTGTTATTCACATTACTAACATGTTATGCCATCTTTGACTAATATTGTTATTCACAGGACTAACATGTTATGCCATCTTTGACTAATATTGTTATTCACATTACTAAAATGTTATGCCATCTTTGACTAATATTGTTATTCACATTACTAACATGTTATGCCATCTTTGACTAATATTGTTATTCACAGGACTAACATGTTATGCCATCTTTGACTAATATTGTTATTCACATTACTAAAATGTTATGCCATCTTTGACTAATATTGTTATTCACATTACTAACATGTTATGCCATCTTTGACTAATATTGTTATTCACATTACTAACATGTTATGCCATCTTTGACTAATATTGTTATTCACATTACTAACATGTTATGCCATCTTTGACTAATATTGTTATTCACATTACTAACATGTTATGCCATCTTTGACTAATATTGTTATTCACAGGACTAACATGTTATGCCATCTTTGACTAATATTGTTATTCACATTACTAAAATGTTATGCCATCTTTGACTAATATTGTTATTCACATTACTAACATGTTATGCCATCTTTGACTAATATTGTTATTCACATTACTAACATGTTATGCCATCTTTGACTAATATTGTTATTAACATTACTAACATGTTATGCCATCTTTGACTAATATTGTTATTCACATTACTAACATGTTATGCCATCTTTGACTAATATTGTTATTCACATTACTAACATGTTATGCCATCTTTGACTAATATTGTTATTCACATTACTAACATGTTATGCCATCTTTGACTAATATTGTTATTCACATTACTAACATGTTATGCCATCTTTGACTAATATTGTTATTCACATTACTAACATGTTATGCCATCTTTGACTAATATTGTTATTCACATTACTAAAATGTTATGCCATCTTTGACTAATATTGTTATTCACAGGACTAACATGTTATGCCATCTTTGACTAATATTGTTATTCACATTACTAAATGTTATGCCATCTTTGACTAATATTGTTATTCACATTACTAACATGTTATGCCATCTTTGACTAATATTGTTATTCACATTACTAACATGTTATGCCATCTTTGACTAATATTGTTATTCACATTACTAACATGTTATGCCATCTTTGACTAATATTGTTATTCACATTACTAACATGTTATGCCATCTTTGACTAATATTGTTATTCACATTACTAACATGTTATGCCATCTTTGACTAATATTGTTATTCACAGGACTAACATGTTATGCCATCTTTGACTAATATTGTTATTCACATTACTAAAATGTTATGCCATCTTTGACTAATATTGTTATTCACATTACTAACATGTTATGCCATCTTTGACTAATATTGTTATTCACATTACTAACATGTTATGCCATCTTTGACTAATATTGTTATTCACATTACTAACATGTTATGCCATCTTTGACTAATATTGTTATTCACATTACTAACATGTTATGCCATCTTTGACTAATATTGTTATTCACATTACTAACATGTTATGCCATCTTTGACTAATATTGTTATTCACATTACTAACATGTTATGCCATCTTTGACTAATATTGTTATTCACAGACTAACATGTTATGCCATCTTTGACTAATATTGTTATTCACATTACTAAAATGTTATGCCATCTTTGACTAATATTGTTATTCACATTACTAACATGTTATGCCATCTTTGACTAATATTGTTATTCACATTACTAACATGTTATGCCATCTTTGACTAATATTGTTATTCACATGACTAACATGTTATGCCATCTTTGACTAATATTGTTATTCACATTACTAACATGTTATGCCATCTTTGACTAATATTGTTATTCACATTACTAACATGTTATGCCATCTTTGACTAATATTGTTATTCACATTACTAACATGTTATGCCATCTTTGACTAATATTGTTATTCACATTACTAAAATGTTATGCCATCTTTGACTAATATTGTTATTCACATTACTAACATGTTATGCCATCTTTGACTAATATTGTTATTCACATTACTAACATGTTATGCCATCTTTGACTAATATTGTTATTCACATTACTAACATGTTATGCCATCTTTGACTAATATTGTTATTCACATTACTAACATGTTATGCCATCTTTGACTAATATTGTTATTCACAGGACTAACATGTTATGCCATCTTTGACTAATATTGTTATTCACATTACTAACATGTTATGCCATCTTTGACTAATATTGTTATTCACATTACTAACATGTTATGCCATCTTTGACTAATATTGTTATTCACATTACTAACATGTTATGCCATCTTTGACTAATATTGTTATTCACATTACTAACATGTTATGCCATCTTTGACTAATATTGTTATTCACATTACTAACATGTTATGCCATCTTTGACTAATATTGTTATTCACATTACTAACATGTTATGCCATCTTTGACTAATATTGTTATTCACATTACTAACATGTTATGCCATCTTTGACTAATATTGTTATTCACATTACTAACATGTTATGCCATCTTTGACTAATATTGTTATTCACATTACTAACATGTTATGCCATCTTTGACTAATATTGTTATTCACATTACTAAAATGTTATGCCATCTTTGACTAATATTGTTATTCACATTACTAACATGTTATGCCATCTTTGACTAATATTGTTATTCACATTACTAACATGTTATGCCATCTTTGACTAATATTGTTATTCACAGGACTAACATGTTATGCCATCTTTGACTAATATTGTTATTCACATTACTAACATGTTATGCCATCTTTGACTAATATTGTTATTCACATTACTAACATGTTATGCCATCTTTGACTAATATTGTTATTCACATTACTAACATGTTATGCCATATTTGACTAATATTGTTATTCACATTACTAACATGTTATGCCATCTTTGACTAATATTGTTATTCACATTACTAAAATGTTATGCCATCTTTGACTAATATTGTTATTCACATTACTAACATGCTATGCCATCTTTGACTAATATTGTTATTCACATTACTAACATGTTATGCCATCTTTGACTAATATTGTTATTCACAGGACTAACATGTTATGCCATCTTTGACTAATATTGTTATTCACATTACTAACATGTTATGCCATCTTTGACTAATATTGTTATTCACAGGACTAACATGTTATGCCATCTTTGACTAATATTGTTATTCACATTACTAACATGTTATGCCATCTTTGACTAATATTGTTATTCACATTACTAAAATGTTATGCCATCTTTGACTAATATTGTTATTCACATTACTAACATGTTATGCCATCTTTGACTAATATTGTTATTCACATTACTAACATGTTATGCCATCTTTGACTAATATTGTTATTCACAGGACTAACATGTTATGCCATCTTTGACTAATATTGTTATTCACATTACTAACATGTTATGCCATCTTTGACTAATATTGTTATTCACATTACTAAAATGTTATGCCATCTTTGACTAATATTGTTATTCACATTACTAACATGTTATGCCATCTTTGACTAATATTGTTATTCACATTACTAACATGTTATGCCATCTTTGACTAATATTGTTATTCACATTACTAACATGTTATGCCATCTTTGACTAATATTGTTATTCACATTACTAACATGTTATGCCATCTTTGACTAATATTGTTATTCACATTACTAACATGTTATGCCATCTTTGACTAATATTGTTATTCACATTACTAACATGTTATGCCATCTTTGACTAATATTGTTATTCACATTACTAAAATGTTATGCCATCTTTGACTAATATTGTTATTCACATTACTAACATGCTATGCCATCTTTGACTAATATTGTTATTCACATTACTAACATGTTATGCCATCTTTGACTAATATTGTTATTCACAGGACTAACATGTTATGCCATCTTTGACTAATATTGTTATTCACATTACTAACATGTTATGCCATCTTTGACTAATATTGTTATTCACATTACTAAAATGTTATGCCATCTTTGACTAATATTGTTATTCACATTACTAACATGTTATGCCATCTTTGACTAATATTGTTATTCACATTACTAACATGTTATGCCATCTTTGACTAATATTGTTATTCACAGGACTAACATGTTATGCCATCTTTGACTAATATTGTTATTCACATTACTAACATGTTATGCCATCTTTGACTAATATTGTTATTCACATTACTAACATGTTATGCCATCTTTGACTAATATTGTTATTCACATTACTAACATGTTATGCCATCTTTGACTAATATTGTTATTCACATTACTAACATGTTATGCCATATTTGACTAATATTGTTATTCACATTACTAACATGTTATGCCATCTTTGACTAATATTGTTATTCACATTACTAAAATGTTATGCCATCTTTGACTAATATTGTTATTCACATTACTAACATGCTATGCCATCTTTGACTAATATTGTTATTCACATTACTAACATGTTATGCCATCTTTGACTAATATTGTTATTCACAGGACTAACATGTTATGCCATCTTTGACTAATATTGTTATTCACATTACTAACATGTTATGCCATATTTGACTAATATTGTTATTCACATTACTAACATGTTATGCCATCTTTGACTAATATTGTTATTCACAGGACTAACATGTTATGCCATCTTTGACTAATATTGTTATTCACATTACTAACATGTTATGCCATCTTTGACTAATATTGTTATTCACATTACTAACATGTTATGCCATCTTTGACTAATATTGTTATTCACATTACTAACATGTTATGCCATCTTTGACTAATATTGTTATTCACAGGACTAACATGTTATGCCATCTTTGACTAATATTGTTATTCACATTACTAACATGTTATGCCATCTTTGACTAATATTGTTATTCACATTACTAACATGTTATGCCATCTTTGACTAATATTGTTATTCACATTACTAACATGTTATGCCATATTTGACTAATATTGTTATTCACATTACTAACATGTTATGCCATCTTTGACTAATATTGTTATTCACATTACTAACATGTTATGCCATCTTTGACTAATATTGTTATTCACATTACTAACATGTTATGCCATCTTTGACTAATATTGTTATTCACATTACTAACATGTTATGCCATCTTTGACTAATATTGTTATTCACAGGACTAACATGTTATGCCATCTTTGACTAATATTGTTATTCACATTACTAAAATGTTATGCCATCTTTGACTAATATTGTTATTCACATTACTAACATGCTATGCCATCTTTGACTAATATTGTTATTCACATTACTAACATGTTATGCCATCTTTGACTAATATTGTTATTCACAGGACTAACATGTTATGCCATCTTTGACTAATATTGTTATTCACATTACTAACATGTTATGCCATCTTTGACTAATATTGTTATTCACATTACTAACATGTTATGCCATCTTTGACTAATATTGTTATTCACATTACTAACATGTTATGCCATCTTTGACTAATATTGTTATTCACATTACTAACATGTTATGCCATCTTTGACTAATATTGTTATTCACAGGACTAACATGTTATGCCATCTTTGACTAATATTGTTATTCACATTACTAACATGTTATGCCATCTTTGACTAATATTGTTATTCACATTACTAACATGTTATGCCATCTTTGACTAATATTGTTATTCACATTACTAACATGTTATGCCATCTTTGACTAATATTGTTATTCACATTACTAACATGTTATGCCATCTTTGACTAATATTGTTATTCACATTACTAACATGTTATGCCATCTTTGACTAATATTGTTATTCACATTACTAACATGTTATGCCATCTTTGACTAATATTGTTATTCACATTACTAACATGTTATGCCATCTTTGACTAATATTGTTATTCACATTACTAACATGTTATGCCATCTTTGACTAATATTGTTATTCACATTACTAAAATGTTATGCCATCTTTGACTAATATTGTTATTCACATTACTAACATGTTATGCCATCTTTGACTAATATTGTTATTCACATTACTAACATGTTATGCCATCTTTGACTAATATTGTTATTCACAGGACTAACATGTTATGCCATCTTTGACTAATATTGTTATTCACATTACTAACATGTTATGCCATCTTTGACTAATATTGTTATTCACATTACTAACATGTTATGCCATCTTTGACTAATATTGTTATTCACATTACTAACATGTTATGCCATCTTTGACTAATATTGTTATTCACATTACTAACATGTTATGCCATCTTTGACTAATATTGTTATTCACAGGACTAACATGTTATGCCATATTTGACTAATATTGTTATTCACATTACTAACATGTTATGCCATCTTTGACTAATATTGTTATTCACATTACTAAAATGTTATGCCATCTTTGACTAATATTGTTATTCACATTACTAACATGCTATGCCATCTTTGACTAATATTGTTATTCACATTACTAACATGTTATGCCATCTTTGACTAATATTGTTATTCACAGGACTAACATGTTATGCCATCTTTGACTAATATTGTTATTCACATTACTAACATGTTATGCCATCTTTGACTAATATTGTTATTCACATTACTAACATGTTATGCCATCTTTGACTAATATTGTTATTCACATTACTAACATGTTATGCCATCTTTGACTAATATTGTTATTCACATTACTAACATGTTATGCCATCTTTGACTAATATTGTTATTCACATTACTAACATGTTATGCCATCTTTGACTAATATTGTTATTCACATTACTAACATGTTATGCCATCTTTGACTAATATTGTTATTCACATTACTAACATGTTATGCCATCTTTGACTAATATTGTTATTCACATTACTAACATGTTATGCCATCTTTGACTAATATTGTTATTCACATTACTAACATGTTATGCCATCTTTGACTAATATTGTTATTCACATTACTAACATGTTATGCCATCTTTGACTAATATTGTTATTCACATTACTAACATGTTATGCCATCTTTGACTAATATTGTTATTCACAGGACTAACATGTTATGCCATCTTTGACTAATATTGTTATTCACATTACTAACATGTTATGCCATCTTTGACTAATATTGTTATTCACATTACTAACATGTTATGCCATCTTTGACTAATATTGTTATTCACATTACTAACATGTTATGCCATCTTTGACTAATATTGTTATTCACAGGACTAACATGTTATGCCATATTTGACTAATATTGTTATTCACATTACTAACATGTTATGCCATCTTTGACTAATATTGTTATTCACATTACTAAAATGTTATGCCATCTTTGACTAATATTGTTATTCACATTACTAACATGTTATGCCATCTTTGACTAATATTGTTATTCACATTACTAACATGTTATGCCATCTTTGACTAATATTGTTATTCACATTACTAACATGTTATGCCATCTTTGACTAATATTGTTATTCACATTACTAACATGTTATGCCATCTTTGACTAATATTGTTATTCACATTACTAACATGTTATGCCATATTTGACTAATATTGTTATTCACATTACTAACATGTTATGCCATCTTTGACTAATATTGTTATTCACATTACTAACATGTTATGCCATCTTTGACTAATATTGTTATTCACATTACTAAAATGTTATGCCATCTTTGACTAATATTGTTATTCACATTACTAACATGCTATGCCATCTTTGACTAATATTGTTATTCACATTACTAACATGTTATGCCATCTTTGACTAATATTGTTATTCACAGGACTAACATGTTATGCCATCTTTGACTAATATTGTTATTCACATTACTAAAATGTTATGCCATCTTTGACTAATATTGTTATTCACATTACTAACATGTTATGCCATATTTGACTAATATTGTTATTCACATTACTAACATGTTATGCCATCTTTGACTAATATTGTTATTCACATTACTAACATGCTATGCCATCTTTGACTAATATTGTTATTCACATTACTAACATGTTATGCCATCTTTGACTAATATTGTTATTCACAGGACTAACATGTTATGCCATCTTTGACTAATATTGTTATTCACATTACTAACATGTTATGCCATATTTGACTAATATTGTTATTCACATTACTAACATGTTATGCCATCTTTGACTAATATTGTTATTCACATTACTAACATGTTATGCCATCTTTGACTAATATTGTTATTCACATTACTAACATGTTATGCCATCTTTGACTAATATTGTTATTCACATTACTAACATGTTATGCCATCTTTGACTAATATTGTTATTCACATTACTAACATGTTATGCCATATTTGACTAATATTGTTATTCACATTACTAACATGTTATGCCATCTTTGACTAATATTGTTATTCACATTACTAACATGCTATGCCATCTTTGACTAATATTGTTATTCACATTACTAACATGTTATGCCATCTTTGACTAATATTGTTATTCACATTACTAACATGTTATGCCATCTTTGACTAATATTGTTATTCACATTACTAACATGTTATGCCATCTTTGACTAATATTGTTATTCACATTACTAACATGTTATGCCATCTTTGACTAATATTGTTATTCACATTACTAACATGTTATGCCATCTTTGACTAATATTGTTATTCACAGGACTAACATGTTATGCCATCTTTGACTAATATTGTTATTCACATTACTAACATGTTATGCCATCTTTGACTAATATTGTTATTCACATTACTAAAATGTTATGCCATATTTGACTAATATTGTTATTCACATTACTAACATGTTATGCCATCTTTGACTAATATTGTTATTCACATTACTAACATGTTATGCCATCTTTGACTAATATTGTTATTCACATTACTAACATGTTATGCCATCTTTGACTAATATTGTTATTCACATTACTAACATGTTATGCCATCTTTGACTAATATTGTTATTCACATTACTAACATGTTATGCCATCTTTGACTAATATTGTTATTCACATTACTAACATGTTATGCCATCTTTGACTAATATTGTTATTCACATTACTAACATGTTATGCCATCTTTGACTAATATTGTTATTCACAGGACTAACATGTTATGCCATCTTTGACTAATATTGTTATTCACATTACTAACATGTTATGCCATCTTTGACTAATATTGTTATTCACATTACTAACATGTTATGCCATATTTGACTAATATTGTTATTCACATTACTAACATGTTATGCCATCTTTGACTAATATTGTTATTCACATTACTAAAATGTTATGCCATCTTTGACTAATATTGTTATTCACATTACTAACATGCTATGCCATCTTTGACTAATATTGTTATTCACATTACTAACATGTTATGCCATCTTTGACTAATATTGTTATTCACAGGACTAACATGTTATGCCATCTTTGACTAATATTGTTATTCACAGGACTAACTGTGAAGCCGGATTTGATCTATATATTGGAACAAAGATATCTACTAGTGTTGGGAATCGGAATCAGAATCAGAATCGGGGATTGGAAAAATCGGAATTTCCGGGGGCATCGGAATCGGTATCGGAATGGGTATCGGAATCGGAAAAAAAATTAGCCTAATTTCCGATTCCAAAAACGATTGTTTTCATTTTTGTTTTTGTTTGTTTTTTGTTGTTCAAAACTTACTTTTCCATTGCTGCGACTAATGATAAAATGATAAATATTTATTGTTTTTAAACTACCAGTAAAACAAAAATCTATATACCATAATAACGGCTTTATGGAAAAATGGAACCGGAATAAACGACACAGGAAAAATGACGCATGTAAAATGGCACGAATGGATAGATAGGAAAGAATGGCATAAGTGAAAAATATACATGAAAATCTCACAATGAGTTAATCAAATGACTATTTTCTATTAATTACAAGGAAAAGATTAGAGAAAAACTAGTTCGAAAGATTTTTTCGTGTAGAATACGATTCAACCCCCCCCTCACACACACACACACACACACACCAACACCAACACCAAAGCGTACTTTTACTTTTTCGAAAATATATGCACACATTATCCGAGTTTTTACGGTAATCCGAAAAAAAAGAAAAAAAAAAAGAACTCTATAACTAAATCATTAGAAATTTTAAAAGAATCGGAATCGCGAATTTAGAACATATTCGGTAATTGTATCAGAATCGGTAAATGTACCGGGATCGGTAATTGTATCGAAATCGGTAATTGTATCGGAATCGGTAATTGTATCGGAATCGGTAATTGTACGAGAATCGGTAATTGTACTGGAATCGGTAATTGTATCGGAATCGGTAAATGTACCGGAATCGGTAATTGTATCGGAATCGGTAATTGTATCGGAATCGATAATTGTATCAAAATCGGAAAAAATATTGGAATCGTCCCATCACTAATATCTACTTCTGAGTTCGGTCCAAGAAGTTGCCAAAAGAGTTATATACAAAGGAATATGTTTGGGACGTGTGTGTATCAACCGCTAGCCTCTTCTGCTTCGATATCGTGCAAAAAAGAATGGTGCCGCACTATTTGCTAAGCCCCAGCTCCTGTCATATCGCAGCAGTGTTGCATCCCCGTGCTTGTTTTACAAGTACCTCCACGTAATGTGCTCCGATGAACTTATTGAACCTGTACTCCCTCAACGTAATTACCTCCGACCCACCCAACTAACAACAAAATCCCACCCCTTCACCGTAGAGGTCAATAGATGCTAGAAGATGTTCTACTCTAATAGCTTCTCTCCTCGGGCCGCTTGCTTTTGGAATTCCCTCCTTGCTCCATTTTTACCCGACTGTATCAACATACAGACATTTAAATTTAATGTGAAGAACTTGCTGCCCAACTCCCCATCGATGTTGCCCCCCTATAAATCTGACAACTATCATAGTAGCCCCTTACGCTTCAGTGGCAATATGTCTTGTTTGGGCTATTAAAAAAAGTAATAATAAAAAACATTTTTTAAGTGGGGACCAGCGTGGACTAACGATCGGGTGGGCTGAACTCGAGTTCTGTCGGATCCATATCATCACTCTCACTGAGGATGTTGGCAACCTTCACATAGTTCCTCTCGTGAGTACCGGATTCTATCGAGGTAACCAACGCTACCAAAACAGAATTAAGTAATACAAATATTGTAACTTGATGATTCATACGAATGTTTATTATTTTTTATTTATTTATTTCTTTTTGGCAGGACGTCATACTAAAAACTCAAAAAATTGTACTTGATGCCTCCTTTAGTAAACACTCAGCACTATAACGTGAGGATCATGGGTAAATGGAGCAATCCGGGGAAAAGAGTGGTGCCCTCCCCTACATCTCGGTGTAATAGTCAATGAAGAGGAAATCCTCAAGTCGCATTTTACTACTATCGATTGATTTTTTGTATTATATTAATATTAAAGACAACTTTTCACGTGTAACATGTATTGAGGAATCTACTAGTGAATTTTGTATGAATTTTTACAATAATATCATGGGGTCTTCGTTCGCACTGAACATCCATGAATGGCAAAGACGACGTCTCCCTTTACTTTATTGTATTTATAACTTGAAAATTGAAAATTATAGAAATTTAAAAATATTAATAAAAATGGTAATATGGGGTCCAGGGCTGGGAGCAGGTGTTCACAGAGGTTCTTATTCATTTACGGGCAGACCACAAGTGTCCTCTTCTATCAGCAACAGAGGAAGAAACGAAATTTAAAACAGTGCGAAAAGGAAAGAGTGAAGGAGACTGTTAGTAAGAAACATTGAAGTTATATGTTACTGCTGCTTTGTTATTATTAAACTGAGCTAGTGCTCAGGGAGACAATGTTTTTACTAACTGGCCACCACTTATCAAGGCTTAATCCCACTCGAGGAAAAGGCTAAATAATATAGGATGATTGTCACGACAAAGTTCGAGTACTTGTGAGGACCGTTCTAGATAATAATATGTTAACATTGGTTTTGAGGACGACCAAATTGTAATCTTTAGGAAGCAGTTCAGTGGTAATGTGGTCCACAGACAGGAATCTTTTGCAAGAATCTCTATTTGTGGAAATGTCGCCTGGTGCTAGGCACACTGAAGAAGAATGGAAAATTTTTTTCTTTATAGCAGGACGAGTTCTTGCTATGAATATCTTACAAGGAAGAATCAGAGATTTTATCTCAGTCGAGTACCTTCCATAGATATACTGATAGAGTAGAGAGAGACTAGCGACGTCTTTTCTGTGAGAAAGGGGCTGTAGGAACGGAAGAGATCGTCTCCTAATAGAGTTTGAAGTCGATTCTGGATTCTCTCAAGGCAGCGTAGAATGCCCTGAGCAGCACCTCCCCAGATGTGGCAGCAGTACCTTCCCATCTTGGGGCGTATCTCACTCTTACACAGGTAGAGGATTGCATCGGGAGTAAGGTAATTTTTTCGAGCGGTTAAATGATGCAACTATTGTTCCAGTGGGCCTAGAAATAGACTGGATGTAAGTCTTATATTTTAGGTTTCGAGTGAAAGTCAGTCCTAGGAGCTTATAGGAATTTCGTATCTGAAGAAACGCGCAAAAGTTTTAGGAATTTCAGTAACTAAAAAAGTCTGATTTTCATAAATATATGCTTGTCGGTTCTATTTATTTATTCAATAATGAGCCACAACTTATCTAAACTAAAAGCCACTCGAGGATAAGGGTAAATGAAATGGATAAAATGTCGATTGAATAATAATGCATATTATGAGAGGATTGAAAATAATGAATGTAATGAATAAAATTTGATTAATTATGAGGACAGTTTATGACAAGTATTTGACATTAGATTTAAAGATGACCATATTGTAGCTCGTAGGGAAGCAATGTCGTGGCAACGTGTTCGACGTATGGAAAGTTCTTGGCAAAAAACTCTGTTCATGGAAATTCTTCCTGACGCCAGGTACACGGAGTAAGAAATGAAAGTTATTTTCAATCTAGGTAGGAAGACGTGTTTTTGCTGTGAATGTCTTACAAAGAGGATTCAGAGATTGGAGCTCAGTCGAGCAATTTCCAGGGAAATAAAAAAAAGAGTTGCGGAAGACCAGCAAAGTCTCTTCTCGTAGAAAAGGGCTTCAGAGAATCGAATTTTATGTTGTGGACCGAGGTATGTTGTCGAAAGAGACGAAGCTTGCGTTTCTCACAAGGTGAAAAAAAGGTTCAAATAAATTCTCTATATCTATCTATATACTATTAGAAAGTTGTGGTATTTGGGGAGTTTGTCTGTTCGTACGCAAATAGAAACATGTGGTTGATTGACAAAAAAGGAATAGGCAGAGTACAAACTACTAAGGCGGTAGGTTTTACAATGTCAATACCCGTGTTCAAATCTCACGTAAGTCTAAAGGATTTTTTTTTAACTGGATACGTGTTTTATTAATTTAAACACAACATTTAAAAAAACACATTGCATAAAATATTTTTTAAGTGAACTTTTTTTTTTATGATCCGCAAAAAGCAGATATACAGTCTATTAGACATTAGTTCAAAACGAATTATTTTGTGCTTAAAATCATAATTTCTAATGTTTTTTTGCCAATAAAACAATACGTAAATACATTCATCATAGTTACTTACTCTCTCGTGCAAATACTAAGTCACGTATTTTTTTTTCCACGAAACGTTTTATAATTATTTTCCTTCCTATTAGCTATAAAGCGGTAGAAGTTGGGCAAAGATACAAATTGACATACTCATGCACTATTTTATAACGCCCAAAGAGCGATATAAACTAGTTAAAAGATAACACGTACCGGAAAGGTAATTAGATTTAACGTACTGTAAAAGTAAATCTTTTCAGGACGTACCGTAAGAGTAAAACGTTTCTGAACGTACCACAAATTAAGCCGATTCAGAACGTATCGTAAAAAAACACTGGATACGTACCGGCAAAGTAAATCTATTGGAGCGATAACGTAAACGTAAAGTTATCTTACAAGTTGTATAGTGCTTCTATAGATGTGGATACATATCGGCCCGAATGTTTCCGATTGCGATTCACGGAACAAACCGGAAATGGCCGAAGCAGTTTACGATTTGAAAGATGCGAAAAAAATATGTAAAAACAGTAGCTGTTCAGCTTCCTGAAAGAACTAATCGTATTCTGCTCCAAATCAGCCTGATGGCAAAATCCCAAACGAGCAATAAATATAAACAGAAACGCACGCTTTTGGTTAGTTTAGGGTTAGAGTTAGAGTTAGGGTTAAGGTAGGGGTTAGGGTTAGGGTTAGGGTTATGTTTAGGGTTAGGGTTAGGGTTACAGTTAAGGTTAGGTTTTGGTTAAAGAAAGATTTTGCCTCTCTAAAAAATAAATAAATTTGAAAAAAAAAAACTTCCTATAAAGAAGAAATAAATAGAATAAAAGAAATAAAGTTGATTGACTTAATCATTTGAAGAAAATTATTAAACCCATTCTAAACACCGGGATGGGGAGATAATTGATCCTAACCTTAAGTCACGGAAAAAATGAAAAAGTAGTTTCATTTAATGTCGGTACTTATTAACTATTCGGCGACAGCTCGATCATTTCCGGTTTGTTCCGTAAATCACAATCGGAAACGTTCAAGACGATATGGATCCCCAGCTATAGAAGTACTAGTTTTACAACGCAATACTGATTAGTGTATTATTGTTTTTATTAGTAGCAAAACAAGTGGAATAGTAAGTAGTAATAATTCCTGATTTTGCAATTTCATGCATCAGCCGATCCCATGTCTGCTGTCTGATTGTCTACCGTGTGAGAGTTAGTAATGTCATTTTCCAAGCCTATGCTTATAATGTAAAGAATTCGTAATCGCCCACGATGTTTAGCCTTGTGCCAGATACATCCATATTAAATACACCTATCCACATTTAATCGGTGTCAGTCTACCGCTTGTGTCATCATTGAAATCACGAAAACGTGAAAACAGTTTCAGTGCAAGGCATATTCACTTTCGACTCTCTCGCGCGGTATAAACACCCAAGCATCATGTTTCTGTCTCTTTTTTTTTGCCTTTCTTTCAAAGGGAACACACTTGCGTACGTCGCAATCCAGCCTCGTCTCTTGGTGCGAAGGGTCTCGACAAACACAGCGAGAGACACACACGAACTTCCGTACGCCCAGCGAACCACACACACTACGCTCACCGAACGCATATACACAGTTCGTACATACACACACGTAAACGCACATGGTGCCAGCCGAAATGAACATACATGTACTCTCTCACTTGTTTTCAATTGCATCCCGGTAAGCGATAATTGGAATCGTTTAATTAACCCTAGTGACGCCTAATGGAATCGGAAGAAAATTGGAATCGTGTCATTAAATTCCTTGAAATATGTAACATTATTAAAGAGAGTAGAAAGATGCCCGTAGGTTTACTTTCGGTGGTCTCGTAACTCTCGCTTCCCTTATTTTGTCCTTTAATCCTAACATTCCATGAGCGATGTTTTTGATAAAGGGGGAAGAATTGCTGTTTTCTGGGTCCGAATCTATCAATCTAACACTTATCGTTGGTTAATTTTTGACTTTGAAGTTGTATTTTATTTTATTTTAGCTCCTTGGCTTAATGCCGTGTCTGGAGCGATTTCCATTTAAAAAAATAATAATAATTTTAGCTCTTTACATCAAATGGCTTCATGCCTTGTCTGGAGCGA
>OY744529.1:87658721-87688721 GCA_963556195.1 Sepiola atlantica | reverse complement strand
TAAAGAAGCTATCAGAGTAGAAAATCTTCCGGAATCTAGGCACCTCTACAGTGAAGGGGTGAGACTTTGCTACTACTCGAGTGGGTCTGGGCTATTTACATTGAGGGGGTACAAGTGCAGTAAGTTCATCGAAACACATGCAGCGATGGGACAGGGGGTGGAGCTTGGTAGACAGTGCGAGAGCTATTAGCTTAAGAACTATTTTTGCACCCTTCCCAAGAGGGAGAGGCTAGTGGTTATTACACCAGCTCAGATGTGTACATATATAACCAAAGCTTATAACTTTGAAACAACCTCTATCTCACAGAAGAGAACTTGCTAGTCTCTCTCTACTCTATTCTTATTTCAATGGAAGGTGCTCAACTGATCCCCGATCTTTGGTTCGTTCTTGTAAGACATTCGCAACAAGAACTTGTTTTACTACCACAACAGAAAAGAGACTTTCCTCCTCCCTCCATGTGCCTCGAGTCAGGAGGAATTTCCATGGACAGAGTTTCTTTGCAAGGGCCTTCCGCCTGTGGAACATTTTACCGCGGGACTGCTTCACTGCAGATTATTACTTGGTCATCTTCAAATCTAATGTCAACAAATTATTTTAATAAACTGACCTATAAGTATACACACGTAGTTCATTTCATACTATTGGTCAATGTTAGTACTCCCATAGTGTTCTTACTCTGTTGGCTGACAATCATTCCGTCTCATTAACTCATATCCTCAAGTGTCGCTTGGCCTGGATAATTGGTTACTCAATTACTGAAATGTTAATATATCGCCTATCTGTGGAAATTCATGGTCAAACGTATCATTATAGATTAACTTTTTTGTAATTTTAAACAATTTTTTTCAATATTATTATTATTTGTACTCACTAGGAGTTCTCACACAAGTCATCGTCAGTGATTGCTTACCAACAACAACCGGTGGTGTTCCCTGGAGTCTGACTGACAACAAGCCTCCCCAGATTTCCAGTATTCTCCACCTCTTTTTGATAACCAACGCAAATGACCTTGCGGTATCCCAATAGCCGACTACCATTGATTTCTTGCTGGTAATCATCATCATCATCATCATCATCATCATCATCATCATCATCATCATCATCATCATCATCATAATCATCATCATTCTAGACTATTCTATTAATGTATTATTGTACTATCTTTTAATGCTCAATTCAGTTGACTATAATATTTCAGACTAAATTTACTATCTTTCAATGCTCAATTATAGGGGTGTAGTATCTGTTCTGTTGTCATGATACTATCCTCCCAGGTATTACCTCTGTCACAATGCTTCTTTTACAAACCTACAGCTCCTAGAAATGTTCAAAGGTCAGAGTTGTTTTGTTAGCCACTCCCATAAACAAGCAGCCGATGACGGATATTTTTTCTAAACTGTTGGTATCGAAGCTTGTGTAAGACTTTTCAATATTTCCCCACTTGATTGATACACAAAAATTAAAGGCCTGGTCGATATTAATCGTAATGAGGTTAGCTAACACTTTAGCAAAGTTAAACCGTGATTGTATCGGACATTTGTTAATATTTAGTGTGAGCATCAGCATTGTGCCATCTTACCAATATATTCGGCCGATGTTTCGTCGAAGGGAACACCAGCGTCCGATTGTGATCAGCCGCAGCACCAGCAGAAGCAGCAGCAATCAACCTGCTCTTTTTAGGGCAACTTTTCACAAACTACAAAAATGCAACCTACTGCCCTTTTCAGGGCAACTTTTTCTACAAACTACAATGCTTTTGACCGTCACTCTTAGCTGCTGCCTTCTCCCTGAAACGGTCTCCTGATTCGAGCCTGCCTCTTCAGCTTCTGGCGACATTCTTCTGCATCTCCTGCACATGCTGACGTCCTCGTGCATCTCCGGCTCTTGAACATTTTCCTGCATCTTCAGCTGTTTCTGACTTCCTTCTGCCTATCCGGCCCACGGTGACGTCCTTCTGCTTCTGCTGACGTCATCCTGCATCTGGCAACATCCACCAGCCTTTTATCGTCCAGTTCTCGTATGCGTCCTGCATCCGGCGCCTTCTTCAATTTTTGACCTCCTCAGGGACGTCTACATTAATCTATGTGTGACGTCATCCTGTCTGTGTCTGCTATTCAACTTCCAGTGACATCACCCTGATTTTTCCTGCTATCACAATTCCAGTGACGTTCTCTTACTTTTCCAGTTTTTCTTGCCACCCAATTCCCATTGACGTCCTCCAGTATCTGCAGCCATTATTGCTATTCTTGTACCTTTTCGCTGCAAATAAAAAGACCACCTTTACTTTTTTACACTGTTCACCCGCGTTTATTCCTTTGTCATTGGCGTATTTTGTTTCTGTTTCTTTCGTGGTTGTAAGACTGATTACAACGATCGGCTCCGGACCCCCTGCCCCAGAGGGAGGGTAACGTATGTCAACAATAAATTGTCACAATCGGCGTTCATTAGCAAAATCAGCACTTACATTATATATACTTGCAAAAATAAGCTCCCTCCGGTCGAACATTCTTGCTAGTTCCTTATAATTTTTCTTTCCCTTGAGTAATGAATCCAGTCTGCAAACCACATATGGCCGGAGCTACATTAGTGCACGCCCCTATAAGCGAATCCAACTAAAGTTTATTGCTGATGGGTATCACTATCGAATCGACCAAGGTAAAAAAAAGACTTTCAATGGTGGTATCGTTGTAAAGGGACAAACTGGGAATGCCACCGGTTTTTATAGACATCGGTGGGTTATCTCCCTTGGTTAGACCGAATAAAAGGACAGAGACAGAGAAAGACAGACAGACAGACAGACAGACAGACAGACAGACAGACAGACAGACGAGTTCACAACAGCTGAACGTAATTCCACGTGATTCCTCATATGAAGAAGTTCTAGCCTTTACAGAGATTCGTAACCTACTGTGCCTGGTAGAGTTCCACCTCACATCACAAGTAACAACTATGTATACTTTATGTGATTTTATATCGCGCTACATGTCCCTTTGCACTTGCAAGCATTTACATAAATGTGTAAAATTTTACTTTGCTGAATTTCCCCTTTTTGTGCTCAATAGCATTACACTATGTATAGTGGAGAACATTCGTTTTCGTCTTTTCTTATTTCTTTTTCTTTCCTGGTACATTGTACCGGAAATGAAACAGACAACAAACGCACCAACATATAACCTCGATAAGTGGCTCCTGGCAACCTGATTAGAAAATATTAATATTAATTTTAGTTCGCCGTTTTCAAGAACTCTGTTCACACTTTATTGAAGGCTTGAAGACGGGAATGGTTCCCGAAATTTTTCTACGGAATATTCTAACACAATAGTAAAACAAAAAAGAAATTAGGATTTACGTTGCTTCTAAAATCGTCCAATAAACTCAGCACGAAATTGTAAGTCACACGCTTATTTGTTTATTCATTTTGAGGGGATTTTTCATCCACTTGTGCGTATATGATTTTCCGTAGACTGATGACACCTATATAAATACACACACATATATATATATATATATATATATATATATATATATATATATATATAGAATAATATTTTTGGAGGCGATAACAATGCGTTGTTAAAGTGACACATACGCATTGTTATCGCCTCCAAAAATATTATTCTACACTATACACAATGCTCCAAGCGAACTACAACATTTTTCTCATATATATATATATATATATATATATATATATATATATATATATATATATATATATATATATATATATATGAGAGAGAGAGAGGGCGAGGGGGCGTTAGGCTCGTAATTCTAGGCTGTATCTACGAACTGCGTTCGAGCCCATGCGATCGCTTGCAACCGCTACTCCTGCACTGATGAGGGTAGAAGGTTTAAAATACTTTAATATATATATATATATATGTGTGTGTGTGTGTGTGTGTGTGTGTGTGAGTGTGTGTGTGTTCTTTCTTGCGTAATAGTGTAATTAACGCATATTATTACTAACATCGTCGTATAAAGAAAAAAAACTCTGCAGTAAATTTACTTTTTGCATTTATTTTACAATTTCACTTCGTTATTAAATTCTTTACAATGAACCCACATGTTACTGTATCTTCAAATAAGAAAAAAAAACTCATTGTTTTAAGTTAAACAGCATAACTTTTCCGGGAATTACACATTAATTTCAATTTCACTTTTGTTTCTCCTTCGTGAAATATTTTTCTCTTGGTTTTATCAGCACAAATGAACCATAATACTCGACTTTTGTTTAAAACTGTTCATTTTCACCAAACAGTTTAAAGGCTTGAAAAATTACTTCGAATTTTTTTTTCGTGTGTCTTCACAATATAACGTACATGTTTAAATTTAATTTAATTTTTTTTTAATTCACCAAAAGATACCTTTTTTAATGGCCAAAAGATACCTTTTTTAATGGCCAAAAGATACCTTAATAAAATTAATTTAAATTTCATAAAAGTCATACTTAAAAAACAGTCATAATTTGGTTATCTTTTAGTTTTTTCTTTATTGTCTCTACATACAAATTTAAGAGTTAGTTTCAATTTAGCTTGTATTTCTCTTTCGTGGGACAAAAATTAAAATAAGACGCTCCCGGGCAACGCCAATTAGATGCAACTAGTTATTAATTAGTTAATCAGCGTGTATCAAGAACCACGCTAACAAACAAGAAATACAACTCCGATACAAATGAAAAACCAGTTAGTTAGTATTATAGCTTTACAAGTTATGGGGGGGGGTTGACGAAATAGTTCACTCTTCTCCTCTATTTATTCGATTAAGATGCTTGATAGTAAAAGGGTGAGTAATGGGGTGCGTAAAGGGTGAGAAACGTGATAAGTAACGAGGCGAATAAAGGGGAGAGTAAGTAGTGAGTAATGGGGTGAGTAAAATGGGAAGAAATGGTGATTAATAGATGTGAGTAAAAGGGTAAGTAATGGAGTGAGTAAGTGGTGAGTAATGGGGTTAATAAAAGGGTAAGTAATTGGGTTAGTAAAAGGTAAGTAATGGGGTGAGTGAAAGGTAAGTAATGGGGTGAGTAATGGGTGAGTAAATGGGTAAGTAATGGGGTAAGTTATGGGTGAGTAAAAGGGTAAGTAATGGGGTAAGTAATGAGTAAGTAATGGGGTGAGTGAAAGGTAAGTAATGGGGGGGGGGAGTAATAGTGTGAGTAAAAGGGTAAGTAATGGGGTAAGTAAAAGGTAAGCAATGGGGTGAGTAAAATGGTAAGTAAAGGGTACGTAATGGGGTGAGTAAATGGGTAAGTAAAAAGTTAGTAACGAGATGAGTAATGGGGTGAGTAATGGGTGAGTAAAACGGTAAGTAATGGGTGAATAATTGGACGAGTAATGGTGCTAGAACTGCTGATTGAGGTCATGAGGCGTGGCTGCTTGTTGACGAGAGTATAAACGACGATCGTGTCTTTGGAATATAACAAGAACAACGCTGACAATTAATCTGTTATAAAATGGCATAATCACGTTGACACACCGGTTCTTGTTAGATCACCGCCGTTAAGCGACATTGAGCATGGTCAGTGCCAGATGGGTGACCATTTGGAAAAAGTAGACGCTGTACGTAATCTCCCCTAAGCGAAATATACATGCTGACTGAGGGGCACATGTGAATTTGTATACCCCATAAGCTTCCACTTCCAACGGAATGTCCGACGCTGGGCGGATATCACACAAATATAGTATTACCGGTTATTCAATAAATTGGCGAATGGGGGAAATGGATAAAACATGCATATTTTGAAAATGGAAGAATGATTGAGAATAAAAGTTCTAAATCCACCAACAATGGCGTTGTAGAATAAATGATTAAAACATATTTTTACATCTGTAAATTTAAAGTAAAAATGTGAAATACATTGTGAATGATTTAAGTGTTCGTTTAGAAAAGTTAATGTTATCGTGTTTGGTAGAGAATATTCCAATGTGTACGAAGACATGAGTGTTAGAAGTGTGTATGACTATATGTTTGTCAGTGTGAATATGCGTGTGTGAGTTACAGGCAGCGTTGCATTGTGTGTGTATTGGCTTGCCTTTGTTTTGTCAGTGGTGTGTATGTGACAACTTGTGTGTGTGTGCGTGAGTAGTCATTTACTTATGCTGCTGTTCTCAATTTTGTTTCATTTTACTTCAGTCAAAGTTCTCAGAAATCAAGGGGCCATTTCCCGGGTCTAACACTTGATCTCTATATGAGATACATAGATATTTGAATATCCCATTAAAGTTTTCCTTTACTTGTCAAACTTTGAGTTGGTAAAGTTAAGAACATTAATTTTCCTCTCTCCAATTGACCAGTTAATTATGTTATCGTGTATCTTTCATGTTATCTCTTGGTCTAACTGGATTCCAGGACAATAATTCATCAAGTCTGGTGGATTATCCCGCTAAGTACTGTTACTTGAGGTAACATTACTTGGAGAAGATGCACTATTCCTCGCATGAACTAGTTTATAGCAGTGTCGAGGGGCTTCGAATACTATGTAAAGTAGTTAAGAACATTTATTTTTCTTCTTCCTAATTCTGTGTATATGGGTGTGCGAGTTCAAGATTCATGATGCGGTAGTTGAGTATTCATTTCACCTCCCGTAGCGAATGGACAGGCTGAGCGTAATGTCGTGTCGCGTCCTGGTCTTCTTTCGGGCTTCGTCGGACTTGATCTATTCTCTTGTTTTTTTTTTTTGTTTTTTGTTTTTTGTTCTCTGTTTTATTTTGGTTTTACATTTCACACCGGCTCGTTAACTCAATAGTTTCAAACGAGCGGAAATCATTTTTGTTGATCGAAAATGTGCCACCCTAATGCGATATCCTACTTTCTTTAATTTGGGAACGGCGAGAAGGAAAGAGTAAGTTAAACGAACGGAGAAAGAAAGAGAGTAGCTTATACAAGTTCATTCGCTTCACATCTCTACCGTTGACATCGTAAATAACACAACACACTGGAAATTCTATTGAAGAAAAAACGAAATATTGTTATCTAAACGAATAAATGCGAAAGTTGTTCCCATCTCTCGTACTAACGGTAAAATCAAAACGCCTTATTTCAAGTTAATTCAACTGTATTCAATAGACTGATTATGTATTTGCGATATCAGTCGCAAGGTTAAACTAATTTGCATATTTGTTTTGAAAAAGTACCTTTTATTAATTGACTATTATTTGTTATTGTTTTTTTTAATTCAATGATTTTTAAATTTTTATGTAACAAATACTTCTATTGCGCCATATTGTTTTATTTCCTGGACAAATATTTAGAATTTGCGTTCAGATGTTTCTATCTTTAGAGGGACTGACTTGATTTTCAATAAGTTGAGATCTATTTCTAAATTGCAAGTGAAAAGACAAATTGATTTCCTCTTTCTTTTCCTTTTTTTACTGTCACATTTAAAAAGATAAATAAATTTGTATGGACATTACCAAAATGTTAATGTTTATCTATCTATATGAATAAATGAGAAAGATTTTGTTTCGGGTGTACAAAAAACATATGAATGAAATGTTTATTATTTTAAATTAATGTTTCAAATGTTTGATGTAGCGAACTTTGTGACGTGATAGCGAGCCGGCAAAGCCCGCTACTATAGGATATAATTAGAATGCAAGTGTTGTTGCTTTTCTAAATATCCTGTTTGTGGATAAAAGAGAGTTTGTTTGCATTTCCTATGGTTGTTGTCGAGTGTTGAATAAGAATTATACAAGGTGCAACAATATTACTCCAACACACATACGTAGATAAGTCGATGAGCAGATATGGCACTCAGATCTCTGGGGAAATCCACAGGTTTGACAAAAAATCGCATCATCATCATCATCATCATTATCATCATCATCGTTGTTGTTGGATAATGGCCCTATGGAAATGGACGTATCTGTTAGAAGTCGTTGGTTTGACTTGCACGAATTAGCACGGGTGCAGTCGAGTGCAGAATAGGGCCTGTTCTCACAGTCGGAGCTAACAGACGTGAGAAGGTCACAGCGTGACGAGATCTCGGATCAAGGGTCAATGTGCACCTGCGAGAGGCTCTGTGACGGGAGGGATCCGTGATGTCACTCGTTCTTCGTGAGAAGCGAGTTTTAGCAGTCTGGGTTTTGGAGGCGAACCTATGAGACGTGATTTTACCATTTAGTCAAGCAACTTACATAGGGGAATTATTTCCCTAAGAAAATGCAGGCGAAAGATATCTCCCTCCTTCACGAATGGTTAAGACTTATTTGATAAGTAACTACGATAAAGTAGTAATTTGCTTTCTCTCTCTCTCTCTCTCGACGTTAATGAATATCTCCCAGCTGATTAAATAACTAACGCTTGTAATGAAAAGAATTAAATTTAAAAAGATTGTTTGTCTTCCGACCCGATCATGGAGCTTTTGTTGCGGAGGCGTGGTTCACGGCAGAAGAAGAAGGAGGGAGTTCAACCACTGGACGACATCGAGACGGCGACCCTCTGCGCGGCGAGGGAGAAATTTGAAGGTATGCAAACTATATGAATTGTGTTTTAAATATGGTACTATGGTACTATCTTTTGATGTTTAACTCAGTTTACTGGTAGGTAACGGTGGTTAATTAGTTTACGACACGGACGAACAACCTGGATGTGCCAAGTTCGAATCTAGTTCGTTCCACAGGGACCACGTGAAGGTTGCCAACATCCTAAGTTTCACTTAGGATGTTGGCAACCTTCACGGTCTTTCTAGAACGATATCGGGGAAACCAATGCCAACAACAAAATCATCTGATTCAAACGAAATGAATGAATGAACATATACTATTTCAGACTAATGTACCATCCTTAAATGCTGAATTTAGAGGGGAGGTAGTGCAGTATCTGTTCTGTTATGAGACCATCCTTCCAGGAATTTATTGTCTCCTTTTTGGGGGAGGGTAGTGTAGTATATATTCGTTCGTCGTAATATAATCCTTCCAGGCATTACCTCCTCCTTTTTAAGGGGTGGGGCAGTGTAGTATATTTTATGTGTTTATGATATCACTCTCCGAAGCATTATTACCTCCTCCTTTTGAGGGGAGGGTGTAGTATAGTTATTTGTTGTCATTGGACCATCCTCCCAGGCATTGCCCCCTCTTTTGGGAAGAGTACTGTAGTATCTGTTCTGTTATCATGAGACCATCATCCAGGCATTGTCTCCTCTTTGACGAGGTAGTGTAGTATATGTTCATTTGTCATAATACCATCCTCCCTGGCATTACCCCTTCCTTTGGAGTGGCAGTGTAATATATGTTCCTTCGTCATGATACCATCATCCTGGCTCTGTTACGCTGTTTTCTCTTCATCTGTCTCTTACAAAATAACGTAGTATTTATTTGACATCAATTATTTAAATATACACACGACAGATTATAGATAAGGCCCCAATTTACAATTTCATTAAAAAGATGGGGAGTGGCACAACAACAACCACAACAACAAAAGACCCAGAAAATAAAGAAAAATAAAGAAACGAAATAGAATTAGGACAGTTTAGTAAGCCCATTTATACCCTCTTTAAGTGTAGACCGCCTACTGTTTTCCAGTTTGCTTAGAACCGAAAACAAGCAAGACGATCTCTAAGTGTGAGTGGGATTCTAAGTGAAATTATAAAAGAAAAAGGGGAATAGTTTCGGAGTGTAGGTTGTTGATAAGCAGATAAAAAAAATAGTAAATAGACTTTCTGATTCAAAGTTAGAATTATAATCAGTCTTATTTCGTCCTACAACAAAAGAATTCTTCATTTCTTTGGAAAAATCTGTAAAAAGAATATTTTTTAAAAAATAGTGATTTTTCTTTTTGGACTTGGAGTTGCTATAGAAAATTATAAGATTATAATGGTGACGGGAAGAGTGGTAACCGTTTTCCATTATAATTATAATCGACTAAGTAGATGACTTAATAGACGACATTAAAGTTTACATAGAAATCCCTTTTATTTGGGCTGTGCTGAAAAGGAATTAAATTCATCTAAGAGCCAATCTTTATAAAGGACGATAAGCAACGTAGTAGATTTACTGTATCGTTGGCGGTTTGGGGAAACCAAGCAAATACGTCTTGCCCAGACGATGAACTCGCTCCAACTGGCTAAGCGGGGAAACTAAAATCGCGTGGGCGCTGTAAGCAGTAGTCCGACGAGTCTTGTGATCCTACGCGGGGGTCTCTGACTTGTTGGTGTGCCAATCACTTCAGTGGTACACATTTCTATTTACAGCAAAGGTAAATAGTACATAAAAACATGTGACTGTTACCAGAGCTCGACATTTTTTTTTTTCAAAATAACAGACCAGGACAACGAAATCGTGAGGTTCGTACAATTATCAAGATCCGGTTGTAGATGTTTAATAATCAATGCGGATTAGAATTTAACCCAGAACTGATTACAGACAAGCAGATTTTCTACATTTAGGGCAGCTCCATTTTGTGTGTGGAAAACATTCCTAAAATTTGTATCTTCATATCTTTTTTTTTTAAATATGACGAAGTACGTGAAAGAAACGTCTCGCAAACACACAACGCGAGATTAACGTCTTACAAACACATGGCAATGGACTAGCGTCACAACACTAGTTTAACGAACCCAAAACGCATGTCACGAAACTATGGTCTCACTAACACACACGCCACAAGATTAACGGCTTACAAACTTATAGTACTGAACTAACGTCTCACATGCACACAACACGAGATTAACGCCTCACAAACACACGTCACAAGACTAAGAAACTTCGCAAACACACGCCACATGATTAACGTCTCACAAACGCAGGCCATGTCTTGCAAACACGCGCCTCTGTTTAACGTCTCGTAGATGCACGCAAGTAGATTGATGTCCCATTAAAACACGCCACTAGGCTTGCATTTGAACAAACACACGCCGCTTTATTAACGGCTCGCAAACACGCGCTACGAGACTAACGGCTCATAAATGTACGCCGCGAGATCAACGTTTAATAAACGCACGAGATTAACGTTCTCCATTTTTACCGTTTTACCAATTAGTCGAGTGCAAAAATTCATAGCGCAATCTGTTTGTTTTTTTTGTTTTTTTGTTTTGTATACTAAATACACATTCGTAAACATATTTCAAAAATGGTTCCCAGCTGGAAACATTGGCACATAGTGCATAGAATCGAATCAACATAATTAATGCCAGCTGTTGTTTCTACTTAAAAGATACGAAAACGAGATCTTAAAAGAGGGGAGGGCCGGGGGGACAAGCAACTCGTATTACGATGAAAGTCTTAGTAGAGTCAGCGTATGAAATAAATAGTGCACCCCCTCCCCCAATTGCAAGAAATTGTTTGATTGCGCCATCGCGTAGTATTTAGTCCAGTGAACAGCGTATGGAAAATAGGCCAACATCCGAGCATCAGAAATAGTCAGAATCCAAAATGTCGCCATCCGCCATATTGCATATTGAAAAATCTTCAACTTTTGAAGTTGATAACATAGAGAAGCATGTAATATGTTTTTTGTTTTGTTTTTTAAATTGTGTGTCAATCCAGAATATCCCCTTTTTAGGAAGCTTGATTTTCCCCCACAATAAAGACCGACATCGTGTCTAACTTTGTCCTCGTTGGGAAGTAAGTAAATAATGACAAAGCATATGTCATCGACTCAGCCACTAAAGTAGAAGAATTCTCATACAATTTATAGATGATTAAAGTGACATTAGAATTTTTTAAAAATGGATGCATAGCTTTGGTACATAGTCAAACGTCTGAATCAAAAGTATATACGTTTATTTGAAGCCAATACAAAATACGTAGTATACCTTAACCCTAACCCTAACCCATCGAGAGAGAACCCGCTGTTACTACACATAACTGCCGTCTTGGCGCCCTTAATGTGTCATGGCCATGATTTCGAAACTATTCCTCTTGCTGCCGCCATAAGGATGTGGTGCATTGCTATATAATTTATTATTTCCGTATCTCAGACTTTTCTATGGGAAACTGGGGTGAAAAACAGTAGACATGACATTGAATGTTTGCTTTGTTCCCCTTTTTAACACTTTGCCTTGTCAAGTGAGTCTTCCACACACAACCCAAGTCGCTACAGTGGTGAAACCTCTGTTTATGCATGTTCATACTATTCAATGGATTTTATATATATATATATATATATATATATATATATATATATATATATATATATATATATATATATATATAAGTAATCCAACAAAAGATATAAGCGTCAACTAATATCTTATAATTGTCATGTCTGGTTGTATCGCTGGTGAGAGAAGATTACTTATTTTTCGTTCTGCTAGCAAGATGAGATTGGGATTCAGTCTTTTTTTGCTCAATTAGGATTTAACGGGTTTTCTAATTAAACAACGAACTTTGATTTGACTTGGGTTGCACATTTCGGGATTTTGGAACTTTGATTGAACTTTCTATATTATTTGATTTATTTATCATTAACATTGAATATTGACACATTTCGGGACTGGATAACTTTGTCGGCACCTTCAATTACACGTATTTGGACTGCTGTTTGTAACTTGGAGTAATTGTCTTTCCTGATTATGCTTCTCAATATGTATGACCTGGATAGACTATATCGATTCAACAAAAAGTATGTTTTTGGGTTGATATGTTTTGATGTTATGTATTTTTGTGTATTTGTGTATATAATTTTATATATTTTCAACGCGTAATTTTATTACCTGTAGTAGTATAACTGCGGTAATGGTCCTCTGAAGAGAAGAATTATCTTTGAAAACTCATGAGCTAAGGACTTAAGGATACTTTGCTTGAACTTTGAATTCTAATAAAATTTGATTGACACCTTATTTTATTACTTCATTTTATATTATAATATATATATATATATATAGATATATATATATATAAATATATATATATATATATAAATATATATATATATATATATAAATATATATATATATATAAATATATATATATATATATATATAGATATAGATATATATATATAAATATATATATATATATATATATATATATATAAATATATATATATATATATATATAAATATATATATATATATAAATATATATAGATATATAAATATATATAGATACATATATATATATATAAATATATATAGATAGATATATAAATATATATATATATATAGATATATAGATATATATATATCTATATATATATATTTTTATATATATAGATAGATAGATAGATAGATAGATAGATAGATAGATAGATAGATGGACGAAGAGTGATAAACATGCACGAATGTCCAAATTTATATCAAACTTCGATTGTTCAATGCAAGGTATATTCTGTAATAAAATTATGTTTATTATTCTTTGCTTAATAGAGAGAGAGAGAGAGAGAGAGAGAGAGAGAGAGAGAGAGAGAGAGAGAGAGAGAGAGAGAGAGAGAGAATTTTTTTTTCAAATATTATTATATCATTTTATAATAATCTATACTCAACCCAGGTAATTTAGTTTACAATTCTTTCAAAAAATGTGTACAGTGAACTTAATATCCAAGAAGTTTACAATAAAAACGAATTCTTTTCTTCGGGCATAAAAGTTTGTCAGATTGAGAAATAAGCAGAATCAAAAGCTCATTCTTTCATGAATTGGGATTCATTTTGATCTATATAAACTTAATTTAGTATGAAAATATATATATGGCAAGTAAGCTACACAGAGGCGTCTATGTTTCATTCGCACAGGAAATCATCAATATTGTATATATATATATATAGTTTTCAGGTTCGATTATTTTCGATGGGAATTCGAATCAGAGAGCTCTATGTCCGTTCAAACAGAGCATGAATAAGTTATGAGGTTGAAAAAGACAAGATATACATTCGGATTGTACACATTATAAGTTATTTCGACCTTAACTAGGTCTCCTCGGATGTGTTTCCAACCACAATTCAAACCTAAATGAAAGAATTTTAACACCTTTATATATCTGACAATAATTTTAAAATAAAGTAAAAATAAAGAATAAAATAAAAAGAATTTCAACGATATTCTAGTTCCTGATTGGTCTCTATAATATAGAATTGTTGACAATTATAATAAAACCCAGCAAAACATTGGGTTTCAGTCGTCTGGGACCGCTTCGGGCTTGAAACCGATGGTATCATGCTGATTTGACCTGGTTCTCTCTAGCACATTTAATAAATAAATATTATGTTCTTATAATTAAATCATTGAGCACTATGTTGAATTTCTTTCTACCAAACAAAACCAAAGATTATATATATATATATATATATATATATATATATATATATATATATATATATATAAAGTGGTGAACTAAAAGCGAACTTTTAGGAAAGGTAAAACCTATTGTGAAAAGTATACAGCTCAATATCTAGGATAGAGCAGATAGATATGTAGAAGGATGAAAAGGAATTAGAAAAGCAAAAGTCAAATCGTATTTCTATTCAGTTGCTCAGAGCAAGGTATATTCCGCAAAAAGGCAATTTATTTAAGTTGAATTTTTCCTTAAGCCAGGCTTTTCAAAGATCAAAATCTTATCATCAGAGGAAGTCGCTGGGATAGATAAGTTGGCAAAGGCCAAGATTTAAAATTTGAAAAAGTAAAATAAAAATTGTAGGGAAAAAACACAAGGCAAAACTCTGCCCGAATGCAAGCAAATGTCCGATTGCAAAAAGTCTGGTGTCAAAAAGTCCAACGGAGAAAGTGAAATGTAGATAGGTAGGTCATTAAAAGGCACGAGAAGTGACAAGAGAGGATTCAAAGTTAAATTCCAAAAACCACATCTTCAGGTGCGGCGAAGATAGATAGAATCTAGAGGGTAAAAGGTCCAATAAAAAGTACGTTCGTGGATGCAACAATCGGACATTTGCTTGCATTCGGGCAGAGTTTTGCCTTGTGTTTTTTCCCTACAATTTTTATTTTACTTTATCAAATTTTAAATCTTGGCCTTTGCCAACTTATCAATCCCAGCGACTTCCTCTGATGATAAGATTTTGATCTTTGAAAATCCTGGCTTAAGGAAAAATTCAACTTGAATAAATTGCCTTTTTGCGGAATATACCTTGCTCTGAGCAACTGAATAGAAATACGATTTGACTTTTGCTTTTCTAATTCCTTTTCATCCTTCTACACACACATATATATATATATATATATATATATATATATATATATATATATATATATATATATATATATATATAATCGAGGTTCGACCCTTGTCTAAGTTAACCATGCTGATGACGGCTGATAGCCATAAACACGTGTCCATGGATTACTTTTATGTACGTAAAAATTAATAAATATATAAATGAAAGCACGTCTTATTAAGGGCAATAATGCAATAGTCAGCATAGTCTTTTAACGCTTAGGAAGTGGAAAAATACAAACACTGTTACTACCGTCAGTAAAAACAATAACAAATACTTTAACTTAAGATTTTGGCGATAAAAAATCGTACATATTCCGAGCAAGGCGTTGTGGTCCGAAGGTAAAGCTTCAGAATACAGACAATTTAATCGAGGGTACGTCCTTGTCTAAGTTATCATGCTGATAACGGCTGATAGCAAGAAACACGTGTCTATGGAAAACCTTTATATATATATATATATATATATATATATATATATATATATATATATATATATATATATATATATATATATGAAGGGTGGCACATCTTTTAGAAAACATTTTAAGGTTATTTGGAGAATGTAGAAAACCAAATAATGTTATTTTTTCTTATATCTAATAATGAATAAAATCACTTTATTTAATACATATCTGAGACTTTCGGTATAAAAACACCTTTTTCAACAAATACTTCCTTTTTTTCCATTTTGTTGGTATAAACCGCAAGAGGTCCCCTCGTGGATATAGCAAATTGTACGTCCAATCTTGATGACGTTTTTGGAAAAGTGAAGTCCGATGTGTTCATCGCGTGGTTGGTGCTAATTTGTATATGAGAGGTGGAACATCTTTTAGAAAACATTTTTTTTAGGTGATTTGGAGAATTTAGAAAACCTAGAAATGTTTTATGTGTGTGTGTGTGTTCATCGCGTGGTTGGCGCTAATTTGAAAAAAAAGGAAGTATTTGTTGAAAAAGGTGTTTTAACACCGAAAGTCTCAGATATGTATTAAGAAAAATGATTTTATTCATTATTAAATATATAAGAAAAAAACATTTTTGAATACATATTTTTAAAAAAAGGCTTGCATGTGTAAATGGGGAAAGTGGGCGCTAGGAATCTATCTGGGAACTAAAGGGGGTGTCAGCTTGAAAAGGCTAGGGAATCTCTGCTCTAGACAGTCAGTCAAAGAGGTTGCTTTTTTATCTCTATATAAATTCAGAGAGGGGGAGAGAAAGAAAGTAGTGTCTGAAAATGGATGCTTTATCCAAGAACTCTATCATAATTCACAGTCGTGCCTAACTTTTCCCATATTATCTAATTCCCCCATCTCTCTCTTTTATTCTCTCCCCTTTCTCACCCTCTACCCCCTCTTTCTATATATATATATATCTTTCTCTCTCTCTCTCTCTCTCTCTCTCTCTCTCTCTCTCTCTCTCTCTCTCTCTCTCTCTCTCTCTCTCTCTCTCTCGTCCCAATTGTTTATTTTTTCTAGATGAGTCATACTGGTCTGCCCCTGAACAATTATCAAGAACTTTTGCACAAACCAAGTTTTGTGGAGGCGGCTAGAAGTGGTGAGGGGATATATATATATATATATATATATATATATATATATATAGAGAGAGAGAGAGAGAGAGAGAGAGAGAGAGAGAGAGAGAGAGAGAGAGAGAGAGAGAGAGAGAGAGAGGAGAGGACCCTATTACCAAACTGGTTTAGAGTTCCAGTAGTACTGACCCCCACCCCAACCCATCATTCCAAGCTATTCATTAATTATTTTCTGTAATCAGTGTTACAACAAGACACTATTTATGTCGGTTTGAAATACAGCGTGCGATTAAAGACAGAACAGAAAGTTATATATGAATTATAAAAAAGCGGTAATGGTAAGCAATTTTATTAAAAACTAGCCGTACCAGTGTTGTCCGGGATTCATTGGTTGCACATTTGAACATTAATTTAGATTAAAGGCCAAGTAAAATACTATCAGACCATGTATGGAGTATGTTGTCATATTGGGGCTGGTGAATCTCTGTCCCATTTGAGGAGTCTTGATAAGGTGCAGAAACGTATCTGTAATTTGATTGGCTCCACTCTTTCTTCTTCTCTACACCCTCTCTCTCACAGACGTGGTATTGCTAGTCTCAGTCTTTTCTATAAATAGTATCATGGAATGTGTTCTTCAGAATTATATGATCTATTTCCTGCTTCCTTTGTTCCAGCTCGTTTGACTCATTGATCTAGTGGTCTCCGTCAATTCACTGTTTTGATACCTCATTGTAATACAGCTTCCTATTTCGGTAGCTTATTTCCAAGAACTGCAGGCTTGTGGAACTCTCTTTCTGCTGACTGTTTTCCTCCTATCTATAGCCTTAGTCTTTTCGATACAGAGGCCAATAGGCATCTACTGTCTTTGCGATAATCATGTTTCGTTCTTGTTAGCTCTTTACAGCAAGGGGCGTTATGCCTTGTCTGGAGCAATTTCCATAAAGAAAATAAAAATAAAGAAAATAAAATAAATAAATAGGCGAGAAACAAAGTAAACTAAATCACATAATAATAATGTGTAAGTCACGTATAGGCGAGAATCACACACATACACGCGAAGTGATCATAAAATGTTATTAATATAGGGAAGAGATAGAGAAGAATTTCTCAATAATTAATCAAATAATGTAAGAGAGATAAGTCTTATTTTAAGCTGCGAACATGTATCTTCTTTACATTATTTAAAATGTTCGCCATCGTAAAAATCTTCTAAACCGGAATAATTTCAATCTTTTAATACATGACGATTTGCAAGAATGTTAAAGCCAGAAATTTGACAGTTTGAATGCTTCAAAATTCCTTTCAAATTTCGAAGAGCTACGAAGTAATTTATTCTCTCTTTTTTTTTCAAATATTAAAACATAGATTAAAATGGCTGACTTGTTTACGAATAAACTAAAATGCATTCAGGTTGATTTTATTTCGTAGCTATTTTTTAATACATTTACATTTCGTTTTATTTTACGCTATTTCATTTTATGATTTCAATAAATATTAGATTAACTAGCATATTTTGCTAGCCTTAGAGAATGTTATCATGACGAACGAACATATACTACACTGCTCCTCCCAAAGGAGAAGGTAATGTCTGGGAGGATGGTCTCATGACCATATAAGTAATATTACACTACCTCCAAAGGAGGAAGTAATGTCTGGGAGGATGGTCTTATAACAACAGATACTACACTACCCTCGCACAAAAAGAAGAAGATACAGCCTGGGAGGGTGGTATCATGATCACGAAACAGATACTACACTACTCACAACGAAAGAAGGGTTTATGCTTGGGAGGATGGTATCATAAGAACAGACAGATACTACACTACCCTTGTCTTGAATTGAGCATTGAAAGATAATATATTAGTCTGAAATAGTATAGTGAATTGAATGAAACATTACGAGATAGTACAATAGTGCATTAACAGAAGTAATAGTATCGGTTCGGCCTCAGACAGACAGATACCAAATCTCTATTAGTAATAAATAAATAAATAAATAAATAAATAAATAAATAAATAAATAAATAAATGGGAGGTGACAGTGGTTAAGTGGATATCGACACAGACTGAGGACCTGGGTGTTCCAAGTTCGAATTCAGTCATTTCCACTGTATCACTTTCACTTAGGGATGTTGGCAACCTTCTCGTCGTCCTTCCCGTAAGTACCCGATGTCTTTCCAGAAAGATTTCTAACTAGAAAAACATCGGGGAAGCTAATGCCAACACCAGAATCATCTGATTCACACGAAAGAAGAAGAAGAATGAATAAATAAATAAAAATTAATTTACAATGAAGGTAGATCACGTGGTTGCGGCAAAACCCACACACATAGGCACACGTGACGTTGTCTTATAATTTTATTGACATAGAGATGTCTCAAAGATAATAGAGTAGATTTTTATGATGAAAAGTATAGAAGCACATTCATGATTATTTTAAACTTATCTCGTTCAATTATATGGTTTAAGAGACGTTCTTTTGTGGCTTAAAAGAATCTCTCTTTTAGGTACATCTTTTCCATCCTTCTTTTTTTAGGTTTCTTTAAGATGGATCTATGACGTTTTGACCACCGGACTTTTTGACCAACGGACTTTTGACCAACGAACTTTTTGACCAACTATTTTTCATAGGAGAACTTTTGGGTCAATACATGAAATTAATCATAAAAATAAGAAAAATAAGAGATTAAGCTAGATTGTTTCACGAAACATTTAAAAGGGTTGGTTTTCTTTTTAAGAATAATTAAATTAATTCATTTCTTTTTTTTTTTAGATGAAAATCAATATTTTCAACATTTTTATTGACAAACGCTAATGTAGTAAAAAAAATAATTGAAAAATTACAATCTTTAAGTAAAAGTCTTTCAAAGAGAATATTGAAAAATTATTTCATAGTGAATCTCATCATTTCGTCCGATGGACAAAGTGTCTGCCCACTCTTTAAAATAGGAATCATTATTTTCTAAAAAAATAAATTTCCATTAAAAAATAATAACAATGAGTAACCACTTATTAAGGCTAAACGCCACTTGAGGATAAGAGATGGGTAGATTTCCAGTTAGATTATAGAGAATATTATGAGAGGATTGAATAAAATTTGATTACTTATGAAGACGGTTTATGACAAGTATCTGTTGAAATTGGGTTTGAAGACGCTCATATTGTAGGTCACAGAAGTGTAATCCAGCGAGAAGTTCCCGGAAAGAAACCCTGTTCATGGAAATTCCGTTTGATATTAGACATGATAAAGAAGAAAGTTATTTTCAGTTATGACAGTAAGGTGGGGTCTTGCTGTGGATGTCTTACAAGGTGGAACCAAATATTGAAGCTCAGTCCAGTAGCTTCCATAGAAATAACGATAGAGTAGAGAAAGACTAGCATTGCCTCTTTTGTGAGTAAGAAACTGTAGAGAACAGACGAGATCATCTAACACTCGACCGCGAACTCGATTTTGTACTCTGTCAAGCAAAGAAATAGTGCTCTGAGCGGCACCTCTCCAAATGTGGCGTCATAGGACGTATTTGAACCTTATATAGGTATCGAATTGTATCAAAAGTCAGATACTTTCTGTGGCGGTAGAATGGTCCAACCATTCTTCTAGCAACCTTAGCAACAGATTAGATATAAGTCTTCAATTTGTTTTAAGTGGAGTGAAACTCGGTCTAAGGAGCTTATCAAAATACGGGGCTTCCTCGATTAGAAAGCCGTTCATTTCAACTGGAACACTCAAAAAATTTGATTTGAGCGTTCGTAGTGAAAGGAGAAAATCTTCGTTTTAGAAATGTCAAAGGTAACAACTTAGTTTTATGCCCCATTACACCACATGCTCCAGATCAGAAAATCACATACTCATTCTTAGGGATTTCGGTTTCAACTTTATCGGTAACGTTCAGCATAATATGCGAGCGTGACTTCATAGATATAACAGTATAACTGTATAAAACAGTATAACAACATAACAGTATAATAGATATGTACGATCATATATATCATATATACAAATGTATCTGTTCATTTATAGATGAGTTACCTTTGTAATACACGATCATATATATCATATATACAAATGTATCTGTCCATTTATAGATGAGTTACCTTTGTAATACACGATCATATATATCATATATACAAATGTATCTGTTCATTTATAGATGAGTTACCTTTGTAATACACGATCATATATATCATATATACAAATGTATCTGTTCATTTATAGATGAGTTACCTTTGTAATACACGATCATATATATCATATATACAAATGTATCTGTTCATTTATAGATGAGTTACCTTTGTAATACACGATCATATATATCATATATACAAATGTATCTGTCCATTTATAGATTAGTTACCTTTGTAATACACGATCATATATATCATATATACAAATGTATCTGTTCATTTATAGATGAGTTACCTTTGTAATACACGATCATATATATCATATATACAAATGTATCTGTTCATTTATAGATGAGTTACCTTTGTAATACACGATCATATATATCATATATACAAATGTATCTGTCCATTTATAGATGAGTTACCTTTGTAATACACGATCATATATATCATATATACAAATGTATCTGTTCATTTATAGATGAGTTACCTTTGTAATACACGATCATATATATCATATATACAAATGTATCTGTTCATTTATAGATGAGTGACCTTTGTAATACACGATCATATATATCATATATACAAATGTATCTGTTCATTTATAGATGAGTTACCTTTGTAATACACGATCATATATATCATATATACAAATGTATCTGTTCATTTATAGATGAGTTACCTTTGTAATACACGATCATATATATCATATATACAAATGTATCTGTCCATTTATAGATGAGTTACCTTTGTAATACACGATCATATATATCATATATACAAATGTATCTGTTCATTTATAGATGAGTTACCTTTGTAATACACGATCATATATATCATATATACAAATGTATCTGTTCATTTATAGATGAGTTACCTTTGTAATACACGATCATATATATCATATATACAAATGTATCTGTTCATTTATAGATGAGTTACCTTTGTAATACACGATCATATATATCATATATACAAATGTATCTGTCCATTTATAGATGAGTTACCTTTGTAATACACGATCATATATATCATATATACAAATGTATCTGTTCATTTATAGATGAGTTACCTTTGTAATACACGATCATATATATCATATATACAAATGTATCTGTTCATTTATAGATGAGTTACCTTTGTAATACACGATCATATATATCATATATACAAATGTATCTGTCCATTTATAGATGAGTTACCTTTGTAATACACGATCATATATATCATATATACAAATGTATCTGTTCATTTATAGATGAGTTACCTTTGTAATACACGATCATATATATCATATATACAAATGTATCTGTTCATTTATAGATGAGTTACCTTTGTAATACACGATCATATATATCATATATACAAATGTATCTGTTCATTTATAGATGAGTTACCTTTGTAATACACGATCATATATATCATATATACAAATGTATCTGTTCATTTATAGATGAGTTACCTTTGTAATACACGATCATATATATCATATATACAAATGTATCTGTTCATTTATAGATGAGTTACCTTTGTAATACACGATCATATATATCATATATACAAATGTATCTGTTCATTTATAGATGAGTTACCTTTGTAATACACGATCATATATATCATATATACAAATGTATCTGTTCATTTATAGATGAGTTACCTTTGTAATACACGATCATATATATCATATATACAAATGTATCTGTTCATTTATAGATGAGTTACCTTTGTAATACACGATCATATATATCATATATACAAATGTATCTGTTCATTTATAGATGAGTTACCTTTGTAATACACGATCATATATATCATATATACAAATGTATCTGTTCATTTATAGATGAGTTACCTTTGTAATACACGATCATATATATCATATATACAAATGTATCTGTTCATTTATAGATGAGTTACCTTTGTAATACACGATCATATATATCATATATACAAATGTATCTGTCCATTTATAGATGAGTTACCTTTGTAATACACGATCATATATATCATATATACAAATGTATCTGTTCATTTATAGATGAGTTACCTTTGTAATACACGGTCATATATATCATATATACAAATGTATCTGTCCATTTATAGATGAGTTACCTTTGTAATACACGATCATATATATCATATATACAAATGTATCTGTTCATTTATAGATGAGTTACCTTTGTAATACACGATCATATATATCATATATACAAATGTATCTGTTCATTTATAGATGAGTTACCTTTGTAATACACGATCATATATATCATATATACAAATGTATCTGTCCATTCATAGATGAGTTACCTTTGTAATACACGATCATATATATATCATATATACATATATACGATACAGTATAACAATATAACACTACAGTATAACAATATAACACTACAGCGTGATTTCATAGATGTAACAATAATAAGATAAGCAGTGAAATAACTAATGTCAGCCTCGGCGAGAATTGAAACCAGACATGCCAACTCCACAAGTATAAAAGTTAAAAAAATGGCTTACCCTAATCCGACTGACAACCACCCCAGACTTAGGGTTAATCGTACTGTAAACCTTTTTTTTTACTATAATTTAAACCTGAAATTAGTCACTATCTAAAAATAAATCGTCCGCCATCTTTAATTGACACGTGTTGAGATAAGTAAAAGTAACGAAACAATTTTTGAAATTAAAAAAACTTACAGTTTTAGAACTTTAAAACTTTACAGGTCTGTAGAAAATTTAATTTTAATGCGTTGGGTAGAAGTTATTTGTTGCATACTTTGTTTATTTTCGATTTCTCGACTGTTAACTATGCTGCATGATTGCCTATATATATATATATATATATATATATATATATATATATATATATATATATATATATATATATATATATATATATATATATTAAATTCCCGAAACAGTTTTTCATGGTAAACAACTGATGATCCCTTAAAATAGTGTTAGAAACTAACTAATATAATAACTGTAAAAAATAAATTGACTTACATGAGTGATTTTCCACTGGAAGACTTGAGACTATAAGTTTGTTTTTTTTTATATATATATATATTTTTTTTTTATATAGTTTTAATGGTTGAGAAACTTCCGAGACTATATATATATATATATATATATATATATATATATATATATATATATATATATATATATAAATATAAGAGAGAGAGAGAGAGAGAGAGGGGATGTATATCCGCCCAGGCTTTATCTCGAGAACAAACGTTCTAGATTAAAAAAAAGAAGTCAAACTATATTTGGAATCAGCAAGAAATGTAGAAATTAGTTGACACAACATATATCTACTTATTTCTACTTTTCTCGCTGATTTCAAAATATAAATACTGACCAAACGGGTCACGTGTCGTCTAGTATTTTATTTACCGCCTCCGCGGGAGGTTAGACACAAGGTCGGGTGCGGGTTTCGATGAAAATGTTTCTGTGGAACTGGATTCGAACTCGGCACAACCAGATCCTCAGTCCGCGTCGTTAACCACTCAGCCACCGTACCATAATTGGTATTTGAATAAAAATTAAACTTCCTTACTACAAACATCTTTCTTTCACGGGGATGAGGAGGGGGGGGGGCAAGATTAAACTTTTCTTCCATACATCTTTTTAGCTAGGATAGAATTTTACTTAGTAGGGTTCTGTCGTCGGTTTAGGGAGAAAAAATCTGTCTTGACCGGAGCATTTTTTAAATTTTTGTCACAGCCAGAATGCTCCTTCTTGGGAAGCTGGATATCCCCAGCATAAAATGCAGACCATTATTGTAACTTTGCCCTCGAAGGGGGGCGAGTGAAGAGGTACTTTTATTTAGCAAGACCGAATTAAGCTTTTCTTTTATAGACATTTTATTTAGAAAGTTAAAAGCGGAGTTTTCTATTATAATTAATTTTTTTTACCATAGTAAAATTGGACATTTTTTAAAAAAACTTTTCAATTTCCCTTCCATAGACATTTTCACAGAGGAAAAAGTATGCTTTTCTTCCGGAGACGGGGGTAAATGTTCATCATCTGGCAGTGACGTGCAGAGGTTTGGTGACGCCTTGGTGATGTCCAAGGCCAACTCTTTGATTGTATGCCCCAAAGACGCGAGTATTAGTTCTAGTACTGAGAAATATTATTAGAAAAAGAGATATATTGAATAAGATTAAATGCCCCCCCCCCTAAATTGGGATCCCTGCTCCCCCCCCCCCCTGCACGCCACTGTCATCTGGTCATATTTATGGAAAGTCAAAAGACGGTCTATTCAACAGTTTCTTAAACAACACGCCCTCAATAAACAAAAATGGAAAATGAGAACGGTAGATAGAGGGAGGAAACGAGAGAGGGAGAAAAGGAGAGAGAGAGAACGGGAGAAAAAGAGGGATGAGGAAGAGAAAGAGAAAGAGAGATAAAGAGAGAGGGGGAGAGAGAGGGGGAGAGAGAGTGAAGTTAAATTACTGTGATTCATTGCAAATTACATCATTAAGTAACTCAATTGGAAATAAAACCGATGTACAATTACGAAAAAAAGGAGCTCGTATCAGATTACCGTAACAAAGGAAAAGGGTGTGTAAGAGGTGGTTGCAACCGTCGCTTTACATTGCGATTGCGTGTGGCATTTGAAACAAAAGAGTCAGGACGGGGGCTTAGGCACACGCCTTCAGTTCAAGAGATGAGGAAAGTAACACTTACGACAACACCTCATGAGGAAGTTTACAACGTCATCCACCCGGTGTTGCCCGGGAGTTTTTTTTTTTTTTACTTTAATTACTTTTATTTTTGTTTCGCTCATTAATCTCTAACCCCACCCCCACTACCACCAGTGTCTGCCTTTTCTCTTAATTCTTTTTTTCTCTTTACTAATTAGTGACACTTATCAAGATCAAAAGCCACTCGAGGATGAGAGTTAATGAGATGGGGATGATTGTCGGGTTAATTATTTATCTCCTTCCCACGACGCGAAGATTAGACACAAGGTCGGAAAGGTGGGATTTGAAGCCAGCGCCCTAGAGAAAGAGCACTCTGGCCGAACAAAAATTGCCTGGGCAGCGCCATCGGCATTCCCCGGTAGGGGCGCCTTAGGCGATTAGCAATGAACTAACCCGAAAGGTGAGAAAACAAAGCCTGGGCGGGTAGACTTCCTAGAACTGCACAGGACCACACCTCAGACCGACAGAGAACACGCATAACCTCGAAAATAACATAGACTTCGCCGGTCTGGTTTTTGGTATGAACTAACCTTGAAGGGTCAGGTAGAAAGACGAAGAATATTATGAGAGGATTTCAAATGATTAATGGAATGAACTAAGTTTGATTACTTATGGAGACGCTTTATGACAAATGTTTGTCTACATTGGACTTGAATAAGCAACGTTGAGCCTGACCAGTACTTAATCGATGACCATTTGGGAACACCAGGTGCTGTTTGTGGCCTGGAGAAGATATTGGCACTACCAGGTGCTATCATGCCCACAGAAAAGTATCTGCCTGACTCCTCGAGGACGTACCGGGTCGTTATGGGAATTAAATAAAAAATTATAAAAAATGTTATAATGTGCAGTGAAGTAGTCCTGTGGTAATGTATTCCACAGACGATAAACCCTTGCAAAGAAACTCTGTTCATGGAAATTCCACCTGGCGCTAGGCACATAGAGGGAGAAAGGATTTTGTTTCCATTGTAGTTGGAAGCCGAGTTCTATTGAGAGAAAATATTTACATTATTAAAATGATAATTCAATGAAAGAACATATGTCATTAAAAATTCTCTTTTACGGTCAAATCGAGAGAATGCCTTACGAAATACTGAAATTTAAATCCTATAAATATTTTCGATTTTTCTCTCACTTTTACCCATGAAATAGATATGGTATTATTCTATATATGTTTTTTTTTAACAGCAGTTGCACGCCCAATCACTTTGCCTTCTTTTTTTAAATCGGATTTTAGTGAAGTTTAATTAAATTACCTACGGCATCGTTTCGTTTTTTTTACATCAACTGAATGAAATTGTGTAAAATTATATTCTTTTAATAACTTAATTTCTATTTTTAATAATCTCTATTTTATATAAAGTTAGGTACGCGTATACGTTTATATATTTCTATGTATACGATACACTCCCAAACTAATTAACCGATCATTATGGATTTTAAAAACACAGCCGCTAGGCGTAAGGATGGGTAATGTGGGCTATATTTAGTTCAATTCAGTTTTATGAAAAGAGGGGGTCGAAACCCTTTGTTAAAATTCAGATACCTCCGATTTTTCTGGCATTTTAACAATATGTATTAGACATCAATTAATAAAGATTCACCAAATTTCAGTTCATTCGGAGTATTTTAAAGGGTTTGTAGGATAATATGGACACAACCTTTCATTTGAAAATTAAAATATTTCAGATTTGCATTAAATTTGATCTATTAGACACCGATTAAGCAAGACCCCTTAAGCGTAAGCCTACAATTTTAGACATTTTCAAGAATCAAAATCATGTAATGGATTTTGATCAAAATTAGAATAAGGATTCTAGACATAAAGTTTTATAGTATTATGTTTTGACTTTACTCTTCGGAACGGGACAGAAATGGTGCAAAAATTAATTTTACCCGCCCTGTTACGAGTATTCCTCTAGTTTTATTTTAAAAATGCATTCTTCTTTTGATTAAATATGCGTATTTATTTTTTATACAATTAATTTGTTTAACAATATTAATTATCGCCAATGATTTATTGTATACGATTAGTTGAGCACAAGTTGCTATTTTACGAATAGCTGGGGAAAATTTCGAATTCAAATTTTGTAATCTAACATATGAAGTTATCTTTCCGGATTTTCAAAGTCAGACCTAAATAGCAACATATCGATACTTTATTTCAGCTAGACTTTTGTTTTTGGAGGGGGGGGGTTCGTTTTTTTTCATTTTTTTCTCTTTTTATTATGTTATTGGTAGTAACATACTTTATTTCGCGCAATTTCTTTTTAATACTCATCCCGGCTAAGAAATTATTTTGAGTGGAAACATTTGTCTTACTCATCAAATATTCTGAAACATTAAAGGGAAGTAATCATGTAATGAGTTATTTCCCTTGATATCTGCTAAAATAAATATCTAGAAACACGTAATATCTTTTAAACATTATTATTTGTTCTTTACTATTAATCGATTAACGGCAAATACTAAAGCGAACTTTTTTTTTAATTCTTGTTTTACAAAATAATTTGATTACGAAACTAAAGTTACCAAAATCTTTTTGTTACGGCAGTTACTGATACCACATGATTTACACTACGGCCAGTGTCGAAATTGAGCTGCGAATTCGGACGAAGACAATGAGCGGACAATCACGACCAGTGAACACACGCAAACGCAAGTTCACGGTGGGTCATGCTAACCCCGTTCTTTTCAGCTGCTAACAAAATTAGGGCCATGAATCTACACTTTGTATATTATAGGTAGATATAGATCGTTCAAACAACAAGCAACATCAACAATTTGTTTTGTTTTGTTTTTGTTGTTGTTGTGGTGGTTTTCGGTCGCTTACTGCTATCGGCCAGTGTATTTCCGTCTTTTGCAATTATTCCGACACACCCAGAGACTGAACTGAACCATCAGACCCTTCTTTGTGGGGGTGAGGTATGGTTCGTTTCGGTTCTAGGATGTGCACCCTCCCAGGCATAATCTCCTCTTTTTGAGGGATAGAGCTTACTGTCGATCACCTGAGGCGCTGCTACCGGGAAATGCCGACGGATACGTCCACGTCTGTTTTTGTACCAGCCAGTAAACCCTTTCGGGGAAGTTAGCTTCTCCATCATCCGGTCGTGTTCCACATCTTGTTACGTGGTTGGTGCCGTTAAAAGTGATGCCCCACTCTGATGAAATACCCCGGGTTGTCAATAATCAACCCGAGTGCGAATTACTGCTTTATAGTTTGCTTACGTCACTCATTAAGCCAGAGTCTGTATTTAGTAACTGTATCAAACTGTTACTGCAAAAACTTTTGATGAACCTTGTCTGTTTTTACAGGTGAATTCAAAAGAGATGAACTTAGTTCTCAACCTGAGATCCGGCGACCCCTATCCGCACCAACGATGTGGTAACGCTATGATCAAAAGTTTCATATTATCTTAATCGTTAAGAAAACCTGAACAGATATTTTAAGATGCGTCTATTTAATCTGCGCATTTAGTGATGAAACTTAAGAGTGACAGACCGACGAACATTCTATTTTAAAACTTAAGCGTGACAGACTGACGAACATTCTATTTCAAACTTGAACATGGCAGTTAACGGAAATGCTATTTCAAACTTAAGCATGACAGACAAACCATTTTTAATTTATTTTCTTTTATCATATTTCACCCCAAACAAGGCAGGCCGCCACTGTAGATGTAAGGGGCTATAGAGAATTAAGGTGTAGGTTTTAGGTGTCATCCTAAGTTGGGAGCTGTGCAGCGACATGTCTGTTTACATTAGTTTTAAACTTCTGCATGTCGATACTGTCGGGAAAACAGGAGGCAGTAAGGGAGTTCCAGAGGCCGGTAGCACGACGAAATGAGCTATTCAAGTAGAAGGCTCTCCGGTATCTGGGGACCTCCACAGTGAATGGATGGGATTTGGCAGATTGTCGAGTTGGTCTAGTGTATTTTCGTCGATAGGGCACCAGAGCAGTCAGTTCATCGGAGCACAATCCATTGTATTTGTAAAATAATCACAAGGATGCAACATTACGGCGATGGGACAGGGGCTGGAGTTTGGTGGATAGTGAGGGACCTATTAAGTTGGCGACTCTTTTTGGACATTGTCTAGGAGGGAGAGACCAGATGTGACTCCAATACTCCATGAATGGGCGGATGGTGGCTTTGTAGAGATAATGTCAGGTGTGAGGAGTTTACTAACACGGTAGAGGGAGCCCACCTTCTTTGCTGCAGCTTTGGCAATGACGTCAATGTATTTGTTCCAATTCATGTTACCTGTGAATGTTAGGCCGAGAAGTTTGAATGTTGAACTCTCAAGTAGGGTGTTATTTGCCATGACAATCGGTGGTTGAAGAAGTTTCTTGTAGTTATTGAAGGAAAGAAGCTTTGTCTTTGCGGCATTAAAAGTTACCAACCATTTATGACCCCAATCCATTACAGCCTGGTGGTCATTTTCTAAGGATTCAGCCATTGCCTCGGATATGTTCATGTCCGTTTTGCCCACATGACGAGAGTAAAGCGTGGTGTTATCACCAAATAT
>OY744529.1:87606221-87653721 GCA_963556195.1 Sepiola atlantica | reverse complement strand
CTTTATGGGGGTTGGAATGAAAGGGTTATCAACTCACTATCACTCTTTTAGGAATTAAATTCCCTATTTTCCATTTTCGGAATTACATTTTGATTTTGCACCCGTGCACCACGCTTCCGAAACACCGCCTGACTCAAACGCTTTTTTCTTTTCTCGTTCCCACGATTGTAACGTAATTGCCTCCAATGGCAACTCTGAGCCTCTCACCACACACCTATTAGATCAGAGATCAGAGATGGGGTAAAAGTTCAGGTAGATTTAGATTTTTAGTCCGAGAGAACTTGTTCCTAGATTTCTGTGTCAAGATATGCACTGGTTCACCTCAATACCAAATCCATACTAGCTGATGTAATCGTTCAATACATCTATCCATTATGTAACACAGGTCAGATGAGAGAGAATCGAAGTGTTTCCATAGATGGTTGTGTCATCTGCATAAATGTCGACGGATAATCTTAGATTGTTATTTGAGAGATCATTGGTGAAGATCAGGAAAAAGGTTGGGCCGACAATGGGTCTTTGAAGCATGCCAGCGTTGATACTATGTGATTCAAGCTTCTGTTCATCAATGACTACTTTTATGAACCTATCAGAGAGTAAGGATTTGATGGTTGGGATGACATTTTCAGATATTCCATAGTTAGCCAGCCTGTGACGTAGACCTTTATGCCAACCCCCATCAAATACCTTTGATATGTCAAGAGCTATTGCTCTAAAAACGAAACCCCCGTCAATAGATTCACTGACCATGTGTGATATTACAGTCAGCACAACAGCTGTTGATCTTGCAGGGCAAAATCCATCTTACTTGTCACTGATTAGGCTATAGTTGCTGAGGTGATTGAAAACTTCTTGATTTATCACTGATTCCAACAACTTACTCATGACGCACATGAGACTGATTGGTCTGTATCAAGATGCAGAAACCCTTTATCCAGTATTTGGGCAGACTAACGCTGTTTTCCAAGGAATTGGAAAGCATTTCTCCTTTAAGCAACGATTGAAAAGCTTTGTCAGAATAGGAGATAGTTCTGGTTGCAGCTTTTTAAACACTATGATTGGAATGTTGTCAGGATTAGTTACCTTGTTGGCATAAAGGTTCTTGATAAGTTTTGGCAATATTTCGGGCACATATATAGATGCCGCTCAGAGTGTTTTCATTCATACGAGGAAATTTAACAGGTAGGCGACCCTGATCGCAAAGGGTTGAATTTGATGCAAAGTTCTTTGCAAAATGTTTGGCTTCATCGGATGTGGAGGAAATCAACTCACATTCTAGGGTGTACCACGGCTGGCAGTTTGGTTTCTTCTGGAATTTTATTTTTGAAAGTATGAAGATCTCTATACCAACAATAAACCAACCAATCAGTTAAATCTTCTTTTCAAACATGGAATGCAGAGCAATTTACGATATGAACGATCTAAGGATATTCCAGTCAGTCAACAAGTATCGATACACTGTTCGACGGAGAGGGACATCAGAAGTCTTACTGCACTTTGTTTTGGTCTTAGTTGCGAAAACTGAGTGATTGGAAGATCTAAGCGGAGACAGAACAATAGATGAGCACAGTTCAAGACAAGTTGTCAGAAAAAGATCAAGAAGATATGCAAAATGTCCGTCAGCATCGGGTACGCGAGTAGGTTTGTCAACAATCTGTGTGACATTATAAGCAAGGGTAAAACATGACAAAATCCCCCTGGATCATGTCTTGTTTAAGTGAACTAGCCATTCAACATCGTGAACATTAAAATCTCCACAGACGTGAATGTTGGAAGAAGGGTGAGCAGACTGGATATGGTCGATTTTCTCAGAAATACATTCAAAGATACTGACTACGTTATTATGGGTCGAGATAGAGCAAATATGAATGTGGTGCCGTAAGTGCTACACATATAGGGAAATTTAGAGTCTTCTAATGTTGTGTTTTGTGACTTTGCATTTTGGGATTGGAAGATTTGTGGAAGAGGTCAGCAGATGGGTTAATAGCAGGACACAGAGAGGGTGAGTAAAGAAAAGAGATTGTGTTTGTAGACCATTGAAGAAAGAAATGCTGTAACAATTCCAATTAATATGGCATCGAGATGCCTCACCGGAAACAACTGCATTGTCCGAACTCCATATAGGTGAGTAGTATGTATTCTAGGCAACATGGTGAATAATGTGGGTACGTCATCATTTTTGTTTTGTAAACTTTACCATTTAAGTAGTGCCACCGAAACCGTCTCATACCACCAAAGAAAGAAAAAAACATTAAAATTTAAAACGAATACTATATTTATTGCTTATACCCGTACTCCTGAGACGGTTATTCTACTAGTATATATATATATATATATATATATATATATATATATATATATATATATATATATATATATATATATATATATATAATCAAAAGTCACACTTGGAAGTGTTGATGAAATGGTAATAATAAGGAGAATATTTTGAAAAAAATATTTAGAAAAACCTGGACAACGTATTTCTTTATGTTTGTTTTAAATAAATTATTTATTTATCTTAAAAACTTTAGCACTTTCGGTGATATACACCCTCGTCAAAAGTATAAGCATACTTTTTTCCTCTTCTTTTTTCGCTTAATCCTTCTTGATTGAGACATATTTATCGCAGTCAAATTGAAATTCGTCTTGATGTTATCGACGATTAATGTTGATATGCCGGTGTGTGTAGCACGCGGTTACGTGAATAGGGTAGAATGAAAAGTCACACATGGAAGCGTCGATGAAATGGCAATAATAAGGATTAAACGAAAAAAGAAGAGGAAAAATGCTTATACTTTTGACAAGGTTGTATATCACCGAAAGTGCTCAAGTTTTTAAGATATTCTCCTTATTATATATATATATATATATATATATATATATATATATATATATATATATATATATATATATATATACATATATATAGATACATATACATATATATATATATATATACATATACATATATATATATATATATATATATATATATATATATATATATATATATATATGGGTCACAAGGTTAAATAATTTTCATATTGGTTTTAGAAAAGAGCATTTCATTAATTAACTATTGTTTTTTATTGATTATTTTATTCAATAATTGTTTTGATTTTAATCTAATAAATAGTTTTGTTTCGCAATATTGTTTCATGTCATGGACAAATATTTAGCATTTATGTTATTTTCTTTCGCGGTATCGACTTTATTCTCAACAAGTTGCAATCTATTTCTAAGTTTCAAGTGAAAAGGTAAATTGACTTCTTTTTTCTTTTTTTCTTTTCGGTCACATTTAAAATATAAATAAATTGGTATCTAAATTACCAAAATGTTTACCTATATAGTAAAGTGAGAAATATTGTTTTGTGTTTATAACAAAGTTTTTAATGAAATGTTTATTATTTAAATTTAATGTTTTAAGTATTTGATCAAGTAGTGAACTTGCGAAGCGATACTCAGCTGGCACAACCAGTTAGTAATGTATATCACACACACACACACACACACACACACACACACATATATATATATATATATATATATATATATATATGTGTGTGTGTGTGTGTGTATGCGTGTGTGTGTGTGTGTGTATATATATATAGTAGTAGTAATAATAATAGTAGTAGTAGTAGTAGTAGTAGTAATAGTAGTATGAAAATATATTCATGGAAGTACGTTACACAGAAACTTTTATGTTTCATTCCCAGGGAAATCCCCAGTCTAATCGTGCGGATTATGATTTACGGTGTCTTTTATATCTAACTAGTGCTTACTGTAGATACTAAACAGTTAAATTCGTTGGTTTTATTATCTTCTCCCCGGCTATTTATGTCCATAAACCAATCATTATCAATCCGTTTGCTTGAGAGGAGTTTTGACGCTTCATATTTCTTAGTTTTACACGTGATAATTTATCTGATACACTTTTGTTACCTATCGCCATCTTAGATTTATTTTTAAGTTATAATGTTTGTATTTATTGATTTTCTTATTTTCTTTTATTAGTTATCTCAGTAAAATTTATTCTGTGTCTACAGTTAGTTGCTATTTCGCTGCTACAATTTAGCAATTGTTTGGCATCTTTAAAAATGTTAGTTTCTCGTTCAAGTATAATCTACACAAAATAATCTACTCTAAATATCTGCCTGTCGAGGTCCATCTAAATATTTTCCATTTAATTATAGGCGCGCTATCCACTTTTTTTCAAATCCCAATAATGGTTCGATAATGATATTAGTGTTTTCGGTATTGAATGTGCTTCTGTGATTATAATATCTTAGTTTAAATTAAAAAGCAGTTTCTCCTATATAGTATCTTTCGTTATTGGGGTTTTCGTGTGCCTATACATGACTTGGTAAACGGTGCCTTTAGCTAAGAATTTATGTTTTTAAATGACCACTACATACTTACCCTACAACTATTGTTAATGTACCTCATGTTCAATCTCTAATAACCAATGGCATATGAATGTAACAACTATAATGGCTGTTTAAGAACATTTGTTTATTTGCATAATATGAAAGACACGATTATTCCGCTTTTACAGTTGAGCAAATTGTTACTTATATGATCAAAGCTAACATTTGAAAATTCATTGAACCATTTAACACTTTCTCTATTAGATTCAGTTTTACGTAGGTTGCGTTTTATTCATATTGTTCAATGTATTTTTGTATATGTACTAAATGGGTTGGTACTTCAATGAGTTGGTTGGTCAGCATTTTATATGGACTGAATGTTTAATCATATGGATAGCCATGCAGTGGTTCTTAGTAATAGTTTTTATGTGTAGCTGATTGCGTGAGTAGGGGCAATATATATATATATATATATATATATATATATATATATATATATATATATATATATATATATATATATATATATATGCGTGTGTGTGTTGTTGTTTTTATTCACAATATTCCCTTACACCTCAGCATCATTGAAAAATAACAAATAATACAATTGATTATTTTTAGTCACTGCCTATCAAGGCCAAGAGCTACTCGAAGATAATTGTTGATGTGACGGGAATGATTGGCAGCTGAAAAATGAGGAACACTATGGGAGTTCTAACATTGATCAACGGTATAAACTGATTATTACTTATGGGGCTATTCTTGACTAGAATTTGCTTACATATGATTTGAAAACGACCAAGTTGTAATCAGCAGGGAAGCAGCATTGCGGTAATGTGTTCCATAGTCGGCAAGTTCTTGCAAAGAAGTACTGTGCTTGGAAGTTATGTCTGACGCTAGGTACATGGGAGAAGAGGGGTAGAAAACCGAGTTGTTTTGCTGCGAGTGCCTTACAAGGAGGAACCAAATATTTGAGCTCAATCAAACACCTACAATGAAAATAAGGATCAAGTAGAAAGAGACTAGCACCGGCTTTCCTGCGATAAATGGGTTGTAAGGATTCAGCGGTGGTTTACGCTTGATTTCATTTTGCTGTTTTGAACGAAATGGACGATTGTAATGCAGTATAAGAAAAAGAAAACCCTTTCAGCTGTACATGAAAAAAATGGTAAAGATACAAAAAGGATAACACAAAAGGCGCTAAAGGACACTGAAGCAACATTATGAAACTAAAAAAAAAGACGACCTACTATTTCCCTCGGGTTGATTTGCGTTACTAAAATATGATTTACTCGATGAAGCACTAAATGATACCACTCCCTATTCTCGTGTTGCTTCTCCCTGTGATCAGTTGAAATATACAGCTGATCTAGAAGCTGATCTGGGTTCGGTTATGGATTGAGGTACGAAATGGCTTATTTCGTTTAATCTAGTTAAGACTCAGCTCGTGTCTTTCAATCGTAGACGTGTACCTTTTCTTCCTGAGATTGTCATGGGTAGCTCTGCTCTTGAGAAGAAATCGACCCTGAAACTTCCTGGTCTTTCTTTCTCATCAAATTTTTTTTTTTGGAGTTCATACATTAGATCCATTGCTCTTTCTGCTTCTCGAAAAGTCGGTTCTCTCTATCGCTCCAAACACTTTGTCACACTTGGGGCAATTCTCTATCTCTACAAATCTACTATCAGGCCATGTATGGAGTACTGTTGTCATATTTAGGCGTGTCCGAGTTTAGGGTTCTTGATAAGATGCAGAAAAGTATCTGTAATTTGATTAGCCACACCCTTTCTTTTTCTCTGCACAAGAGAGAGCTCTTACAGAAGTGATGATGCTGGTCTCAGTCTTTTCTATAAATACTATTATGGTATGTGTTCTTCAAAATTGTCTGATCTGTTTCCTGCTTCCTTTGTCCCAACTCGTTTGACTCGTTGGTCTAGTAGTCTCCGTCAATTTGCTGTTCATATACATCATTGTAATACAGCTTCCTATTCTAGTAGATTCTTTTCAAGAACTGCGGGCTTATGGAACTCTCTTCCTGCTGACTGTTTTCCTCCTACCTATAAACTTGGTCTTTTCAAATCTAGCGATCTAACCTTTACTGTAGGCAGAGAGAAGGTTTGAGTTCGGCAGTCATCACGGATTCTAAAAACTTCTAGTGATTGGAAGAGATTGGAAGAGCGAGCCTGAAATAAGATTCGAATGGAATTTTTTTATAGTCAATGGCGCAAGGCACATTAGACAATAGGTGTTGTCCAATGGCTGATTCTAAATTATTATTAGTGGGATTAAAGCGATAGGTGGGTACTGCTACAAATACTGGATTAGGTGTGCTGGTTAATTCTAGTTTCAAGAAGAAGACTAGTTCCACCCACATATTCAGCTTCTTAATGACAGGTAAATTTATATACAACATTACTTAGTTTAGTATGAACTAGCACAATAAATAACACAAAGTTAAACAAAAGGAAAACAATTATTGATGCGGTTTGTAATTTGTGTACCTAGTTTTTGACACGTGCCACCGATCAAGGGTAATTTTAAATAAACAGGGCACTTAGGGGACAAACGAATGTCCTTTTTAAATTAAGGAGTTTATTGGTGATACACTTGTCGACAAAATCTTCAGGATATCCATTATTCACAAGAATCTGCTTCATTTTGTGGAGCGTCTAAACGATAAGGAGGGCAAATAATAGTAAGTAATTGTATGTAGCTGTAAAAAGAATGAGAGAGAGAGAGGGGGAGGGGGTAATGCATCCGATTGGTTAATCGTTGGTGTTTAGAGCGTCATCTCTTCAAGAAATTCCAACAGAAATCCAACTGCTAGCTGTGGTACACACCTGAATGTGCTGCCACCATTGCTCACAGAAACTACTATTTCAATAACTTTCAACAAAATAGATGCTCTGAAACCAAAGTCGCCTTAAAGACTGACCGCAAAAACCGCAAAAACTGCATAGAAAACGCGTAAGAGTCCTATGCCCAATCTGTTAAATCTATAATGGTTGAGCAGAAACTTGGTTCCCATGAGTTTTGTCGAATAACAAACAGGGTCTTGAACTCATGTAAGACTTCTATTCCAACCATCATTAATTGACCAGAGGTGATTTCCTCAGCATCTGATAAAACTAAACATTTTGGCAAAGAACTTTGCATCAAATCCCACCCTTTGTGACCAGGGCCGCCTACCACCTCAATTTCCCCTATTACTGTAAACACTCTGGGTGACATCAATATATTTGTTCAGGATGCTGCCAAACTTATCAAGATCATTCGTGCAAACAAGGCAACATTATAATAATAGCTGCAACTGGAACTAGCTCCTATTCTTACAAAGCTGTTCAATTGTTGTTTAAAGAAGAAAAGCTTCCCATCACCATGGAAAACTTCGTCAGTCTTCCCAGTATTTAAAAATACTGGAGAACGTTCTTCTGTATCTTAGTACAGACAAATCAGTCTCCTTTGTGTCATGAGTAAGTTGAATCAGTGATAAATCAAGAAGTTGCCAAAAACCTCAGTAAAAACAATCTACTCAATGATAAGCAATATGGATTTCGTCCTGCAGGATCAACAGCTGATGTGCTGATCGTAATATACCACAGAATCAGTGAATCTATTGAAGATTGCTTCGTTTCTAGAGCAATAGATCTTGACATATGAAAGACATTTCATAGGGTTTGCCACAAAGGTTTACTTCACAATATTGCTCGCTATGCAATATCTGAAAATGTCTTCTCAATCATCAAATCCTATGTCGTTGATAGGTTTATAAAAGTAGTCGTTGATGGACAAAAGTCTGAAACACATAATATTAACACCGACGGGTCTCAATAATTCATTCTGGAGCCAACCCTCTTCCTAATCTCCATCAATTATCTCCTAAATCACATTCTAAGATCATGCGTCGATATTTATGCAGATGATCCAACCAACTATGGCAACGCGTCAAAGAGCATTAATGATCAATATATTTCTGATTCTCTCTCTTTCGACCTGGAGGACGTCGCGCAATGAGCGAAAGGGAGGCTGATTACTTTTAATACGTCTAAAACCATATGATACCGTTTAAATCTGCCGTCACTTCAACAACATCGAAGTTGAAAATTACTATTACGGAAAAATAAAGGTATTACTTTTGATTTGATTCAGACTCTCTTTTCTCTGAAGAAGGATGTGTTATCATGCGACATTAAAAATAATAAAAGTCAATAAAATGTTTTTTAATTATTTTTAATAAAAAATATTGCATCTTAAAACGTGGTCTCAAAGGGCATTTTGTTTGTCTGCTTTCAAAGTTTCTAAATTTATTCAAGATGCTTCCAAGAACTTTTGTCAAATTTTATAATCATGCAATCCTCTATCTATATACATCTCTGGTGTTACCAGATGAGGCTTTCTGAAGATACCGGCTTACGGATTTAAAATGCACCAAACATTGATTTTATTGTTTTTTTCTTTTCTCCTTTGCAAACATCAGTCATGTTCTACAAAGCCAAAAACAAAACACAACAATGTTCCTCTACAAAACAACCAAACCAAACATCATGAATAAATATTTGAAGTATAAAAAACTTAAAGCATTTTTTTTACCAAAATGACTGGATTCCGAAAAGGGTTGATATGCCGTAAAACAAAACAACCAAACCAAACCTATATAAGTCAGATAGTGATGAAATACTGCTGCCGCATCTAGGATGGGGCGGCACAGAGCACTCTTTCTTGCCTTGGCTGAGTACAAAATCGACTTCGAAACCTAGTAGAGTGGGTGATCTCTTCTCTTCCCTACAACACTTTTCTCACGGTAGAAACGCTGCTAGTCTCTCTCCACTCTATCGTTATTTCAGTGAAAGGTGTTCAACTGAGTTCCAGTCTTTGTAAGACATTCACAGCAATAACTCGTTTCCCTACCAGAACAAAAAAAGTATTTCCTTTCTCCCTCCATGTGCCTAGGGTCAGGCGGAATTTCCGTGGGTATAGCTTCTTTGCAATGCTTCCCACCTGTTGAACACATTATCGCAGGACTGCTTCCCTTCTGATTACAACTCGATTGTCTTCAAATCCAATGTCAACAAATTCTTGTCCTAAACCGCCCCAAAAGTAATCAAACGCAGTTCATACCATCGATCAATGTTAGTACTCCCATAGTGTTCCTCATTTGCCGGTTGACAATCATTCTTGACTCATTAACCCTTATCCCTGAGTGGCTGTTGGCCTTCATAAATGGTGACCATAATAGTAAAAGAAAAAGATATTAAAGATTTCGTTTTGTACTCGCTACAAAGTAAATGCACATTGCAGATGTTGCCTTACTGTTCAAGTTTATTCTACCAATGGCAAGGAGCAAGGTGTAGCATCTGTTTTTGATACTACGCTTCACCTTTTCTATCCTCTGTCAGTGAAGTAGAAATCCTTACACACTGGGGCAATTTTAATTTTTGTTCCAATACAGATTGCCCCATTTTGGAGGAGCTAGATATTCTTCACATCAAACACTGACCTTGTGTCTAACTCTGCCCTTGCGGGAGGGGGGGGTAAGTAAATAGAAACATCAACAAGACAATGATGTTCGGTGATAACAAAACAAAAAATAATACCAGCAAGTTAACTCGGGTTTCATAATTCCCACGGATAAGTCTTTGTTCGATATTTTAAGATGTTACGTATCCATTGTCGATATCGGCAGCCACCCACCCCGATTGACGCGGGTGAGTCACGTGATTTTATATTGCCATGGTTACGCCAATTATTCGGACACTCCTACTCTAGGCAATCTTTTTTTTGTTGTTGTTGTTGTTGTCGTTTTCTATTTTATTTTATTTTTCAGGCGAGACTTGCAGCTGTTGGTTGTCATGGCAACAGACAGACAGAAGAGATGAAAGAGTGAAAGGGAAAGGAGACGGGGCGGATGGGGGGGGGGCGAAACGCAGTAAAGAAAGACAAGAAGTCAGAAATAAAAAGAGAGAAAGAGAAAGAGAGAAGAAAAATTAAAAGAGAGAAGGGTGGGCAAGGTAAGTGTGAGGTAGGGGGAGGGGCCTGCATGCCATGTGGTTTAATTCAATTTTTCTGCTTTGGTCTTTATTACTTTGGGAATTCAAAAAAATATTATTTCGAATTTGACAAAAATGAATGCATGAGGATATTTTGGGTATTTTGTGGGCATGTGTCAGGCTGCCAAAATCGTATACACACGTGTGCGTATGTGCACACGCAACGGAATACGCACACACACACATGCACATAAACACTCTATCGTTCTCATATATATATATATATACACATATACAACAGTTATCTATAAGACGTGTGTCTGTCTGTCCGTCCAACGGCCTGTCTATTTGCCTGCGTGTGTTTAACTATTTGGGGCTATTATTAGACCTAGGAACATGAATCTTGGAAAGAATGACAATAATCTTATACATATTGTGCTAATGAGTAATAGAGTCACGAACCGAAGCTCAACGTCTCTTTTAAGTACCTAGAACCTAGCTCTCCATTCCATCCTGAATATATATATATATATATATATATATATATATATATATATATATATATATATATATATATTTCATGCATCCACATGAAATTTTATAAGGAGATATAAAATTTTTATGCATCAATTTTCAGTATTTACTTCAACAGTGCTCGATACTTAAGTAGAGCTAGGTAATAAGCTATGAAAATATATTTATGGCAATTAAGCTATACAGAGGCTCCCGCGTTTCATCCCCGGTGGTAATCTTCAGGCTAAAATGCAATATATATATATATATATATATATATATATATATATATATACACGAATAAAGTACGTGTTTTTAATCAGTCATGGTTATTGGTTTCACGCCATCAGCGATTCGTCAGATGACTCTAACACATGATTTGTTTACGTCCGATTGTACATAACCGTTCCGCATAGAATTTTTGCGGGACACTAAAGTCATCCTTTTCTGTAGCCAAAAGTTTATCTATTTTTCTGCGGTCACATATAATTAGTAGCGGGTTACGATTTTAGAAGCTGCTTATTTTTATCAGTTGTACTCCGAACGATCAGAAAAAAAAACAACATTTCATCATATTTATTTTTACTGGACAGTTTGTGGGGAGATGAGGAGGAAATACTTCTTTAGAAGAAGAAGAAGAAGAAGAAGAAGAAGAAGAAGAAGAAGAAGAAGAAGAAGAAAGTGTCATAGACGAAGATAGGGAAAAGAAAGAAAAATGTCTTTATTCGCCTTACGTTTACTTATTGACCAAGGAGAAAAGACAACGCTAAACTCGAATTCTGCCTGCCACGGACTTGAATCCCTTTTGAAAATATTGTATTAAGGCCGAGAATGAACGGATTTAAATTGTAAGAACGACCTGTGTTACGACCATCGTAATAACCCAGTCCTGCCAACTGATTCAAGTTTTTCTGGTGATGTCATTGATAGTAGGAGTAAGAACCACTATCAATGAGGACCGGAACTGCTCGAAACGCTTAATGCGCATGCGTCCATCTGTAATCAGAGTACGTAATAAGAGCAAGCAGACTCAGGTCCATAAGATTATTCATTCACTTGGAAATCATTGTTAACTTGTTTCTTTTTTTTAAACGTATGTTCTTTTTATAGATGTCAATCGCGAAAGAGAATTTTTTTTAAATCCAACATGGTGTCCAACAATTAATGTTCGAATTTCAAGTTTTTAAAAAATAAATTAGAATTTTATTTCGGGATAAAAAATGCAATTTTAGACTAATTGATATATTTCATACAAAATCCCCCCCCCCCCAAAAAAAAACATGACTGTTTTAATTTATTACAAAGTTTTACTATATTGTAAATAAACTGTTCGATTTGCAGAAAAACACACACACACACACACACATTTTAATTTATTTCAATAAATGTTCAATTAATTAATTATTTTTAATTATTGAGTTTATGTTACTTTACTGAATTCGTAATCTTTCAAGTTTAATTTACTTTTCATGTTTGATTTATTTTGAAGTTAAAAAAATCAAGAAACATTTATTTTTTCGGAAATGAGAGCAACTCTTATCAAATTATTCAAAAGCAAAACAAAATTCAGCTAAAACTAATGATAATGAAATGTTCTAAGAATAGAGATTTTTCTTCTTGTTTATAAACCAAGATATATTTCCATGCAGTATAACTGATACTAGTCTTTTCATTCGATGTAGACCAGAAAAAATGAACTTATTTAAAGAATGAATATTAAATCAGACAAATTATTTTTCAAAGAAAAATGTTCATGTTTAAAAAATTCAAAAATTATGACAACACCATTTTATTATTAAGTATTCATATAATGTTTGCTGTCTAGCCTACGCAAATTACACGAAATGATATATCTGCACTAAGATTTCTAATAAAGTTATTCATTACTTATATTTCATGATCGTTAATTAATAAGTACTAAATATTTCATTAAAATTGGTTCATTTCCTGAATATTGATGGATTTTTAAGTGAACGGAGAGGTCAAAATCCCATAGTATGACTCTTCGACATCTCGTTTGTTACTTTATAGCATGACGTCATTTTCCAGCGTTCTGGTCTCCTTTACTTATGATGTCCGTGCTCGTGTAAATCCAGCAAAAGTTTGTATCTGCCATCCATATATTTATTCATCTACTAGAAATTATATATTGAGACCACACGAGGATTGTATATACCCAACCCCTTATCGAGAACTCCCCCATTTATTCCTGACACTTGCCGGACTCAATTCCTTACTTTTATTGAACTTTTGCACCTTATTATTGAGTACTCCTTGTGCCATCCATCAACATCTTGTAAGTTAAATCCTATTTGTTTTCATAGACCCTTTTCACGATTGAATTTGATTTTTGATCGTCGCAATATAATAATATATTATATTATATTATACTTCATCTTTATTTTTGTTCTGTTGTTGTACTTATTTGATGTGAATAAATATTTCTATTCAAATTATAACTTCGTTGTATTGTGTTGTCTCTCGCACGTTTTTCTTTTTTGCTTCCTCTTTCTATACTCGGTGTCTTGAACTTGGAAATCCTCTTCCCCGTGTTCTAAAATCATTATACTTATTCTTATTAGATTTCTGAACAGCATTATATTATTGAAGTGGGTGACATAATTTATGTATATTGACCATTTTTTACTTATAAAGGGGGCCATAAGAATGAAGTACTAAACCAGGAGTATCAAATTAAATGAGATCAAAGGTCATTATTTTATACCAATAACTTACCGATCTATCATCATTCACCGCTGGTACTTTTACTGATGACTTCTCATTGAGAAATCAGTATGATCATTTTCTCCATAAAAATGTGCTTTGGGATGCAATCATCATTCATCCTAATCTATCCGTAAGTGAAAATTATAAAAAAATCATTTTAAAGGCAATCAAACTTTCAATTACTCTGCACTTTTCTCTGCTCTCTAAAAATCAACTGACACTCTTCAAAAAAAAAGTACAGTTTTTATACTAATAACACCACCACCTATGCCAATTGACAACCCTCCAAAACGGCCTTTTTTCACGAATGTTTTTTCACTTTCTATTTTTTTAATGTGATTCATACTTGTTTCAAATTTTGCATCAAAAAGGGCTCTAGTCCTCTTCCTGTTGACAGTGGCTACTATCTGTGGCAACAAACTCTCACACGCCTTTTCAGAATAAATGGGGCGACTACTGGCGCAATATGACCCCTTTACTCGTTTCCCTGAAGTGAAGTGCAGTTCTTACTAATGTGTCCAACCTAGCCACACCGGAAACAGATAACGGTTTTGCTTCTCTACAGTCTCTCATCAGGAAGGACCCTGAAATCTGAAGCATTTTCTAATAAATTTACGGCTTTGTCTCCTCACCGTCTGCACCTCTTCTTCGGGTTTGTTTCCGGTAGAGGTTGCAACTGTCCCTAGTTCACTGAAACGTTTCGCCAGCACCCTCGCATGCTTCAAAATTTCATCTACCTCGATGGTTTCGATCTCAGTTATTCGTTACAGTTCCATCGAGATGCAGTCAGAGAAACCACTCGCGAAAGCCATTTTAACAGTCTTTTCAAGGCTTCGTCCCGTATATCCGGTCAGTCTTGCTAGTCGCCTTATTTTTGCTGTTTGCACATCCACCGATTCTTCGGTCCAGGTAACTCTTCTGAGCTTGTTATAGGCCTCAAAAGCACTATCCGAAAATGCTGTCCTTAATCTTTTCTCAATATTCTCGGTATCTGTTTTGTTCGCCTCTCTCATTTCCAGATAACCGCTAGCAAATTCCCCTTCAAATGCATCGGGATCAATGTCGCTACGTCATCAATCTTTTGCAGCTTCGTAAGCAGCTTCAGCTTATATAGCCACGCGACCACATCACCTTTCCCTTTAAACGGCCTCAGGTTGTCACTGCTTAACTTCACTCGTTCCCCCATTTTCTTCGTTTTGCCGAAATAGCTTGTAACTAATCCATATGTGAAAAAAAGGGTTTCAAAGGCAATCAAACTTTCAATTACTCTGCACTTCTCTCTGCTATCTGAAAATCAACTGACACTCTTCAATTAAAAAAAAGTACAGCTTTTATATTAATAATCCCACCAACTTTGCAAATTGACTGCCAGTCAGAGCCATATAGCTTTAGAGAATCTAAGCATCCAATCTGCAAAGGGGGGATAACTCAACTGACAACTTAACTACTCGAGTCATCTCAATCAATAGATATTGTCACCAAGGCGAATTAATGGAGCACAGTACTATGAGAAAAAACTGAGTGTAGACGCTGTCAATCATTATTCTTTATTGTCACACTACGAGTGGCAACAAGGCATTTTATTACATAGACGCCCACTCCATCTCAAGCGATGCTTGTGTAACATGCTTTCAATGCTGCCACAACTACTTCGTTGAAGTACCTCCACATCACTAACATTGATCTGCTATCTAACACCTAGAAGCCGACAAAATACAGTCATTATAAGCCTTGATTTTTGTTTTAGGTGATATTTCTCTGTTATTCTATAGTCGACGCTCCAACCTACCAAACGATTCACTTGTCTTGCTAAGATGAAAACCAATTTCTGCATCAAATTGGCATGAAGAACTCACTGTACAACCCAGATACACAAATTTGTCAGCTATATTAAATTTCTTGCCATAAACAAATAAAGATGGCTTAATTCTAGCTTTACCTGTTACAGACTGATACAAAACTACTGTCTTATGGTTAGTCATAGAAAAGGTGTGAGATTTTGTGTTTCAGTAGGTTTGCATCTTGTCGAAATAAAAAACCAAACCCTCCGGCAGAAGCTACAAAAATATAAAAACACACTATTCGCAGCCAACTCCCACAACAACAGGAGAACTTTTCTGCTGAGATGCATCGAAGAAAAGGTCATACCCGCAAGTACTTGGTTTAGAAAACTGCCCACTAACATTTACATGTGTTTTCATACCGTCGTGAAATAGTCGAATCATCTTCACAAACCTTGGGGGACAATCCAGCTAACCCTAGCCCTAATCCTAACCCTAACCCTAACCCTAACTCATCTTCACAAACCTTGGGTGACAATCAAGCTTCTCTATAATATACTACAAGGCATTTCTATTCACTGCCAAAATCTTGTATATGGTCTGTAGCAGTTGTATCGGTCTACGTGAGATTGTGATTCGGACTAATGATTATGTACCTATCGCCTCTTCATCGCATGGACAAGCAACACGCTCAAGAAAAAAGTATTAAAACGTCTTTTCCCCCCTATTACTATGTAATACTAAATACAGAATAATTCTTTTGTAACGATCCTGTTAAAATGAAATTAAAAACTAGTATTTTTATGGGAGGACGCAATTAATGATTTGTTTTCCCCATTTTGTTTTAAATATTAAAATCAAACTGCTCTTTATAATTGGTAACAAAAATTTTCTTATTACAAATAATCAATTTTTTATATATAATAGTCAAATAAATTTCTTTTATAATATGGAATAATTTCTTTGAAAATATTTTGAAATTGTTTATTTACTATTTGTTTATGATTGAAATCTTTTCTTTTTGCTTGAAAATACTTTTTATTGTAAGATTGACGACATAAACAGAATTCGATGAAAAATTGTGTATATGCGATAAAAATGGTTTCATGTTGTTGTCGTTACTTTTTAATATTATTAAATGAGGAAGCATTTCTAGTTATAATCTAATTAGTATTTCGCATATAATCTGAAGAAAAAAACGTTTGAAATGTGTAAATATGCTAGAAAAATCGAATTTTTTACCAAAAGTAACGGGTACCATGTTTTTTTTTATTTGTGTATTGCTCAAGAAGAAAAAAGTATTAAAACATTTATTTCCCTTATTACTACCTAATACTAAATTGATTTTAACTCCAAAAAGTTCTTCATGTTATAATATATAGAAGGGAACGTGGAGATATGATCCAGACATTCAAGATCCTCACAGGCAAAGACAACATGGACCATGAGAGACTGCTACCCCTCAGCAAGATCACCAGGACAAGAGGTCACAACCTGAAACTGGAAAAGACGCATAGTAGGCTAAACATCAGAAAGTATTCATTTGGGATACGGGTTGTGAACAATTGGAATTCTCTGCCAGACTGGGTCATCGACGCAACAGACATAACCGACTTCAAGTGCAAGTTGGACAAACATTGGCTTCACAGACAATATTCAGTCAGACCTGTGCACGAACTGATATAGTGGACAAGAAGGAAAGGAACGGGAGTTACAGGCAAAAGCCTTTTTCCCAAATATATGTTATGTTATGTTATGTTATATATATATATATATATATATATATATATATATATATATATATATATATATATATATATATATATATATATATATATATATATTATCGCCTATACACTAATTTTATTCAACTTTTTGAAGAAACTGTTTATGTTGTCAATCTTAACGTTTACCTTTTTTAAATAGTTTATATGGAAAAAAAAATTTAATACTATTTTTCATTTTTTAAATAGTGTTTTCATAAATAAAAATGTAACAAAATCTAAGTATATTAAACATAATAATAGCGTATCCGATACAGAATATTCCCGAGAAATTATTTATTTGATTCTCACGTGTTCAAACTAGTGAAATTTTAAATTATCCAGCTTTAATCCGACGAAAATGACGAGGGACCGTTTTCTGATGAACGCCGCTTGTCGCTTTCCGATTTCAAGGCCGGAAGCTGTCATCAAGTAGACTGTTTCTCTTTTACCTATAATTGTTGGGTTTTTTCCCCCAATTTTTTCAGTGTGTTCAGACGTAATCGCCTAAAAGGGAACATCTCATGGGAGGGGGAGGGTAGCTGAATTTTCTTTTTATTTGACAATTTCTCCTGTTTTCTTTTTATGTATTACAGCCAAGATTTTAATAAACTCATTGTGAAATATTCATCTACATTTTTCCTTGTGCTATTTTTACCTATTTAAACACTTTTGCCATTTAAACCGGTGTCATTTTTACCGTGGCATTTTTTTCGGTCCCATTTTTATCGATGCCAGTTTTACCTAAATTCAGATAGATAGATAGATAGATAGAGAGATAGAGAGATATAATTTTATTGTTTCGTTTGGTTGGTTTGTTTTACGGCATATCAACCCTTTTCGGGTTATTTAATGCCAACTCCGGTCATTTTGGTAAAAGTTTTTATGCTTCAAGTTCTTTATATCTTCAAAAATTTATTCATCGTGTTTGGTTTGGTTGTTTTGTAGAGGAACATTGTCGTTTTTGTTTTTGGCTTTGCAGAACATGATTGAGTTGTGCAAAGGGAAAGTAAAAAAGCAATAACATTAATGTTTGGTGCAGTTTAAGTCAGGAAGCCAGTATTAGATATAATTTATTATAATGGAGAGTTTGTGCCTGCCAATATTTCACTTCTTATTTCAGATGACTTTATTTGTCAAGAAGTATCTCTATATCAATGTACCGGTGATGTTATAATTGGCGGCAAAATGTTTATATCGATATGCCGTCTAAAATGTCGGTAACATGTATATTGATATATACACACTATTGTGTAACTTATATTGAGATGTATATGTTACACATTTATATGAATATATTAGCAATAAGACATTAGACGTAAACCAAAGTCTTCTAAAACATCACTTGAAAAAAATTGAGTGTTAAAAAAAAGTATTACGTATATCTAGGAAAAAGAATGTACAGAAACTATATATTACAAATAAGATATTATACGCAGAGGAGCAAACCACCAATGTAAATGCGAGAAGCAGTGGAGATGAATGTGTGATGCTGAAAGAGAAACTCTTTTGTAGACCGGAGTGATAAGTGAGAAGGAAGGTAGAAAGTGGACCTTGGGTTTACTTTCGGCATCTTCGTAACTGTCGCGTCTCTTATTTTGTCCTTTAGTCCTCACATTCCATGAGCGATGTTTCTGACAAAGGGGGAAGAATTGCTGTTTTCTGGGTAGGAATCTATCCATATAACATTTATCGTTGGTTAGTTTTTGACCTTGAAGTAGTATTTTTTAGCACTTTACATCAATTGGCTTCATGCCTTGTCTGGAGCAATTTTCATTAAAAAACAAAACAAATAAACTATATATATATATATATATATATATATATATATATATGTGTGTGTGTGTATATATATATATATATATATATATATATATATATATATATATATATATATATATATATATATATATATATATGGTGGTTTTGAAGCATAAAAACGATGTTGTTGTTTTTGTGATTATTATTTTATTATTTTAATATTTCGAGCAGTCCTCCGCTCTTTATCAAATTATTCATACAAAATGACTGAAATTAAAACCGTTGAGAAAACTGGAATGTTCGACTTTGTGAAACGTGCATTCTTTGTCTCAACGTACAAGTTAGTTAATGAGAAATCTTTCCACCGATTGGCAAAGAAACCCGTTATTGTTTTAATTAACGTGTATTCGTTCATCTCGTCACGCATTACCATTAAGAGAAACGTATTTCAATGTATATATAATTTAAATAGCACCGAGCGTTTTAAATAGAGGAAATTGATGAAAAACGAAATGAAAATATAGAGTAAAGAGTAAGAAAGAATGTTAACACACGTTCATTTTTTAAAAAAGACAACGGTTTTCTTTGTCAATCAGTAGAGAGATCTTGTTGACTTTGGATTTAAAGACGACCAAATTGTAATCACCAGGAAAACAGTCTCTTAGTAATGTGTTCCACTGACAAATAACTCTTGCAAAGAAGCTCGTCGCACGGATAAAGAATGGAAAGTCACTTTTCGTTGTGATAGCAAAGCGAGTTCTTGCTGTGAATGTCTTACAAGGAGGAACCAAAGATTGGAGCTCAGTCGAGCACCTTCACTGAATTAAGGATAGAGTAGATAGAGACTGGCAACGTCTCTTCTGTGAAAAAGAGGCTGGAGGGAGAAGAAGGGATCACCCCACTAGATTGCAAAGTTGATGTTGTACTCTGCCAAGGCAGAAAAGCGTGCCCTGAACAGTTCCTCCCCAGATGTAGCAACAGTATTCTTAGAACTTATCTGACTCTTATATAGATAGAGGATTGCATCTGGAATCAGGTACTTTCTGGCCTACTAGGATGATCCCGCCAATTTATGAACTATTTTAGCAACAGACTGGATATACGTCTTTCATTTAAGATCTGGAGTGAAAGTCAGTCCTAGGAGCTTATCGAAACAAAGGGGTGGCTTCAAGGAGAGAGCCAGTCATTTAAACTTAGGCAAAACAGGGATCCGAGCGTTGGCGATGAAAAGAGAGTCGCTTGGTTTTAGAGGTGTTAAAAGTAACAAGCCACTTTCTTCTCCGGGTCCGTAGAGAGATAATCAGCAAGATCTTGATTACCAGTGCTCTTCGAAGTGCTGCTATAGACAATTGTATCGTCTGCGTAGATCTTCACAACTTACAATTTATTGCAAGTGGAATGTCGATATATTCTTTGCACACCCCACCTTACCGATACAGTCAACTCCCCAACCTCACTTGTGGGGAGTAAAAGCCGTAAAGTCCACTCACTTCGATCGTAAATCTTGCTCCCATTTTTTCTCAATTCATTATCGATCACTGGCGTAAGTCTGCAATTATTTTTAAAACATTCCTCAATTGGTATACCTCAACGCAAAAAAACAATGATATTTTTATACTTTCATTCTCGTCTAAACCCTGAAATTATTAAAATAATCACAGTCGCATTCCAAATGCGACGTCTACCCACACCAATAATGTACATCTCGTTATCATACTTATTTACTATCCTGCTTTTTTTTATCACCCGGGGTAATTTCGTAACAGTGAAATGAATTTCGGATGTAGTAGTTCTGAGACTATCAATATTTGGAGAAGACGAATGTAAACGCCTGTGTGGTAGTGTCAGGACTCAAAAGAAGAAAAAAAACGCAAAAAAATAAATAAAAAGCATATTATTAAGTCCCCCTAGATACTATGCAGGTGTAGAAGGCCTGCAAATTTCTGGTTGTAATCGAAAATTTGCAGGTCGATCTCTAAGTGGGGTTTTAAATCTAGGCAGATGACAACAGGATTGTGGTATAGTAATATTTAGGTTCGGGTGTGTAAAGATAATGTTAAAAACGGAATTCTCCACATAAGGCTGGAGTAAGGAAAAATTGGAAAATTTAATTAGAAGATTAAAGGTAAAAGTTGGGGCTACGTATCAGGATAGTGTATCATAGAAAGGAAGTCGCCAGTGACATGTAGCAGCTAAGCTGATATTTCTTTCTCTTTTTTTTTTTTTGAACCGCGAGAGAGAGAGGGCGGTCGGGCTTGGAACATTACTCTCCCCTATCGGGGATGGGTTGGTAGTATTATGCATATATACTGTATAGTGAAAATAAGATTAAATCATTGTTAAACCCCGAAATGTTCATGTGCTATCATTATTTATTAACTCATAAAACCTCTGTTATTAAAAAAAGACGACGATAACGAAAAATAAAAGGAGATAGAACGAACTACTGCTACTTGTCATCTTTTCCACCCAATACTCCAGCTGTATATATGATGAGCCACCACCAGGATAATCTGATGGGATCAAAGAATGGGGCCACCAGGCTATTCTCTATCTCTACAAATCTACTATCAGACCATGTATAGAGTACTGTTGTCATATTTAGGCTGGGGAATCTCTGTTCTATTTTAGGGTTCTTGATAAGGTGCAGAAACGTATCTGTAATTTGCTTGGTCACACTATTTCTTCTTTTCTGCACCGTCTATTTCACAGACGTGATGTTGCTAGTCTCAGTCTTTTCTATAAATACTATTATGGAATGTGTTCTTCAGAATTATGTGATCTATTCTCTGCTTCTTTTGTTCAGCTCGTTTGACTCGTTGGTCTAGTGGTCTCCATCAATTTGCTGTTTTGATACCTCATTGTTATACAGCTTCCTATTCAAGTAGCTTATTTCCAAGAACTGCAGGTTGTGAAACTCTCTTTCTGCTAACTGCTTCTCTCCTACCTATAGCCTTAGTCTTTTGAAGACTAAGGCCAATAGGCAATTCTTGTCTTTGCAATAATTATGCTTCGTTCTTGTTAACCCCTTACATCATGTGTCATGTGGCCTAGTCTGAAACGATGTCCATAAAAAATATAGTGCTACAAGATTAAAACGATTAAAAGATTGTGAAAAGCTACTAATCGTAGATAACTCTTTTTAATTTGAACTATACATTTTTTTAATTTTAACTTTTTTAATTTGAAGTTGAACTTTATTAATTTGAATTCGAACATTTTTCATTTGCAGTTGAGTTTTTTTTTTAATTTGAACTTGAACCATTCCATGTTATTTTTAACTTTTCTTTTTGATTTTAGGGTAAAAATGTATTGCTCGGATTCTATAAGTTTGCATTTTAATCATCCGAGTCCTGCAATGCCGGGGCGATTCTCATGAGTTCCCATTTACTTGCCTCCCCACGGGGGCAGAGACATACAAAAGGCTGTTTTTTAATGTAGGAAAACTCCCCCAAAATGAGGCACTCTGGATCGGGGCAAAAACAAATATTGCCACTTTGCTCCTAGCCAATGAGTCGTACATAAATTTGATGAGAATACTATTGCATAATTACCTGTAGAGATAAACCTTGCAGATAGCTTTTTCTCTTTAGGTGGATCAAAGTGTGAGTGCAAGTCAACTTACTTTCTCATTCTAAACGGCACACCCAGCTATATGCACATTCCTTCCACGCCCCCGCACATCATCGAATGCTCGCCTGCTCGGCTTTTAATGAGGCCTGCTGTTATTTGTATAACCTGTTTATTTTAGAGGTGGGGGTTGTCTTGTATTTCTGCTGCACTCAGTCTTTTTTTACAGGTCCAAACACGTTTTGCGAGATCAAACAACACGTGACAAGGAAGGAAAGACAGAGAATGTTTTAGCCCACACGTTTTACATATCTACTTATTTTCTTTACTAACCATATTGTGGGTGATACTAAATCACCTAAACTTATATGAAAAACTGTATTCATGTAATTGTATTAGTTGTTATTTTTTTATAAAGGTAGACTGCTCAATATCAGTAATATATGTATGTAACGATTTGAAAATATATGCGGCGCGTGCGAAAAAGACGTTAATTGGGCAACAAGGAAAAAGAAAGGAAAAGAAGAAAAAGGAAAGAAAAAATGGAAACATGGATAAATAGCAGTAAAATAAGTTGTAATTAACTTTTTTTTCAAATAGTCACGCACGTGCAAAAAAAACGCATCGTGTTTCAGCTCTTCTTTCCTATGTTTTGCCGGGTTTTTTTTTTTTTAATAAATTTTGAATCTTCAGTTTTTTCTGAAGACGTTCGTTGATCCGAACAAAACCGGGCAAATCTCTCATTTGATTTTTATCTCTGTGTTTAATTGTTTTCCTTTCTGTCTTTAATATTGTTATGGTGTGGTGGCGAGTTACCCTAATCTGTGACTATATGAACTCTTTTAAACACTATGCATAGAGGAGCCCACGACGAAGAAAGGAGCAGTCTCGGAGTAGTCTTTCTGTAAAACACTATTCTGTACTTCTGTAAATAAAATACACACTCTTGTAAATATACCACCGTGTTGTCTTATTTATTATCGACCCTTCAAGGTGACAACACTGGCGACAAAAATTCTGACTTATTCTAACACAACATAACCGGGACTTATGTTGCACACAATATTGGCAACTTGGATTTATGTCGGATATCACATAACCATTACTACAATTGGCGATGTCGGATTTTCGAAAAAGACTTAGGTGGTGTGCTAAAAAAAACGTGCTAATTACAACAGTAACAGCGAGAAGTTAAAAAGCCATACTGGATGTTTAACACGCACGGTGAACCAAATCTTCTAAAGGAAAGAATCCAACGTCAGAAAATAATATTGAAAAAAGTGTTCGTTCTTAAGGAAAATTTAAAGTCATTTCCCAACGAGGTTTTGACATCTATATTGTTCGACCAACAAAACAAAAATAAAAGGCCTGTCGATTTTTCTTCGTATTTTTATTGTTTCATCAAGGAACATTTAAAGAAGTTCGATAAGCTTACTTATTTTTTCTCGCTAAGAAGTAAAGAATTTCTCTTCCAGTGGGAAAAGTTACGACCGTGTAAAAAAAAAAATACACGAAAACGTCGGTAGCCTATTTTAAAGTACGGAAATGAGTGAATTTAAAATTGACATGTTGGATACACCAGCAAGAAAAATAACTTCGACTGGAATAGAAATTCCGGGGAAAAAGACGACAAATGAAATATCAGAAAAAAATGGAAATAGAAAAGCTTCGTCTAGAAAAAAAAATTCAAGAAAAACAATTAGAGCAAATGAAAATATTTGAAGAAAAAATTATACGAATTATCGAATAGGGGTCAAAATGTTGAAGAGGTAAGTGCATTTTCAAAAAACCCTATTTGGAGCGTTGAGTACAGTTTAACATACCCACTTCATCTATTATATATTGCCACACAAAATCAGCAACCTTACATTTGTTAAGGCGGTACAATTATTAACTAAATTGTTTATCCTTAAAACGTCTCTTTTTCACAAAAAGTGGGCATGTATGAATCTCACAAGGGAAAAAGACGAAGACTAAACTACTTTCGCTAGCGTACTTAAAAAAACACTGCGATGATATCAAATCGTCGGAGTTGATCGCTAATAATTTTAAATGGCTAATCTTTGCACGTGGCTGAGTATCAAATACGGATGCTGAAATCAGACGAAAGGTTCTTAATAAACTAGAAAATGGACATGATTTAACACTTTAAAATATCGCAGAGGACTGTCAATTGTTTCTTAGTGTTCGCCAAAATTCATGAGACATTGAGCAAAGCGGGGTGTCACATATTAGAAAAATCCATAAAAAAAAAGAAGTTAGTTCACCAGCTACATTTGATCAACCAATGAAAAATCATTTGCCTCCTAAACCGTGTTTTGGTTGCGGGCAATTACATAAGTACAAAGATTGTCCATATAAAATGAAAAACGGATTTTAATTGCGTTCGCATGCGACACAAAATTACACACTACAGAGTTAAAAATAAAATTTAAATAAGCTTTAATAAAATTGCTAAAAATGACGAAGCTGAAAATATCAGAAAGTTTGTTCAGGTAAAAATATTGAATGAAAGTATTAAGTTACAACTTGATTCCGAATAAGATCTGTCAATAATAAATTTTCAAACATGGAAAGGAAATTAGAAAACTAACTTTGATGAGAACGAGAAAAATAGCTAAAAGTGTCACTGGTGAACGAATACAATTTGAAGGCGAGATAAGCTTTAACGTTACATTAGAAGAAAAGACTTTAACATTAAGAATGTTTGTATTAAATAACTCAAGCAATCTCTTGAGCAGGGACTGGATGGAGAAATTTACATTATAGAATACGCCCATAATCTCTTTCTGTCAAAATATTGAAACTTTAAATGCCGAATCAGATAAATTAAAGAAAGAATGAAAATAAACCTTTTCGGAAGTTTTCTCTGGTAGACTGGAATTTGCGACAGCCTACGTAGATGAAATTCTAGTGATCAGTAAAAGCACCTAGTAACACAAATTACATATTCACAAAGTATTTAAAAGAATTCGGGACTATGGATTATAATTGAAGGAGGGAAAATGCGACTTTTTTATGGGAAAAATAAAATATCTTAGTCAAATTATAGACAAAGATGGTAGAAGACCAGACCCAGAGCGGCTAGTGCAATAAAACATATGCCGATCCCGGAAAACGTATTGTCACTACAAAGTTTTCTTGGGTTAGCCAATTATTATAATGTGTTTACTCTAAACATGCACAATATTCGAGTTCCTCTTTATGGGCTATTAAAAAATGAAAAAGATTAGGTTTGGACGATAGAATGCCAGGAGGCATTTGAGAAACTAAAAATATCCTCACATCAGAATTATTATTGACACACTGCGATCTAGATCTCGAAATCATTGTAGCTACTGGTGCTAACTCGTACAGCATTTGAGCCTGCATATTACACAAAATGATAGACGTGTCGCTAAAACCTATCGCTATCAAGGAAAAAAAACGAAAGCGATATGTTTGAAATAACATTTATTCAAAAGCTTGCTCCAAGTTGGATAGTGCGGGTAAAAATGCGTAAATAGGTCCAATAAATTATTTACCTCCTCTCCAGGAGGTTAGACACAAGGTCAGGTGTGAGTTTTCTGATGAAAGTATTTCTGTGGAATTAACTGGATTCGAACCTAGCACACACAGGTCTTCAGTCCGCATCGTTAACCACTTAGCTACCATAGTCTGAAAATAATGATTGCTAGTGTGTGAGAATGCATCTCACAACTTTGGAGTTTGTGCGTCTGTTACGTGCACGTGGTTAGGGCGATCGGGAAGAGAAATAGAGACAATCTCTTTGTGTTTCAGCGTAGCAAAATGGGGTAATTATGGTTGAGCACCCTCTGGTGTATGGATGTGTGAATGAGCGCATGGAAAGGGTAGGTAATGCAACAACACTATATATATATATATATATATATATATATATATATATATATATATATATATGTGTGTGTTTCTGTTGAGGGTGACAAGCCAGCAAGGAGAAACCTGTCATAGATTTATTTTTCGTATAAGCATGTAATTTTCTTTTACTTATATTTGCTTCTTTTCTCTTTCACCACCTCCTCCTCCTCCTTCTCCTCTTTCTTTTTTCCTTCTTCTTCTTTCTTTCCTTCTTCGTCTTTCTTATCTTTCACCACCTTCGTTTTCACTGCAATTTAACTAAGTGACCGTTTATTGCAATCTCTTTCATTTTTATCTCCACAACCACTTCCCACAATGCAGTACACTTCCCCCTTTTTCACTCAATAAATTTCTTCAGTTCAAGCATGGACCGAGATACGTGCACGTTCGTTTTTCATTAAAAAAAACCTTCTTATTTCTGTTACGTCTGTTGTAACAGAGCTGCTAGTAAGGACTGAAAACTGAAGCTTATTTGATGTCAGACACAGATGTATATATATATATATACATGCTACCCGAAAGCTTTTCTAGACTGTTCCTTTATCTAGATCTAACTATTTGGCCACTGTGATATCTAAGTCTATCAAACAAAGGATGTTACATCAGTATTCCCCAAACAAAGGATTTCGTGCCTATTATCTTAATGTATTGTACCTTTCTCGATCATAACTCATAGCACTTTTTAAATGTTACTATCGGTATACCTATCAATTTATTTAAATTTTATAAACAAAGATCTAATTACTTTTCTCTAAATAAAACCTGATATTTTATATCGTCAACAAACTAGAAAATATGCCTATTAACGAGGAAGCATTAGGGATATTGTGCCATATAGGTGCAGCTCATACATATGCTGTTCCGGTTATCTAGGAGAGTGTGTGCAGCTCTTTTACTTTGTGGTTTCACCTTCGATTTTGTTTGATCCTATTTTTTTATATATACAAAGTCCTTTTCAGACTAATTAAATAAAACAACATGTATTGGGATTGTGTGGGGAGGCTTATATCGTTCTGCGAAAACCCAGGTCTAGTATTTTCCAATCTTGCTGAAGGAGTCTTTTATTTATCTTCAAAATCAAATTAAATGTAAAGGAGGACAGGGAAATATTATAGTGAATTACCTGCGACTTTGGCTACAAATACTATGAGTACAAACAAAAAAAATGTCTTATTCAACGGCCGACTGTCCGCTTCTTTTGTAAACACACTTTAAAACCTAACAACCCGCCTCACCAGTTGGCCTCAGTCGGTCTCATATGCCTGGACACTGGACAGCCAGAACGCGTTATAATCGTAAAATCACGTAACACTATGCCAATGACAAGATTGCTTGTAAAAACTGGTTACTATGTGTTTTTTTCTGGTTATGAACAAACACCGAGGACACATATCCAAACTTCCTTATATCTGAAATCTAAATGTGAAATCTAAATCTGAAAATCAATCAATCATCGCCGGCCAGTATCTGGTCGGCGCAGAGTATAACAAATGCCCCACGGCTGTTCGTTGTAGTTTCAGATTCGTAGCCATCCCTTCGCTTGCAAGACCACTAGGACAAAGTTTTACATACATCACGTGGTATTCCTGCAAACATGCGTTTGTGTGTCTTCACTGCACATGCCGTGATCGTCCGCTCGTTGTCGCCGTCCGAATTCGGTGCTTGATTTAGACAGCAGTCTCAATCATGTGGTCTCGGTCTTCCTTCCAAATGAAACCAAAACTCAAGTTTTAAACAAGTAACGATGTTTTATTTTGAGAGGTTTAAAATGACACGTGGTTTCTCTACCAAATGACAGGTTCGATACATATACATTTAAATGCAAATTCAAACTGACTAAGAAAATGTACTTCTGAAACTCTTTCTTTTTCAAAGATATAATGACGTGACGTCACCACCTGCTCGCACCTGCTGCATACAAATGTATACATACCTTTTTCGTTGTTTCTAGATTTCTTTGATTATATTCAGATCCTTTTATCGCTTTCTTTTGTCATGCTCTAGACACATATAAAAGGCATTGCCGCTCATACATTTTCATGACTTTGTTCTCAAACGTTTTGTTTTTGTTTTTTGATTTTTTCAAATGTTTTTATTAAAATCTCTCCTTTGGGAAGGAATTAGCAATTTCAAATATTTTCAGTGAATTCTGAATGAGATTATTTGGATAGCCCTGCGAATGACATCTCTAAGTTATCATTTTGAGATATCATTCGCAGGGCTATCCAAATATTCTACCTCCACATAAAAGCAAAATAACAGAAAAATGGTCAAACTGGACGGCCCCTTAAATCCAACCAAAATCGACTCCTCTCTTGGCTTCTTTCCCCTGATCACTTACCTTTGGAAATCCCTTCCTGTTCCCTGTTTCCCCGACCGTGCCAACATACAGAAATTTAAATGTAATGTTAACAAACAACTTGCTGACCAACTTTCCAGCCAGGTCTGACCCCTATCACAGTAGCCCCTTACGCTTCAGTCACTCTAGGATAAGGGTCAATAAGATGGAACGGCTGTACGCTCTATGATGAAGAATATTATGAGAGGATTGAAAACGACGGATAGAATGAAAAAAAGTGATTACTTATGAGGACGGTTTATGACAAGAATTTGTTGACACTGGATTTGAAGATGACCATGTCGTAGTCTGCAGGGAAGCAGTCTCGTGAAAATGAGTTCCACATGTGGGAAATCCTTGGAAAGAAACTCTGTTCATGGAAAATCTGTCTTGAATGTATGTCTGTTAGTCACTTATAGGCTCCAAAATTACTCGACCAATTTGACATGAATCATCATTAAAGGATGTAGACATGTGATTACTACTATTATTATTATTATTATTATTATTATTATTATTATTATTATTATTACTATAAAAAGGGAAAATAAACACGTATAAGCTCTGGAACTAATTTGCATCAAATTTAGCGGAGAGCATCATTTTCTTTGGAATATCTTCGGATTACAATCGATTAAGCAAGTTGGGAGTCAAATGTTCTTACCAAGATGAAGCGTGACTCCTTTGAAGCCATTATTACATCAGTTCTGGTATATATGGAAGTAGCACGTCAACTTTAAACCAAGCAACTTGAAAAGTAGATTAGCGACGTGTACACAATAATGCTAACGGCTGCTATCAACATCTCTTGGGGGCAGCACCCTGCAAAAGAGCAACGCTATAGATACCTTCCTCAGATTTCAGCCTTCATCAGAGAGAAAGGAAACCTAGATTTGTTGGTCATTGTTGGAGGGCTAGGGATGGAATCGTCAGTGACGCCAAAACAGGGACGTAGGTCAGTGGGAAGACCACACAGAACTTACGTCAGGCACCTAGCAGAGGACACACAATTAACCCAGTAAAACATTCACAACAAAAACGCGTCTAGTTACAACCACTATCAATAATTTCCCTTTTCTCTCTCTCTCTCTCTCTCTCTCTCTCTCTCTCTCTCTCTCTCTCTGCCTAAAACTAAACGAAACTTCCAAGAGCAAAGTTTCTTTCCTAGAACGACCCGTCCATGGAACACAATACCGCGGGGTTGCTTCCCAGCTGACTACAAGATTGTCGTTTCCAAACTTCCATCAACATTACCAGTCATGGCGGTGCTGTCTCACCGTCCACCTGACACTCATTAATCTTTATCCTCGAGTGGCCTTTGGGCTTTAATAAGTGGCGACTCATAAGATTTTTTTTTAATTAAGACTTACCTGCTTTGATAGGGAGATGCCGTGAGTGAGCCAAGAAGATCCGTGACACTAACCCGACTGAAAATGATATGGAAGCACCAAATTGCCAGATGGTACATCCTTTTAAAAGTTCAGTTTTTAGGAAGGTGTGTAGTTTAATATGTACGTATAACGCAAAATGATCCCCTGAAGATGATATTATCTTGATAATTCTTAACAACTCTATAAAGTGTTTACTTCATTTTGTTTTCATCTACGGATTATTATATCACTTTTTTAAACATCAAATTTACAGATTATGAAAGTTCGCTTCTTGAACTACTTTAAATGTTAATTTAAAATTTTAAAAAACACTTCAATTTTTTGTTGTAAGCACGAAACAAACACAATCTTTCTCATTTATTTATATAGATGAACATTAACATTTTGGTAATTTCGATACAATTTTTTTAAATGTGACCTTAAAGAAAGGAATAGAAAGAATAAATCAATTTGCCTTTTCACTTACAATTTAGAAATAGATCGCAATTTGTTGAAATTCAAGTCGATCCCTATAAAGAAAGGAACATTTGAACACAAATGCTAAATATATGTATCGGGGAAATAAAAGAATATTGTGAAACAGAACTATTTGTTATATTAAAACCAAAACAAATAAAAAATAATAGTTAATTAATAAAATGTAATTTTTCAACACTAATATGCAAATTAGTTAACCTTGCGACTGATATCACATGTACATAAGCAGTATATAAAAAAAAGATAGTGCGTCTAATGTGTAAAGTTGAATTAACTTGAAACAGGGCGTTTTTTTACTTTACCGTTAGTGTGAGAAATGGGTCCAATTTTCGCATTTGTTCATTTAGATAATGATACGTTCGAAAAGCTTAAGTGTACACTTTTTATAGGGGATTTTGGTGTGAAGGAGAAATCTTTCTGTTGGATAATGGCCCTATGGGAATGGACGTATCTGTTCGAAATCGTTGTTTTGATTTGCGCGAATTAACGCGGGGTTGACCGGCAGTCGAGTGCAGAATGGGGCCTGTTCTCACAGTCAGAAATCACAGACGTGACAGTGCTACAGTGTGACGAGACCCCGGATCAAGGGTCAGTGTGCACCTGCGAGAGGCTCTGTGACGTCACAGGCCTTTGTGTGGGAAACAGAGGGATCCGTGACGTCACTCGTTATTCGTGAAAAGCAAGTTTCGTCAGTCTGGGTTTTGGAGGCGAACATATCAGACATGATTTAGATGTAGTCAGCAATTTGATTTAAGGGAAATATTTCCCTAAGAAAATACAAGCGAGAGATATCCTCCCCCTCTATGAATGGTTAAGAAGATAATTGTTAACTAACTACGATAAAGTAGTAATTTGCTCTCTCTCTCTCTCTCTCTCTCTCTCTCTCTCTCTCTCTCTCTCTCTCTCTCTCGACGTAGTGAATATCTCTCATTTGATTTGATAACTAACGCTTGAAATAAAAACTGGGGCTTTTGTTGCAGACAACGGACGGCGTGGTTCACGGCAGGAAGGAAGGAAGAAAGAATTCATCCACTAGACGACACGACCATCTACACGGCGGGGGAGAAATCTAAGGTATGCAAACAATATATGAACTATGTGATTTATGATGTTTTAAAAATGACGAGTATTAAATGTGAACTGCCACGGCCCTTTCAGGGACGAGTGTAACAAGCGAGTAAAGCCACGGCCCGTACAGGGACAGTATACGAAATGAGTACCGCCACGGCCCGTATCGGAAAGAGTATACGAAACGCGTACTGCCGCGGTCCATGCAGGAGTGGGCCTATGCAACACTTCTAGACTAAGGCAATTTTTTTTCAATCCAGAGTGCCTCTTTTTTCGGGCGCTTGATTTTCCCCACATTGAAAAAACAACCTTGTGTCTAACTCTTCCCTCGTGGGGAAACAAGTAAATAGAAACAATGGTCAGCATTGAAATTAAAATATTTTGATCACCCGTAACGAATAATGTATTAAGAAGAAGCTACATAAATAGATATCAGATTTCTAAAGTTCGTACGCCGAACACAATAAATAAAAAGTTCAAAGATCGCATTATTTTTTTTAATATGCGCATATTGTACCCTGGAATGGAATGAGCAGGTGTGGTGACACACTCATTTGCAAATGAAAACTGACCTTTGCTGAATCGAAAAGAAAAGGTTGAAAAACGTAACATTAAAACAACATAGAACATTGCCCTATTTACTTGCCTCCCTACGAGGACAGAGTTAGACACAATGTCGGCTTTTAATGTGGAGGAAATCCAGCTTACCAAAAAAGTGGCACTCCAGATCGGGGAACAAAAATTAAAATTGCCTCAGTCTAGAAGGTTTTCTTCTTCACTGACTGAAGGCAGAAAAGATTAAATATAATATTAGCATATATACTACGCTAATGTCGTCCGAAACAAATTAGCGATTCTTCAGCCGTGGGGTGTTTATCAGCCTTCCACATAAACAAATTTAGACATAATGTCAGATTATAGAAAGAATTCTAATCTCTAAAAAAAGGATCACTAGTCTGACTCCAAAGAAATAGCCTAGTCAGTCCCATCGATCCCGTCGGCTCTCCCTCGCGAATTAGGGCGCCTCAAACGACATGTAATAAACCGAACCCCTAAGAAAGAAGGAGACGAAAAAAAAAATTCTTTACGGAAGAGGAAATGCCTGGGAAAGTGGCCTCCTAAGACAGAACAGATACTATACTTTGATCCTATTCCGAACGCTAGATGCCGGGAAGTGAGCGTGTTGAATATATGCTAACATGATGCCATTTTGAAATACATATGTCCATACCCAGTTTTAGATGCGTCTAATTTTGAAATAGTATTTTCCTTGCTTTGTTATGCATAGGTTTAAAATAGCATTTTGTTCGGTCTGTCACGCTTAAGTTTAAAATAGCATTTTGTTCGGTCTGTCACGCTTAAGTTTAAAATAGCATTTTGTTCGGTCTGTCACGCTTAAGTTTAAAATAGCATTTTGTTCGGTCTGTCACGCTTAAGTTTAAAATAGCATTTTGTTCGGTCTGTCACGCTTAAGTTTAAAATAGCATTTTGTTCGGTCTGTCACGCTTAAGTTTAAAATAGTATTTTGTTCGGTCTGTCACGCTTAAGTTTAAAATAGCATTTTGTTCGGTCTGTCACACTTAAGTTTAAAATAGCATTTTGTTCGGTCTGTCACGCTTAAGTTTAAAATAGCATTTTGTTCGGTCTGTCACGCTTAAGTTTAAAATAGCATTTTGTTCGGTCTGTCACGCTTAAGTTTAAAATAACATTTTGTCCGGTCTGTCACGCTTAAATTTGAAATAGAACTTTCGTCGGTCTGTCACGCTTCACGTTGAAATATCATTTTCGTCAGTCTGTCACGTTTAGGTACAAAATAGCATTCCGTCGGTCTGCTAGGCTTAAGTTCAAAATAGCCTTTTCGTTGGATGATCACGCTTAAGTAGGAAATAGAATTTTCGTCGGTCTGTCACGCTTAGGTTTGAAATAGCATTTTCGTTTATCTTTCAAGCTTAAGTTTAAAATAGTATTTTCGTTGGTCTGTCTCGCTTTGGTTTAAAATATAATTTAGTCTGTCACGCGTAGGATTGAAATACCATTTTTGGCGGTCTGTCACGCTTAGGTTTGAAATATCATTATCATCGGTCTGACACACTTGAGTTTGAAATACAATTTTCGTGCGTCTTAGGTTCGGAATAGTATTTTTAAAATAGTCCACGCATCTTTATAAGAGGTTCTGTCTGTTGACCGGTCTGTCAGTCCGCCTTTTCTGTGATCCGTCACACTTATGTTTGAAATAGGATTTTCATTGTTCATTGAATGGACGTATCTTAAGGATATCTGTTCTTGTTTTTAGCTTTAAATCATTTTGGTCATTTTGCCCGGGAAATATGCATCATCCCGTTTGTCCCGTGATACCACGGCTCTAATTCAGTAAATGATTGGTCATTGAAACTGAATAATTTACCATAATCAGTCCGACAGTGGCAGTGCTTGTCTCGGGCTGAGGTATGGTTCCGTTCAGTCATAGGAGGTCGATCCTCCCAGGCTTCACCTTCTTTCTAAGAAAGGGGTAGTTTATAGCTAATCGCCCGATGCGCCCCTATTGGGGAATTCCAACGAGCTGCTCAGACACTTTTTGTAGACCAGCGTGCACTTCACCTCGTGCGCTGGCTTTTCAAAACCCCACCTGACCTTCCTTCAGAAGGAAGTAAATAAATCTACCTTGTAGCAAACCTCTAATATTCCTCCCATCTCTTTCGTCCTCAAAGAGAAAAGGGGTTACAACGATGCAGTTCGATACTAATGTCCTCGTTGAAAATCGTAGTTGAAGGATTCTATTTTTTTTTTTCAGAAGTGTGTTTGTTTTCTAGGACGAGTGTACAACGAATCAAATCTTTAAGGAAACACAATGTCTATTGTAAACAATTCTGTATATTCGATTAAATTAAACACAAGTTAACACTTTACCATTAGTTAAGTGAAAATTCGGGTTCCTACCTTTTCCCGAATGTATTTGTGCGTAAATGATCACAATAGATCGACTAGGAATGAACCTGGTACTGCTAATTCCATAGTCCGTGTGATACTTATTCTGTTAGTCCTATTTGTTATGTAGCTTTGTAGTTATATTGATGTGTTAGATGACGTATAAAATGAAATTTCCATTTTGAAATTAGATTACATAGAGGTACTTTCCACTCGAAATTAATGTCGAGAATTCAGCTAACGTGTTCAAGGAAATGGCGTCACGGGAAGTCGAGAGTGGTACGTTGGAAATAAGCTAGTAAAGATTTTCTCTTTGGTTTGTGTCTGTAAGAAGGGACAGGCGTATTTCGGAGGCCTTCCCCCCACTCTCGGTGAGAGCTGGGGGAGTATTTAACATTACTTTTAAGAAAAATAAATAAATAAAGAGAAAAATATTAAAACGTAGATTGTGTGCTATTGTTATCTTGTCAACTGGAACACCTATTACGACTACGACTACGACAAAAACGAAAAGAAAGAAATCAACTCTACATTAACTATCACGACTAAATACAAAGAAAAACTAAAAGAGAGAGAAAGAGAGGTGGACGAACTCTATATAGCGGGTGCCAGTCCATTACGACTACTGCTGCTAACAACAAAAGCAACTCCTACAAAAACACCCAGATGTCACAACTAATTGAGTTGCTGCCAGCGTGTAAACAAAACACAGCTGTTTACAAATGTTCTGTTCACGTGACGCGCCGTGGGGACGTGCTGCAGACGAAGAAGAACCGCAACACAGTAATGGTAGAGCTTTTCTTTTTATTACGACGTAAATTATTGGGGTTTTCTTCGTGTGTACAGTAGGTAAACAGAAAAAGGGCATTTCTTTATTTCTTTTACAGAAAAATGGTGGCCAATATAAAAATATTTTAGATGTGCAAACAGCTGTAAATCACAGAATTGGTTTCGGTTGGGTCGCCTTCACAAGAAACAAAACCGCTTTAACTTCTAAACGCATACCATGCACAATCAAAGCGAAAATCTTTAACATATGTCTTTCCTGTAGTCTTATACGGACTTACCGTAAAACTATGTCAGAATGTAGAAACTTTGCAAAACCACGCCATGCGCTTCATAAACTATTTGATCACATCAGTATCGCAGAGTTGCGAAAACTCACTGACATCCTGTCAATGTCCTCTGTCATCGAATGTAAAGTCATGAGATTAAGCGTTCCAGTGTGGAGCTATTCAAAATACGCGTTGATGGCATAATACAAGGAAGCCGGTCGAAAGGTAGACAGGAGAAAAAATGGAAATACACCGTCTGTGAAGAGACGAACATGGACATAAACCAAGCGAACACCTTGATCGAAGATCGTAAGGCTTGGAGGAAACTTAGCCATGTTAGTGCGTACTCTGCAGCTAGCGGAGAAAATGTTTAATAATAAAATGCATCTTTATATTGTTATATGATCAAAGAATGGAGGTGACGGTGGTTAAGTGGACAACGACACGGACTGACGACTTGGGTGTGCCAAGTTCTTATCCAGTCGATTCCATCACTTTCATTTAATGATGTTGGCAACCACTACGTCGTCCCACTTGAAAAAGTGCCGACAACAGAATCAAACAGGTCGACAAAGTTGTACCATTCTGGTTCATGCGAATTTACTTTACTTTTTACTATCAAAGAGACTTAGGTGCTTGCCATCCGTACGGTACCAGCTACCCATAATACAGTTCATTTCTCAATTAAAAGTCATATCGCAATCTCCTTTTTGGTGTTGTTGGCTGCCGTTGATCGTCTAGTGGTGACGCCAATGGTGGCGAGCGTACTGGGAAGCCGAAATCAAATCATTAAGATACTCTTTCTTCTCGATTAAAATTGTAAAGACACAAACATCGACATTTTAGTGTTAAACATGTGCTCGCTTATTGAGATCTCGAAACACAGTCTCGCCGACAGAAAGAGACATTTAGCTAAAAGCGCGTGGCTTCTTTAATCTTAATGCTTGTTTAGAACATCTCAAAATAGGTCTGCTCGCTCCGGATTTTCCTTTCAGACTCCCAACTAAACGCTCTCAAATCAATCGTCAGACGTCACTTCCGCCAAAATCGCTGTTCTCACGCTGGGTCGATTTGCCCTAAAAGGTAAACCGTCTGAGCCATGTCTATAATACATCCTGTTTATGACTTATCTTGTGCTACGTCTATTTTCCAACTAAATAAACGTTGACTGATGTACCTACTAATATCCTACGATAACGCCAAGTTGGGAGTCGCATCTCTATAATTAGTTCTCAGTGTCACGCTAAACACGCACATTGAAATAAACTTATTTGAAAAATATCCGTATTTGTTTACGTAGATACGCTTCAGTGGTGTTTAAAACTACAAAAGAAAAACATGTTAATTTTTTAACTGTTACAAAATATATTATGCAAATTTGTATCTTTTAAGTCGGTGAGGTTTCTGCTTTTTCTTTACAATCACCGAAATCATTGTTGTCTTATTTGAGGCGATTGGTTGAATCGGAACGGTTACTTTGTTCATTTGATCAAATCTAAATGTAGCTTAAGAACAGCCATGAGTCAGAAAGAAAGGAAAAGCAAACTTAAAAGCCGTATAGAAATACACGGCTACAACATTATTGCAACCGCTGATCTATTTGTATTTGTTTATTACTTAGAAAAAGTGTTACCATTGTTCGACTGACGAAATAATATCGTCTTTACTAGGTTTACAAACTAGTTTTATTTACTCCTCCCCAGGAGTTAGGCACAAGGCCAGTTTTATCTTACTCCCACAAGTAAGATGTGACCCAAGATCGGGTCGAGAAAGTGGGGTTTGAAAAGCCAGCGCTCGAGAGGTGAGCACTCTGGCCATTTAAAAATTGCCTGGGCAGCCCCGTCGGCATTCCCCGGTAGGGGCGCCTCAGACAGTAAGCAATAAACTTACTCCTACCCAAAGAGGGGAGGCAAAGCCTGGGAGGGTGGACCTCCTAGAACTGCACAGGACAGGCGTGCAGTATCCATCGGAACAGATACTACACTTTGATCTTAGCCAAAAGGCGGTGTTTCCGATCCTAAAAGGGATATACAGTGCCAGTGACATGTTGAGGGATGTGCATCCAAATTATATTTACACTATTTCCCTTTTCTCATGATATTTCTCAGTACTATGACTTATACTTGAGTCTTTGGGGCATACAGTCAAGGGGTTGGCTCCGGGCATCACCAGGGCATGACCAGACCTCTACACGCCACTGTACGGTGCACACAGGGCCGACTTCAGCTACAGCTTATAATACGATTATTTTTATTGAACAACTTAATGTCATCTGTCACGCGTTTGAAAGGTGTCAGGGGACTGAAAGGGTTATAAACAAACTTTACGAGTTTTTACACAACCTTTCTTAACTATTCAAGGGTGGGTATTAAAGATTACCGGGAAAACCTATAATCTACTTTTGTTTCTCGGTATTAAAATAATAACCATAATAATTTATTTCCCATAGATTTTTTATTTTTCGAACTTAAAAATTATTTTAGATTTTTTTTTATATTTCCCTTTTCCCTTATTTTCTTTGGATTTTACCTAAAATTGGTTATTTGTTTTTGTTTTATGGAAATCACTCCTGACAAGGCATGAAGCCACTTGATGTAAGGAGCTAACAAGAACAAATATGATTATCGCAAAAACAGGAGATTCCTATTGGTCTTAGTCTTGAAAAGACCAAGGTTATAGGTAGGAGGAAAACAGTCAGCAGGAAGAGAGTTCCATAAGCCTGCGGTACTTGGAAAGAAGCTACTGGAATAGGAAGCTGTATAACAATGAGGTATCAAAACAGCGAATTGATGGAGACCACTAGACCAACGAGTCAAACGAGCTGGAACAGAAGAAGTGGGGAATAAATCACATAATTCTAAAGAACACATTCCATAATAGTATTTATACAAAAGACTGAGACTAGCAACATCACGTCTGTGAAAGAGAGGGTGCAGAGAAGAAGAAAGGGTAAGACCAATCAAATTACAGATACGTTCCTACACCTTATCATAAACCCTCAAATGGGACAGAGATTCACCAGCACAAATAATTTAATTAAAACCATTCCGTAAATGTATAAAAAAGAATCCTGAATTAACACTTTTTATCCGGACTAGCACCAAAATTGAATGCGATTTCTGTCTGTGGCTCGTGTATCATCTTCCTACCAAGTTTTGTGGAAATCAGTTGAGTAGTTTTATCTAACCTTGTTAACTAGGTATGCTTACGTCAAAATGGGCGCTTGCAGAGAATCTTCAAAAAATAAATTACAAAAAATAAACTAATAATGCGATTTTACTAAAAAATGTTTAGTATATGAAGTAATTATAGAAGGCCTCCTTTGAAGTTATCTTGCCGGATTTTCAGAGTTCGACATCGATAGCAATTAATCTGATAATATCAGTATTTGATTCTGACGAGCCAATTTTTCTTTGTTTCCCCCTGGACCAAACTCTTTTATATAAAAATGTATTTCGTTTTAGTTTCTTTCAAGTAACACTTAGTCCGACCCGGAACCTTTTAAACATGGAGCCTTTTTTTGCTAATCATTTTTACAAGCTCGGCTGCTTTCGTCATTAATAACAAAGAAAAATTCTACATTTCTGTATCTATACTATCTTGAATTGAATAAAATTTAAAAACAAAAATGGAAAAAGAGATTTTAGCATTCTTAATCTACGTTTATAACGCAACGAGAGGAATACCCGTCCTAGGACGGATAAGATTAATTTCCTAAACACCACTTTTATGCCAACTTACGAAGATATAATGCTACAAAACCTTATGTCTAGAATCCTTATTCCAATTTTGATCAAAATTTATTATATGATTTTGATTCTAGAAAATGTCTAACATTTAAGGCTTAAGCTTAAGGGGTCTTAATAAGAAATTCAAATTCAATGATTCTTGCTTAATTGGTGTCATATGACTGAGTTAAATTTAACGCAAGTCTGAGATATTTTAATTTTCAGATGGGAGTTTGTCCTCATATTATGCCTCTTAAAACTCTTTAAAATACTTCAAAGAAACTGAAATTTTAGGAAATGTTTATTTATTGCTAAAATTTCACAAAAATCAAAGGTATCTGAATTTTCATGAGGAGCTCCCATTTCCTCTACGCCCCAATTGCATAAAACTATAACCCACATTACCCATCCTTACGTCTTGCAGTTTTGTTCCAAAATTTATAATGATCGGTTAATTAGTTTAAGAGCCAATCCTAGATATACCAAAATATAAACATATGTAAATTTATATAAATAGAGGCTTAAATGTCCTGCTAATTTTTCGCCGTTTAAGCTGGGAGGGGGGGTGTCTCCTGTTAATTAACAAATAAACAAACAAATAAACTGTAGAATTTGGTATATTCGGACTACTGTTCTCATATTGGGTGTTTTATCGCAACGTTTCGGCCGATGTAACCTCCGACCTTCTTCAGGTGTACCTTGTCGAACTCGGGAATCTTTCTGTCGAACTCGGGAATCTTTCTGTCGAACTCGGGAATCTGGACGGAATTTCGAACAGATGAGAACAGTAGTCTGAATATATCAAATTCTACAAATTATCAACACTCATCTAAAAAAAATTCCGAAACATAATAAACAAATAAACAAACAAATAAAAAAAAAACAATAACCACGAGTAAAAAATATCTCCGCACCCACGCGGTTTTTTAGGGAGAGGAGATGGGGGAGGGCGAGGCGTATTAAAAATGAAACTGAATTAGGACAAAAGAACATGGATGTTTAAAAATAAAACTCTTTTCACAAAGACGCATAACATGTTCTGCTATGGTGAGCATGTAAATAACCTTCTACGTTTTAAGATTAATATTCGCTATTTTAATTGACCAATCAGGTAGTTATGCTTCAGCATCGTTTAGTGTGTGTGTTAAAGTGAATAATTTTGGTAAGAAATCCAAGTAAAAGAGCTCAATGTAGAAAACAGAGCAAGAATAGAATATAGAAAGAAAAAATTCACATACACATTGTGACTGTCGGCATTATAGATTTCCAATATGTAGCTGTCCCGTTAGCATTCTGATGAGACCAGGAGGTCGAAATAAATTATAATGCCGACAGTTACAATGTGTATGTGAATTTTTTCTTATATGTATATATATATATATATATATATATATATATTATACAACAGGTCAAAAGTATTTGTCCACCCTCCAGAAGATGTATTTCTTATCCCAAAAATTGTCATTTTTTATGAAATCAGTTAAGCACCACTATATACTAAACGAGCAAAAATATGCTCCCTTTGGTTGCATATGTTTTGCTTGTATATATGACAACCAAAGACATACTACACTACCCCCTACCCCAAAGAGGAGGTAATGCTTGGTATGATGGTATCATGACAACGGAACAGATACTACACTAACCCACCAAAAAAGAGAGGAGATAATGCTTGGAATGATGGAGTCATGACAACAGGACACATACTACACTACATCCCCTGAATTGAGCAGAAGATAGTACAGTAAAACGTCATTGCTTGTTATTTGACGTATTGTCCGCGTCTGGTGTAACTTAGCGGCTCTTTGGTTGAACGGAAACGCATCGGACAGCATGCTGCTGGTATTTTAGGAAATGGAAATTCAACATTTTTTTTTTTTATAAGCATCGAAGAATTACCAGCATGCTGCCCGATGCGTTTCCGTTCAACCAAAGAGCCGCTAAGTTACACCAGACGCGAACAATACGTCAAATAACAAGCAATGACGTTTTACCGATAAACAAAACTAAAAAAAAGTTTGTTTACCTTTATATAAAAAAAAGAGAAATATCTCTGATGATGAGGTTTATCTCCGAAACTGATAAGATACATGTCAACAAAAAAAAAGAAACAAATATGTCTTGCATTGAAAAAGGGCTTTTTATTCTCAATCTATCTATCTATATAATACTAAAAGTCTATTGATCTTGTATGTTTACAATCAGCTTTCAGCTTTCCGGTTTTCAACATCCGGTTGCGCATGCGTAAATAGCATCGTCTTCAATCTGTTATTCCAATTCCGTTATTCTCTATTATGATTAACGAACGCATGAAATTTTTCATTCTGGAAATTTTTATATCGCTTTTAATATAAACAATTTCATTTAATTTCATCAAATAGTTTTTTTGTTTTCTTCACGGCTAAAAACATTCAACGGGAGGACTTCGTAAAGTCTGTCGCAGTTTCAAAAAAACTCCTCCATTTTAAAAAACAAAAACAAACAAACAAAAAACAACACTCATTATTAATATCAGCCATACTAGCGGTCGGTGAACGAAACCACCTCCCACTTTCCCTCTCATAGATTTCACCACTCCTACTCCCTCTGTTTTCGTTACGTACGCGAGAAAGCCTGCTGTACCCTCTTCCTTTCTCAAATCGCCCTGGCCACCGCTACAAGTCCGCCATTTGCACTGATTCTTTTTAAAGATGTTTAATATACCTCCATCATTTTTCTTTTTTTATTTTCGTTTTTTTTAATGCGTGCTCGTATATATAGATCAATCCCCATGGCTGGCAATACTGGAGTTGAGCAGCGAGATGCTTGTAGTTACGTGTGTGTGTGAGAGAGAGAAAGAGGGAGCGATGTAAAACTGGATAGAGTTATCCCCCTTAACTAATGCAGACCTTCTTACTAGAGGGCGTGATTAAAAAAAAAATTCTTTTTCTTCTTCCAATGTTTTTTCAAGTCGTCTGCTTACATTTCCAAACGGAAAGCTGAATCGGTAAATGCACACATTTCTATTACATTAAATAGTGTTTCCTTTTGTTGTTTTTTAAACAGCAAATACTTGAATCATATGTTTTACACATATTACATCCATTTTTTAACACATTTAATATTTTAAATTTTTCAGAAGTTGTTACACAAAGCTGTAACAAATTATTTTACATTCTTTGTAGAACTTTACTAATATGGCACACAACCAAATAAAAAGTAACAAAACCAAAATCAACGACGAAACCAATGTGGATCAGCAACAAGCTGGACCCTCTGGCATGCCACAACTTACTGAAACTGAGCAACAAAGACGAACTCGACTGATTCGTTCTAGAGAAACGTATAGACTTCAAAGAGCTTCTGAAACAAGTGAACAAAGAGAAATTCGCTGGCAAAAACAAAGGGAAAAAGATTATAGATATCGAAATTTAGAAACGCCGCAGCGAAGAGAATACCGACTGAGCATGCAAAGAATGCGAACACAAGAGACAAGAAATAATGAAACAACAGAGAGGAGAGAAGAGAGACTGAACAGGCAGAGAATTAGAGCTGAACAAAGACGAGCTAGCGAGACAGCACAACAAAGAGAAGAGAGACTGAGTAGCCAAAGAATAAGAGATGAACGAAACCGAGGTGACGAGAATGTTGTGGAAATAAACAACATACTTGCTTTGCGAAATAGTCAATATAATTTACAGCGCAGAGCAAACTTACAGGGAAATGTTGGAAATTTGAATAAGCTATGTTCTCATTGTAAAGCAAAACTTTTTGTTGGAGAAACTGCACATTTTTGTTGCATGAATGGCAAGGTTAGATTGCCAAAGTTGCACAAGTTGCCACATGAACTCTATTATTTGTATGCTGATCAAGGTGAAGAAGCTCGCCACTTCAGAAGGCACCTGAGACAATATAATAGCCTGTTTCAAATGACATCTTTTGGTTGCAAAGAAATCAAGCCACAACACGGATGGAATCCATCTATAGTTATTCAAGGGCAGATTCATCACTATATTGGATCATTATTACCTGAGCCAGACAATCAAGCTCAGTTTATTCAGATATACTTTCTTGACAAAGAATATAGTATTGATGTTCGGATGAATATGTACCAGAACATTGAGTTACGTCGGAATATCATAGAAAATATTGAGTATATTCTAAGACGTGCTAATATCTATGTGACTGCATTTCAACAAACTAAGGACATGATATACAACATACCTAATGCAGTTATTGTTATAGATCCTACGAGGAAACCGATTAATGAGCATGAAAGGCGATACAATAATCAGATTTTTAATGAAGTAGGAATTATTATTCAAAATAACAATGAACAGCAAACAACATCACGCCACATAATATTGAGAGAAAAAGGTGGACAGCTTCAGACAATATCGGAATATCATCGATCATATGATCCACTACAGTATGTACTGTTTTTCCCTGATGGTGAGGATGGCTGGCATCCGAGATGACAATGACAAATAACCGAAAATTAACTGCTATGCGTTATTATGCCTACCGCATTATGATCCGTGATGATGAATTTAGCCAGATATTAAGAGGTGGGAGATTGTTTCAGCAGTATGTTGTGGATATGGCAGGAAAAATTGAAGTAGATCGTTTGAACTACATTAGATTGAATCAAGCCTCTCTTAGATCTACAACATACAGAGGTTTTGTCGATGCGTTACATGATAATGATGATCTTAGTAACATAGGCAGAAAAGTTATTTTGTCATCAACATTTGTTGGTGGTCCACGATATATGATGGAGAGATGTCAAGATGCTATGATGTATGTTAGAAAATATGGGACTGCAACTTACTTCATCACAATGACATGCAATCCAAATTGGCCTGAGATTAAGGATAATCTCATTGAGAACCAATTTCCTCACGATCGACCGGACATAATTGCAAGAATTTTTGATTTAAACAGAAAACTTTTCATTAAATATTTAACAGGAACACAAGGTATGTTGGGTAATTGTATTGCCTACGTTATAAGTGTTGAATACCAGAAAAGAGGTTTACCACACCTACATTGCCTGCTATGGATGGAAGAAGAATCTAAACCCAGACCCCAGAATTATGATGATTTTGTTCAAGCTGAAATACCAAATAAAGTCGAAGATCCAGAAGGACATGAATTGGTATTGACGCATATGATACATGGACCAAACTGCAACAGTACATCTCTGTGCTGGAAAAATGGGAGCTGTTCAAAGAGGTACCCAAAACCATATAGTGATGAAACAAGATGTGGATATGATTCCTACCCTATTTATAGGCGAAGGTCACCAGAAATGAGAGGTCATCAAGGCTATAAAGAAGGTAGAAATGAACCTATAACTTCCAAATGGGTTGTACCTTACAACATGACTCTCTTGAAGTTATTTAATTGTCACTTAAATGTAGAAATATGCACTTCTGTAAAATCCATTAAATATGTAATTAAATATACATTAAAGGGAAGCGATCAGGCAGTTTTCAGTGTAAGCAAAGACGAAATTAAGCAATACTTGACAGGAAGATATATTGAACCATCAGAAGCAGTTTCGATGATACTGGGATTTCCAATTCATGTTAGAGAACCTGCAGTTGTTCGTCTTCAGATACATCTCCCTGATCAACATATGATCTATATTCAAAGGACAAGCAACAGAGACCTTAATAGAAATGCTTCCTGCACAACTCTAACAGAGTTTTTCAATATTTGCCAGAATGATGAATTTGCCAGAACACTCTATTACTCGGATGTCCCAAAATACTATGTGTGGCAAAATAAGAAATGGCAAAGAAGAAAAATGGGTAGAAGAATAGTTGATCACCCAGGAGTTTTTGAAGCGAATATTCTTGGTCGTATGTACACAGTCTCACAAAATAGTGGTGAATTGTACTTTTTGCGGCTACTACTTCACCATGTAAAAGGACCTAATTCTTTTGAATCTCTGCGAACTGTAGCAGGTCATATATGTCCATTATTTAAAACTGCTTGCAAAGAAAGAGGATTACTGCTTCATGACAACCACTGGATACAAACAATGGAGGATGCAGATAAAACGAGAATGCCAAGAGCGATAAGGGATCTGTTCATTGTGATACTTTTAAACACAGAATGTTCAAATCCTCTTGAGTTGTGGGAAAGATTTTCCAACCCTATGGCAATGGATTACTACAATGCAATGCAAATCCAAGTCAACAATCAGAACATGGTCAATAAAAATGCCATCAACAACACGTTGAGGTACATAAATGATAAACTTTGTGCTGCTGACAAAGCACTGCAAGATTTTGGATTGCCTTTGCCTCAGAATTTACCTAATGTGATTCACATAAATAGAGCCATAATGGATGAGCAAAGTTACAATATAGCAGAGCAAATAACATATGTAAAGACACATCAACATTTATTAAATGACGAACAATCGATCATCTACAACTTTATATGCAGTTGCTTAAACACAGGCTCTTCTTCATTGATTTTCATCGATGCTCCAGGAGGCACAGGAAAGACCTTCTTAATAAAACTTCTTCTTTCAAAAGTAAGGAGCTTGGGACAAATTGCACTGGCTGTAGCATCATCAGGTATTGCTGCAACATTGATGCCTGGTGGTCGCACTGCTCATTCCAGATTCAAGCTTCCTCTCAATGTAAGAGAAAATGATGTTTGTAATTTTGATAAACAATCAGAAACAGCCAACTTGATAAGGGCAGCAAAAATTATTATTTGGGACGAATGTCCAATGATAAGAAGGGAGAGTTTAGAGACGTTCGACAGGACTCTCAAGGATATATGTGGAAACAATGAAACATTCGGAGGGATATTGACGGTGTGCAGTGGTGACTTCAGGCAACTACTACCAGTCATAAAGAGAGGAAATGATGCTGACATTTACAATGCTTGCATCAAAGAGTCGTTTTTGTGGCGTAAATTTAAGAAATTTTATTTAAAACAAAACATGAGAGTTCAAGATGATGATGATGAATACTCTAAATTTATTATAAAGATTGGTGAAGACAAACTTGAAAAAAATGAAAATGGTGAGATTGAACTGCCTGAAGATTTGATAATCCGTGCAGATAATGTTGACCAATGCATTGAATACATTTATCCTTCGTTTGACAATCTAGAAATGTTTGCGGAAAATTGCATATTAGTACCATTTAATGATACAGTTAGAGCAATAAATCATAATTGTATTGAAAAATTTCCTGGACAAGTCAAAGAATATTTGTCATTTAATTCTGTTCTTGAAGGAACAGAAGCTACACATTACCCAACAGAATTTCTTGATTCGATAGAGTTATCAGGATTACCTCCACATAAACTTGAACTCAAGAAAGGAGCTCCAATTATATGTATGAGGAATATTGATCCACCACGCTTATGTAATGGTACAAGACTAATAATAGAGGAGCTGTATAATAATTTGATGGTTGCTAAAATTATTGCATCACAGTTTGAAGGAGAAATCGTTTTAATTCCAAGATTGAAAATGGTTTTATCTGACGGTGACAATATTCCGTTTGCTAGAGTCCAGTTTCCTATACAATTAGCATTTGCTATGACTATTCATAAGTCTCAAGGACAGACCTTACATAAAGTTTTAGTTTATCTAGACAAACCTGTCTTTCAACATGGTCAACTATATGTTGCACTCAGTAGAGTTAAGCGAAAGGAAAACATAAAAGTTTTTTTAAAACACTCAAATTGTACAAAAAATGTTGTAAATAGAAAAGTATTGTCTTAGTTTTAGTGACCTTATTATTAGCATATAAATACAATATTTATTTGCTGTACAATAAGTGCTTAAGCACCCGTGCTTTTCAGCGATAAATATTCAATAAAATAAATGGATTAATATAAATAATCTGGATATAAGAGAGTTAGAACCTGATAAGAAGTCTCAATTAAGCGAAAGGATAACAAAAGTTTTCTTTAAAAAACTTTAATTGTACAAAAAATGTAAATAGAAAAGAATTGTTTTAATTTTATTGACCTTATTATTAACATACAAATTAAATATTTTACACAATGGGTACTGAATGTTTGCTTGAATTAAATGAAAAAAGTTACATTTTATTTTCATTTTCTATTTAAAAAGCCATTATTAACATGTGGAGAGTGTTTTTTTATTATTCTGTACTTTCAACTAACAATTTCATTTAAAAGATGATATAT
>OY744529.1:87433721-87603721 GCA_963556195.1 Sepiola atlantica | reverse complement strand
AAGCAACCCCGCGGAATTGTGTTCCAGAAATGGGAAGTTCTTGGAAATAAACTCTGTTCATGGAAATTCCGTTGAGTTTTCGGTATACAGAGGAAGAAAGGAAAGTTCTTGGCAGTGGTTGTAGGTATACCAGTTTTTGTTGTGAATGTTTTACTGGAACTCAGTCGAACACCTACCACGAAAATAACGATAGCGCAGAAAAAGAGTAACAACATCTCTTCTGTGAAAAAGGGTTGTAAGGCAAGAGAAAAAAATCATCCCCTAGTAAATTGCGAAGTCGGTTTTATACCCTGCCGTGGCAAGAAAGAGTTCCACAAGTTGTAGCTCCCCAGGATGGCAGCACCTTAGGACGTATCTGACTCTTACACAGGAAGATGATTACGTCAGGAGTGAGGTACTTTCTGGAACGATAGAATGATCCAATCATTTTTTTAGCGACTTTAACAACATATTTGATATAAGTCTTCCATTTCAGGTCTGGAGTGAAAGTAAGTCCAATAAGCTTATCAAAGCAATGGGACTTCTTCAAGGGGAGAGCCATTCGTTTTAACTGAGGCAAAACAAGGATCCGAGCGTTGGTGGTGAAAGAAGAGAAGTTTGGTTTTAGAGGTGTTAAAATTAACATACCACTTTTTCTCATTGCACCATACACTCCAAATCGAAGAGAATCGGTAAGATCTTGGTAACCAATGCTTCTCGTAGTGCTGACATAGATGGGCGTGTCGTCTGCATAAATGTTAACGGGTGGTTTCAGAATATGATTTGGAAGACCATTGATAAAGATCATGAAGAGTGTTTGACCCATAATTGCTCCTTTGGGCACGCCGACATTGATACTACGTGCTTCAGACTTCTGTCCATCAACTACTACTTTTATAGACCTATCGGAGAGAAAGCATTTGATGGTTGAAATGACATTTCTAGATATTTCGAAACTAGCGACCTTGTAAAGTAGACCTTTGTGCAAAAACCTTATCGAAGGCCTTTGATATATCAAAAGCTATTGCCCTGGAAACGAAGACCGCATCGATGGATTCACTTATACTGTGCGATATTACAGTCAGAACGTAAGCTGTTGATCTTGCGGGACGAAATCCATATTACTTGTCACAAAGTAGATTACTTTTGCTGAGGTTTTTGACAAATTTTAAAATTATCATGAATTCAAGCAACTTACTAATAACACACGTGTCCATCTTGCCGAGTGAGGTATCCCAGTGACTGAGTACTATACCAGGAATTCCTACACCTCCGCTTGGTTAAAAAAAATGCACACATTAAGTATCTATTTAGAACAAGTTTTCGTGTCTTCTTGATAAATTGAATATACGTTCCCTTGCCATGTACGTATGTTACCAAAGAATGTATAGCAACTAAAAGACATTAGGATAACTATGGTAGTTAAAATATTTTTTAAAAATGTGATAACTATGGTAGTTAAAAATAACACACTGTGATGACTCTGGTGGTTAAAAATATTAACACGTTGTGATAACTATGTAGTTCAAAATATTAACACATTTTGATAACTATGGTAGTTAAAAAATATTGACACATTGGGATAACTAGGGTAGTTAAAAATATTAACACTTTGAGATAACTATGGTAGTTAAAAATTACACATTTGGATAACTGGTGGTTAAAAATATTAACACATTGACTTAGTTGCAAAGACTAGTAAGGGTCCTATATGACAGATTAGGGGATGTGTTCCTAGCGCCAGCACTGCCTACGTTTCATCTTTTGGCAACATCTTTGATGCAAATAAATTCTGTTGGTCAAATGATTTTGTGAAAAACGGGTTATTTTGGGTAACACGTTAATGATTTTACCAGAAGATATAAGCAAAAATGTAGGTAAGGATCTCGCTGATGAATTTCTTCATCCCGAATAAATACACATTACATTTGGTGAAGAACGTGTTTAATATGATTTGCTAAACATCATCTAAACATCATCTAAACATCATCTAAACAAATCAAAAATAAACCCTAATGATTTATTTCTTTTTCAGCCATCTCTTACTTTTTGGATGAGAAGCTCTGCCCATTACCCTAACCCGTCGCGATAAAGGTTGAAATCATAACCTTCTTTTTCTCATAGTCGATAACTTAAAAATATATCGCTGTAGCAATATTTACATGCGGGTGCGTAAAAATAAAGTTAAAAACGGGATTTGTCCACTTAAGGCTATAGTAAGGAGAAAATTGGAAAATTCTATTAGAAGTTTAGAATTAGGGCTACGTGTCAAGATATTGCGTCACAAACAGGATGTCGCTAGTAACACGTAGTGGATAAGGGTAAATGATGAGTTCGAAGGGTTAAACAGTTTCTTCATAGGCGATAATAAATGTTATATATATATATATATATATATATATATATATATATATATATATATATATATATATATATATATATATAAAGATTTTGACATTAAGAACGTTTTAAAGTTAAAATCAATTTAGTATTACGTAGCAATAGGGGAAAAAGACGTTTAATAGTTTTTCGTCTTGAGCGATACAAGAAAAACATGGAAGCATCTCGTAAGGCTCCATTTTGTGAAAATCATGCTTCTTGTCGCCTATTTACACAATTCAAACGTGTTTTTCTTTACATTTCATACGTTGTACTAAATAGATTTTAAGTCGAAATGGGTCCTCATTAAATATTATTTTTTTAAAAAAAACAACATAAAACCATTTTATCGCCTGTACACAATTTTGTTATCGCATTATGTTTTCACCTTCGAACTCGTCATTAACCCGAATAAGCTGAGAAAATATTTTTCTTTTTATGGTTCATTGTAATGCTACATCATATTAGCCATTTTCTTTTTATTATTTTTTTTATTTTTTGCTATTTTTCATTCATCAGGGATTGAACTCAGTCTCAAAAATGTCCTGTTTTGTTAAATACATCCATACAGTAATTCCCCCCTCTCTCTCTCTCTCTCTCTCTCTCTTCAAGTAAAAGAAAAGTTTACAAACCCTGAACATTGAAGAGACTGTACCAGACATAAGTTTATTGCTTACTGCCTGAGGCACGTCCTACCGGAGAATGCCGACGTGGCTGCCCAGGCAATTTTTAATGGCCAGAGTGCTCACCTTCTCGGACGCTGGCTTTTCAAGTCCCACTTTCTCGAACCGACCTTGGGTCACATCTTACCTTGTCGGAGTAAGATAAAACTGGCCTTGTGCCTAACCTCCTGGAGAGGAGATAAATAAATACTGTATGGCCAGTTATGGAAAGAAATGGGTATATATACGGGCGTGAATGCATATTAAATATAAATGGAAAGAAATGAAACACATTTTGAGAGAATAGAATATTAGGGTCACCAGTTAGCAAGTGCTAACTTAACATGAATAGAGTTTTTTGAATGAAAAACCAAGGAAAACATAGTTAATAAACGAAACATTTATAGAACTACAATTTTCCATGAATATAAAGTCATTCTTAGTCATTTAATAAAGTTTTTACAGCTTGTGTTTCTTGTAGGACAATGTTCAGTGAATAAGAAGACACGAGGGCTAAGGATGTATAGTCTATATATTTGTTAGCGTGAATATGCGTGTAATAGAAAATGTGGTACTGCGTAAGTATGCGTAGGTTTACTTTGTTCTGTTAGTGCGCATAAGTGGGTAGCAATTTGCTTCTGTCCGCCTGACCTCTTGTCAGTTGCGTGTGTAGATGTGCGCGAGGTGAGGAAACCCTGTACGTAGGTTTTGAAGTGTTCTTTTATTCTCGCCTCCCGGGCCAAACGCCCATGGGGGGGGGGTACGTTCTTGTGGGTTCTTTCGAGGCGCGCCGGGTTGAATCTGTTTTGAACTTTTTGGGGGAGTTAAAACAGAGCGTAACCTAACGAAACAGAGAAAGAAAGAGAGTAGCTATTCAAGCTATTCGCTTTTCAGCGTTCGTTCGAATCGCACCTCGGCCCACCACAAGTGTATAGTTAAAAAAAACAAAAAAAAACAATTAAAGCAATGATAAAAATCGTTGCAAACTAGAGACTTGCTGTATAGCTGGTGTAACTGTAATCTTTCTTTTAGAATTTCGTAGCGAAGTGAACCTTTCTCGATGTATGAAAACAATTTTTTTAGCATCTGAAGCTGAAGTGTTTGATAGTGTTGAAGATAAGACATAATCGAAAGGATGATAAGGTATCTCGATACGAAAGTAATTCATTTTTATTGACAACTTATTAAGACAATGACAAGTGAAGAGTTGGTAAAGATTGAGTGTCTGCGAACGTTTTGGAAAATTTATTTTCTTTGCCATTTAGCAGTGTCGGAATGGAGGGGGTTGGTCAACATTTCTTGCCACTATATATCCGTTTGGCTGTCCCCTTCTCTACCATCACCACCACCACCACCACCACTATCATCATCATCACCATAATCATCATCACGCCTGACTGTTTTACATGCTGTTAGGGGTGACGGTGGTATAGCAGTTCGAGAAGAGGTGGAAGGAATGCTGATAGGGATGACCCCAGTTTTGGCGATTTTTGGGCGCCTCCGTTCAAACGTCAGATCAAGACAAATCCACTTTTGAGAAAGGGCGTGTTTGTTGGACTCAGTTACTTAAAGTAATTGTTTTCTTCTTTTTTAGAAAAAGTCAAGAAAGGTTTTTAAAAACGTATTATTTAAAACCAAGAACGGTTTTTAAAGAAAAGAGTTCTAGACAGACAACTCTTTGAAAAAAGACGTTTCCTTAGATTCCGTCGTAAAGCGACGAAAATATTTTTTATCCATTTGAAAAAGGAATAATGGCAAGAAAGTCCCTAATAGAAAAAGAGAGATTTAAGAACCAGAGGTTTTTAAATAAAAAAAATATATTACGGTTCAGAAAAACACGAGAGGTTTAAAATTATTGTAACCTGAAGCGGTTAAAGAGAAGAATAGTCACAGAGAGTCTTTTTAAAAAGAATTACTTTCAAAACTAAACGTTAGATAAATAAATAAAAGGGGGGTATATTAACTTTTCGGGATAAGATAACCCCATGAACTTTAAACCTTGAGAAGGTTTAAAGAAAAACAGAATACTGTCTGGCTCATTAAAAGAGAAATATAACGGAATAAGAAAGTTGAAAGAAAAGAGACTTTGGACGAATTATTCTTCTGAAAGACATTTTTATTGAATTTTATTATATGTTTCTTTTTCCAACTTTATTCAAGTAAGACTTCTGCTTTTATTATTTTCGTATGAAAATCGTAACTATTTCTCGTTTTTCTCCCCATTTTTCTTTATCGTTTTAAGCGATGATATTTACAGGAATAACCATTTGTTGCAACCTTTCATCGTTTGAAACGATAGTAACTTTTAAAGAATTGTCGGTGCTTCTTGAGTTCAACCCCTACCTGTAAAAAAGGAACTCTCTTTTTAAGAAGAGCTAATTCAAGTGGAGATAACCATTGATTTAAATCTATAGAATAGTTAACAAAGCCCCCTCCCTATGTTAAGAATCGGTTTCTAAATCATTCAGCACGGTCCGTAAACTGCAGAAGTACAACAACAAAAAAACGCCGCTGGAGAATAATGAGAATACTTTTCGTCGCTGAAATAATAACGTTATTATTTAGAAACCATTCTTTAGAGATTATTATTCAATGGTTATCTCCCCTTTAATTGGCTCTTCTTACAAAGAGATTTGTTTTGTTTTTTTTACATATAGGGGTTGAACTAAAGAAGCATCGAATTGTCTTTTACGCACAGACTCATCTTTTTTATTCTTCAAATTTATTTTATGCTATTTTATTGCGCCTTTTATTTTTTTAATCATTCGCGAAACAAAAGCAGCACTAGCACGTTTTTTTTTTTGTATTTTAATAAAAACCGGTTTCAATTATTTTCCTCTGTCTACTTTATTGTTTGTTCCTTTTTGTATCTTTATTGTTTGTTCCTTTTGTATCTTTATTGTTTGTTCCTTTTTGTATCTTTATTGTTTCTATATTCTGTTTTTCTCTTGTTACCCAAAAGACGAATTTTGTTGACGACCGCAAAATTTCCCCAACGTTCTAGGTGAAAGAAGGTGTTTTGTCTGTAAGGAAATATTGAGTACACGTGTTCATTTCGACTTTCGCCTTGTGCATTTGCGTGTGTGTAGATGAGATAGACATTGTAGGGGTGCTTGTATATTAACGTGCTTGTTTTACCACTGAAAGAGTCTATTATGAAATTGTGTGTACGTGCCTTCGATGTGCTGTCGCTAAGCATACAGCGGTTCGTGAATGCGTGTAGCTTACAGAGGGCCTTTCGGACCCACAGGGTATGCTAGATTGTGACATGAGCACGTGCGTCGGGTCTGGACGAAAAGGAAAAATGGTGTGTTTGGGTTTTTATAGTACATGCGAATACTTGAAAATGGATATTTTTTGTGCTTTGATAAGTTGAAAGAAACTGATGATTTGAGCTTTTTTCCTAATTGAGAGTCGATACGTAAAAACAACATTTGCTGCCGCTGCTACTATAAAAGGGTACCCCACTCGATCCTTCCTTGGTGACGGCATCAAATGTAAACATAGGTCGCAGTGCCGAGTAAAACAGATACCTCACTCTGATCCGGCGTCACTGAACCACTTGTAACTTAGGTAGTCCACTCGTGTTTCTATCTCGGTACTCACACGTCTGGTCCTCCGCGCAGGAATCCTTCTAGACTGTGAACACCCTCTTTGGCTCGTGATGTCGTAGCGGCAAAAAAAGAAAGATGGGTCGAAACTCCACTCGGTCGGATGATGATGATCTTCGTTGGTCCGCTGTGAAGGCAAAGTTACACAAGCAGAGCAAATAGACAACAGGAATAATTCAACAAACTCAGCGGTTTCCTTTTGTATCCAATTAATTATTAATAAGATAACAACTGTTTTTAAAACGGCGAATTAAAGTCTGCTTTTCGATAATGGCTTTGTTTACTATCTCGTCTCTCTGTGCATCAAACTCTATTTACGATTTCCAAGTTGTTAATTAAGTTTTAACTTGTCTACTGAACGGTGGGGGGGGGGGGAATTGCTCGCCACTGGCCGGCGAACGTCGACACGTCTCACCCGGCCAAGAGCGTGGCTCTAACTGATTTCTTTCACCCAACAAAAACGAAAAACGTACAACTCATACCCTTTCTTTCTCAGCCCCCCTCCTCTCTAATCCCTCTCCCTCTCCCACCTTATTTCTCCATTTGGGCTGTTTTCTTTCTTGCTATCGTTAAAGACTAATTCTCTTTCTCTCTCTACCATGGGGGTAGGGGAGTGACCAAAAGACTCTTGACCAAAATTGTACAGCCGTTATCAACATTCCACCTCTTATTATGACAAAGCCCCTATTCGCTTTCTTCTCTTGTCGATGTCCACACCATTAGTGATTAAGACCCTAGCGACATTCCAATCTCGCATATGGTAAACAACTGGCCCCATGCGTGGTTAATTAATTTCCCAGACACTTGGCGCTGTTTCTCGGCTTGTTTCCCGCAGGTGATTTCGTGTAAATATATACTAGCTTCAATTCTCTACCTCAATTCTACGTAGGGCCTGATTTTCCTGATGCATATTAGTGCGCCCTAAAGGGGAAGACTCTGTCGGTTACAATCACTGTTTCACACTACTTCTAACAACAGTATTACAAATATTTTTTTTTGTTTGTTTTTAATTCAGTAAAAAAAAAGGTTTAGATGGTAAGGGCGGATGCCTCGTATACGTCTGCCGAAAATTCTTTTTTTGTTGTTTTGACAAGTATGAAGTTTAAACAGATCTTTTGTAGTAGAGATCCCCGCCCCTAAAAAATACCCCCGCCACACAAAACAGACACAATGCAGGCTGTAGTAAAACGAAACAACGTTTTATTACTTACTCAAGAGGCTGAAATCCATTAACCTCATTGAGTATTTGCATAAAAAGATCGTTTCCCTTATATCTGTGCCTCAACATAAACTCACTGATAGCAGTCCGTCGTTTCGTGATGCGTTCCACAATGGCGTTTATTCAACATTTTTTACGAGGAGAAATTATGGTTTCATCAATCTCAATGTGGAAACCTGGACCCTTACCCTAACCTGATGCATGTCTAGACAGGACTCACAAAAGTAGATAAAAGGCGTGTGCGCGCACTGCGCATTACTGACGGAACTATTTTATTTAGTTAGTTTATTTATTTATTTTTTTGCAAAACTCATTTTTCCATTAGCGGTGGGGCTCTTCTATAAAAGATCTGTTTAAATAATGAATTATTCTAATAATAATCTTAAACTTTCATTTCGGCATTTTGCGTGTACGATGAAAGTTAGTGTTTTTAATGTTACGTTTTTGCTAAAACGTGGTTTAAGTAAAAATAAGTTGTTTGGGAGAAATGCCAATACCATTCCGAACCCCATTTCACTCTTCATAATTTAAGCGACTGAAATAGGAATCACCCGAAAACAACGGATTTGACGAATTTAAAAACAATAGTGAAGAAGAGGTGAACAAAACATACTAAGCATGGTAAATTTGTAGATTAACACGCTCCGGTGAATCCCTCACCCTCCACACACAAAATTAAATTCTATCTTTTTAGGCGATTACGTGTGAACACCCTGGAAAACTTAGCGGAAAAAAAAAAACGAAAGAAAAAAACAAAATTATTTTATAATTTTAAATTGTGGATCAGTTTCGTATATACATTTAACTTAAAATGACCCCCTATTTCCGGACTATTATAACTTTTTAGAGCAATTAATCAATGTGTTTGGCAAGTTCGTCAAACAACCTGTAATCGCCGAAAAAAGTATACCCCTCCCAAAAAAAACGTACAAGATTTATCTCTCCTAGCAAGTAAGAAATTTGGTTTATTAACCTTGACCGAAAACGCTAATATGGCCCGGAAATTTATATACGAAACTGATCCCCCATGCTAAATTCTAAAAGAAGTGTTTGTTTGTTTTTTGTTTTGTTTATTTCTTTTCGTCAGGTTTTTTCAGGATGTTACTGTTCACGCGTAATAAAAGTATTTTTGTGAGAATGATTTGGCGGAGAGTTTTAATCTACAATAAAACTAAAGTTCAATTTTATATGCGTTAAAAAGAAACCTACAGCTTTATTTTTGGAAAAGAGAAAACAATTTTGGGGTAAAAATTAAAAAAAAAAAAGAAAAAAAAAGTGAAATAGGTGAGATATTCCATCATATCCTATACTACAATTGAACCGACGAAGAAAAATGACATAAAAATTGTAAAATTGACTCAAGTATGATGGAAAAGGGGGAGGAGGCGGGAAGGGGAGGAGTAGATATGACAACGTTAGTGATCACAGCGTGATTTTTCACAGGACTGTTGTCGCTAAGTTGGAGAATCTTAATAGTGAAAAGATTCAGAGAGAAAACGATTGTGTGTGAGAGAGAGAGAGAGGGAGATGATGAAAGCAAGAAAAAGAGAAACAGTCGGCGAACAAACTCGATGTGAAAATCTCCCAAAATTCATGAAAATATTTTCCTTAAGATATTACGATGCAACCCCGTGTGAAAGAACGGTTCTCCGCGAAAAGGGGTTACTTAAGCAAGAAAGAAAAACATTCCTCATCTCAAAGTGTATAAGACGAAGTCACCCAGACCTTATTTAGTTAACTCGTAATTTCAGCACGCAACACATTTTCGGTGATGTGACTTGATGACACAATGATTTCAACTCGCGTTACTAATTAACATAAATAAATAAAGGGTGTTCAATGTTCCTAATACATACTTACCTCTCCAAGGGGGGGGGGGGGTAAGGTAGGTTTTTAATATGGGGGATATTTAGCTCCACAAAAAGGGGTGGGCATTTATAACGACAACTAACAGAACGAAAAAGGAGTAAAAAAAAACAAAAAAACAAATAGGCAACAAATACATGTTACCAAAGGCAAGATAAGTTACTCTTCTACTAACCTGGATAAGTTTATTTGTGTTTTAACTTATTTTAAAGCGTTTTTTTTGTGTGTGTGTTCAAAACAAGCCTGGTGTCCACATGTTCAGTTCGAACAAAACACAAAATGGCTGTTCATGAGCCCTGCATAATCGGCGAAAATTTGAAAAATAAACAAAATAGTGTTAGAAACACAGCCAATAAACGTCACCAATCGTGGGAAAATGTAATGTTTTACCAGTATTTTACTTAATTTTCGTTTTTTGACAGATTATCGAAACTCTGTAATTTCAGATATATCTTTTCCCGTTGTAACTGAACAGGTGGACACCAGGTTTATTTGAACAAAAAAAAACTCTTTAAAATAAGTTAAAACACAAATATACGGTGGTAGGACAAAAGCCCACCGGGCAAAAGCCCAACGGACAAAAGCCCACCAAAATAAGTCAAACCCGGACAAAAGCCCATCAAAGTAAAAATAAATTAATTATTAAAATTTAAAAAAATATATTTTGATATTTATTATTTTTACAGTTACCAATAAGTCTTTGTCTGTAATTTTCTTTTCTTGACAATTTTTTTTACATTTCATTTTTAAATATTTTCCGGTACTTTGTAAATACTGCATTCTTTTAAAGATTTTTATTTACTCCTCGCGGAGTTAGGCACAAGGCCAGTTTTATCTTACTCCCACAAGTAAGATGTGACCCAAGATCGGGTCGAGCAAGTGGGGTTAAAAGCCAGCGCTCGAGAGGTGAGCACTCTGGCTATTTAAAAATTGCCTGGGCAGCCCCGTCGACATTCCCCGGTAGGGGCGCCTCAGACAGTAAGCAATAAACTTACTCCTCCCCAAAGAGGGGAGGCGAAGCCTGAGAGGGTGGACCTCTTAGAACTGCACAGAACAGGCGTGCAGTATCCATCGGAACAGATACTACACTTTGATCTTATTGCATCATAAAAAATGACGCATCCTTTTTACTACTAACCCCAAGTCCGTGTGGTAAAACGAAAAATACATTTTAAAAAATGATGTATAGTATTACCCATCTTTCGCGGGAAGAAAAAGCAACAATTATGTAAGATTGAAATTAGGGGATTAGTTTTGCATATAATTTTAACATAAAATGATCCACCATTTCCGGACCATTCTAACTTTTTAGGGCAGTAAATTATTTTTCTTTTGCAATGGGATATAAATTCTATGCATTGTTTTTTCGGGCTGGGTGGGTGGTTTCTACTTTTTAAAGCGATTAGGTGTGGTTCTACGACTTTGCCGATCGGACTTAGTGTTATTGGTAAAAAAAAAAGTTAGAATGGCCCGGAAAGGGAGATCATTTTACGTTAAATTTATATGTGCAACTAAATTCCCTACTCTAAATTTAAAGAATAATTTGGTTCTGTTTTTCAGTGTTCACACTTAATCGCATAAAAAAGTTAGAATTTCATTTTGGGGGGGGGGGGGGGGATGGGGGTACTTTTATTTTTTTCCCTTTATGTGTTGTTCTCAAGATTTTGCTAAACTCATTGTGAGATTTTCATCTATATTTTTCTCTCGTACCATCTTTTCCTATTTATTAACTTGTGCCATTTTTACCGGTGCCATTTTAACTAAATTAGGTGAAAAACAATGCATAGATTTTTTTCTTTCCGCTAAAGATGAGTAATACATTATCTTTTTTTGGTAAAAACGTATTGTAGTATCCATATTTTGGGAGGCTCTTGGGAGGCTCTGCGCATGCGTCAGATTCATTCATAAAAAAGTCGTAGTGAGTGATTCAAATCAGCGCATGCGCAGAGAAAACAGAATGAGAACAAACACGCTAAAACAAAAAGTGGGCATTTTTAACAATTAAGTTACTATTGCTGAAAATAAACACGCTAAAAGTGAAGAAAATGAAAGGTGTTGAGAATAAAAACAACTGAAAATGAAAACAAACACGAAAGAAACATCTAAAAAAAAAATGAAACATGTTTGTGTGCGCATGCGCTGGTTTGAATCACTCACTACGACTTTTTTTATGAATGAATCTGACGCCAAGAGCTTCCCAAAATATAGATACTACAATACGTTTTTACCTTTTTTTTATGTATTTTTCGTTTTACCATCAGACTTAGGGTAAGTAGTAAAAAGGGTACGTTTTTTATGATGTAATCTGTAAAAAAAAATGCAGTGTATATAAAGTACCGGAAATACGTTTAAACATGAAATTTAAAAAAATTTGTCACAAAAAAAGAATTGCAGGCAAAGAGTTATTGATAATTGTAAAAAAATATATATATATATAAAAAAAAAATTTAATTTTTAAAAATTAATTTATTTTTAAGTTGGTGGGCTTTTGTCCGTGTTTGACTTATTTTGGTGGGCTTTTGTCCGCACACCCAAATAAACTTATCCAGGTTAGTAGAAGAGTAACTTATCTTGCCTTTGGTAACATTTATTGGTGCTTGTGAACTGTAGACCCGAAAAAAAATTATCTTTTAGTCGAGGAGAGTCAAATAAGGGGGAGAGAACTCTAGTTTGAAGTTTCAACCACGATTTATCTGAAAATGAATTTTACTATTGTAATTATTAATAAATGAAAAATAGAATGATTTTGAAAAATATGATGATTTTGAAAAATAAAATGATTTATTAAAATAAATTATCAAAGAAGAAGGGGAAAAAAACATGAAACATGGGAAATAAAGTTTTTGAAATAAATGACAGTTTTACACTGGGTAAAATTCGGCAATTTGTTGGAAAACAGTTCCCAGTGCAGTGTCCTTTCCGAATGCTTGTTTCCACATAAATTCGGCTAGGTACGATTCCACCATTTGCGTGTGGGTGCCACATTCACCCTTGTTTCTTTTCGTGTCTATTAGTTTGGCATTATCTCTGGTTAAATATAAAATATCTTGCAAGTTCAGAGTGTTCAAATCCATTTTCAGATAAATCGTGGTTTTTCAAACAGAAACTTGAAACTAGAGTTCTCTCCCCCTTATTTGACTCTCCTCGACTAAAAAAAATTTTTTAAATGTTTTTTCGGACCTATTTGTTCTTTTGTTTTTTTTTACCCCTTTTTCGTTGTTAGCTGACGTTATGAATGCCCAAAGGGACATTCTGGATTGGGACAAAAATAAAAACAGGGTGCTTGTCCAGTGTCGATTGACATGAAAAAAAAAAGATTAAGAAATATCTTTATGATGTACATACTTGTGATGGAAAGCATATATCGAAAAAAAAAATCACGTAAATTGATCAAGTAGTTTTTTTTTTGTTTTTTTTTACAAAAGAAAATTATTTTTAAGCGATTATTGGAAAATTGTAGGGATTACGGCTATGTACAAAGCGGATTTTTGAAGAGTTGGAATTTTTGTAGTTATCTCCCTTAGTTTTCAAACATGGCGACGAGAGATCGACGCTTGTCTTTTAGCAATAAAATGTGATTTTCTTTTGTAAAGAAAAAAAAACTGCTTGATCAATTTACGTGATTTTTTTTTTTTTCAATATATGACGGGTATATATATATCACGGGTACGTACATCATAAAGAATTGTCTTAATTTTTTTTTTCATGTCAGTCGATTTCTGGATAAGCACCAAAAACTGCCTTGGTTTAGAGAGGTTTCTCCTCCTCTGACTGAGGACAAAGCAGATGCTACACTTTGATTCTAGCGAGAATACCATTTTATCTAGTAAAATGATTGACGGACATGTAGGAGATAAAACATTATCAAAAGAAAAAATGACTACGTCTATCCCCCAAAAATGATTCATTTTTATTAACAACTCAAGACAACGAAAGATAAAGAGTTCGTAGAAAACGAAATTTCAGAGAGTCCCAAGAACGTTTTGGTGAAAGAAGATTTGCTTTGTCTGTAAGGAGAAATTGAGTACACATGTTTGTTTCGGCTGGCACCGTGTGCGTTTATGTGTGTGTAAATGGAATTGATATGAAAGTGCGTGTGTATATTACAGGGCCGGCGGGACAGTTATAAAAGTGTGGGGGGGGGGGCTTCTCCTAAAAAGTGGGGGGCCCGGTTAAACACATGCATATCAACTTAATTATTGATGACCGTAAAGTGGGGGGGGGGGCAAGTCAAAAGTCAATCGCGTTAGCACTAATGCTTCAAAATGACATCTAAAAAAGCTAGCATATATTTATACAAAAAGATGCTCCAACCAGATTGAGACGAAATTATCGAAAGCAAAATTAAAAATTACGTGATAGTCTACAACTACGTCCGCAAACTTCATTCTTCTATTCCTGCCCAAAACAAACACTCTTAGGATTCCCATATTTTCTACAAAAAGATTTGAAACCGGACAGTCGAGGCCATCAAAAGGGAGAAAACTGCTATCAACGTCCTTACATATGGTCGAGATCAAAGTGTAGTATCTGTTCCGATGGATACTGCACCCTATAGACTGGTATTGTCTTGGCCTTCGGGGCTTGATTTACGCCGGTCTATGGGATTGTCCTGTGCAGTTCTAGGAGGTCCACCCTCCCAGGCTTTGTCTCCCCTCTTTGGGGAGGAGTAAGTTAATTGCTTACTGCTTGAGGCGCCCCTACCGGGGAATGCCGACGGGGCTGCCCAGGCAATTTTTGATGGTCAGAGTGCTCACCTCTCGGGCGCTGGCTTTTCAACCCCCACTTTCCGACCCGAGCTTGGGTCACATCTTACTTGTGGGAGCAGGATAAAAACTGGCCTTGTGCCTAACTCCTGGAGAGGAGTAATTACTCAACACATACTCACACACTGACAAAATAAGGAAAACATATACACACACTTCTTATACAGACTAATCACTTTTCTCCCTTCGACAAACAAAGAAAACAATTTAACAGTCCGAACTTTCACACGCGCAATATTTCATACCCTGTAACTTTGTAAATATATAACTATGTTGTGTTTCGTTGATTCTGGGTTTTACTTTCTTTCTTTTCATTTTTACTTGTTAGCGTGAGACATCGTGCAGAAAGGCAAAAAGGCGCTCGTCCATCTTATCCATACCACGGCTAACGCTACATGTAAAAAGCTTCACAGTTGCCCAAAACAGCTTATATTTTCACCTAAACTAATCATGTGATGTTTCTGGTGTTAAAAACAGTTGATTAGAAATTTTGGCCATGTCCGCAGTTTGCACCGGGGGTAACTTATTTTGCCTTTGGTAACATTTATGTGTTGCCTATTTGGTTTTTTCATCCCCCTTTCGTTCTGTTAGCTGTCGTTAAAAATGCCCGTCAATTTCTAAAAACCGTCCAACACATGCCAGCATGTAAAACAGATGATGATGATGATGATCTCTCCCCCCCCCCCCCCCCCCAGTATTACAATCATTTTTTTCGGCTTGTGAAATTCCGGTCCATAAAACAGAGGGACAATCATCATATATGAGTTAAAAGAAAAGCGGGAAATAGTCCGGTAAATATTTATTTCTGTTTGATATAATATGTGGTTTAGTAGATTACATAATTATGTTGTATTTTCTCTATGATTTTTGCTTATCATTCTTAAGGGATTAAACATATCTAATTTAAAATTCGTGTGTTGTATTTTAGTCAAGTATAGGGAGATGCGTGCAGAACAGGAGACTTTATTGTTCTGATCACATTGTAAGAATCAACGAAAATGCTTGGGTTAGAAGTTGTAGAATATTTGAGGAAGCAGTGTCAGTTGGCAGGGGAAGGCCAAAAAAAAATGGGAGAAAGTGATAAGGTTAGATTTGAGAAAAAGAGGGATAAATAAAGACCTGGTCAGAGATAGTTTAGTTTGGAAGTGAATTTCTAAAAACCGTCCAACACATGCCAGCATGTAAAACAGCCGTTAAATCTGCCACTGCTACTGTTGTTGTTGTTGTTGTCGTTGTCAATATCGTTGTTGTTGTTCGAGTTGAACCTGAATGCAGCATCGAACATGAAGATTTTGATTGAAGTCCTTCTCATAGATTTGGAGCACTTCATGTGTTGGATAATGGCGTAATTATTGTACATACAAATATATAAACAAATACACATACCTAATGTTGGATAATGACCCTATGGGAATGGACATATCTGTTGGAAATCGTTGGTTTGACTTGTGCGAATTAGCGCGAGTGGACCCGTGCAGTCGAGTGCAGAATAGGGCCTGTTCTCACAGTCGGAGCTCACGGACATGACAGGGTCACCGCGTGACGAGATCTCGGATCAGGGGTCAATGTGCACCTGCGAGAGGCTCTGTGACGTCACGGGCCTTTGCATGGGAAGCAGAGGGATCCGTGACGTCACTCGTTCTTCGTGAGAAGCGAGTTTTAACAGTCTGGGTTTTGGAGGCGAACCTATCAGACGTGATTTTTACCATGTAGTCTACAACAGATTAGGGGAATTGATTCCCTAAGAAAATACAGGCGAAAGATCTCTTTCCCCTCCCCCCTCCACGAATGATTAAAGACTTAACTGCTAAGTAATTACGAAAGCAGTAATTTTCTCTCTCTCTCTCGACGTTAGTGAATATCACCAAGCTGATTTGATAATCAATGCTTGAAATAAAACAGAAATTAAATTTGAAAGATTGTTTGTCTTCCGACCCGATCATGGAGCTTTTGTGTTGCAGCGGCATGGTTCACGGCAGAAGAAAGAAGAAAGAATTCAACCACTAGACGACATCGAGACGGCACACCCTCTACGCGGCGAGGGATAAATTTAAAGGTATGCAAACTATATGATTCATGTTTTAAAAATGACGAGTGATTAAACAAGTACTGCCACGGCCGTTCCCGGGACGAGTATACAGAACGAGAACCATCGCGGCCCAAGCAGAGGGGCTATGTAACACATGTTCCTGAAGGATTTCCGATTACCCCTGCCAACGAAGTCAACAGGGACCAGCAGTTGCTCCTAGTTGTCGAGAAAGGTTGAGTAGTGGTTTCACATGCACCAATGCAACGTAGTTATCCTCACTTTGCACCAATGCAACGTAGTTATCCTCACTTTGCACCAATGCAACGTAGTTATCCTCACTTTGCACCAATGCAACGTAGTTATCCTCACTTTGCACCAATGCAACGTAGTTATCCTCACTTTGCACCAATGCAACGTAGTTATCCTCACTTTGCACCAATGCAACGTAGTTATCCTCACTTTGCACCAATGCAACGTAGTTATCCTCACTTTGCACCAATGCAACGTAGTTATCCTCACTTTGCACCAATGCAACGTAGTTATCCTCACTTTGCACCAATGCAACGTAGTTATCCTCACTTTGCACCAATGCAACGTAGTTATCCTCACTTTGCACCAATGCAACGTAGTTATCCTCACTTTGCACCAATGCAACGTAGTTATCCTCACTTTGCACCAATGCAACGTAGTTATCCTCACTTTGCACCAATGCAACGTTGTTATCCTCACTTTGCACCAATGCAACGTTGTTATCCTCACTTTGCACCAATGCAACGTAGTTATCCTCACTTTGCACCAATGCAACGTAGTTATCCTCACTTTGCATTGCATTCTGCCACATCTGGAGACGTGTTACTCAGAGCACTTTTTTTTTGCCTTCTTTGCAACTTAGTGGAGGATGAGCTCTTCTGTTCTCTATAGCCCCTTTTTCATGGAAGATATGTTGCTAGTCTTTCTCTACTCTATCGTTATTTCCATGGTAGATGCTCGACTGAGCTCCAAATCTCTGGTTCTTCCCTGTAAAACATTCACAGCAAGAACTCGTCTTACTCCCATCATTACAAAAAATGTCCTTTCTTCATTTGTATACCTAAAACCAAATAGAATTTCCATGAACAGAGTTTCTTTCCAAGAATATCTTTCAATCTTTGGAACACATTGCCACGGGACTTCGTTCTTGCAGACTACAACATGGTCATCTTCAAGTCCAATGTCAACAAATACTTGTCAAGTCGTCCTCTTACATAATAATATTGTTCATCATTCAACTGACAATCTCATTAACCCTTATCCTCGAGTGGCTTTTGGCTTTGGTAAGTCGTGACTTGTTAGTATAAAAAAAAAAAATTTTGATGCAAAAATTGATTTCAATTTACTTAAAAATAAAATTTTTAGCTAATTCTGACACAACAAATATTTCTGGCTAGGAACAAAAGTGTAGTATCTGTTTGGCATAACGCCGATGAATTGACACTTCCGGCTAAGAATGTGTTCAGCAGAAAGCAGTGAAGTGTGAAAATCAGTCCACTGTGTATTTTACACATACGAAAATCTAGGCCAACACATGAGAAATTGTGAAAAGTGATTTCTTTTATTGGAAATTTTGAGTTTTATTTTTTATATGAATTTATTAATAAATAAATTGGAATGTTATCTTTTTTACAAATATTCAAAGGAAATATTTTTAACAAAGCCCCCCCCCCTCCCCATGTTAAGGATGGCTTTCTACATAATAACGTTATTATTTAGAAAGCCATTCTTAACATGGGGAGGGGGCTTTGTTAACTAATCTGTACTTTCACCTAACAATTTAATAAACAAAAGAAAATGTGTTTTTGTCCCAAAATGAGAATAGGTAACAAAACCCCTGGCGAGAACGTAATATAGTGGGAACTGATTTTCGCATTTCACCACTTTCTGCTGAACACATTCTTAGCCGGAAGTGGCAATTCTCAGGCGTTATGCCATTATACCATCTGTTCTGATACTACACTTAATCTTTCCTTTCCTCGGTCATTGGAGAAATCCTTCTAGACCATGTCAATTTTTCCTTTTGTCCCAATCCAGAGTGCCCTTTTTGGGGGAGCTGGATTTTCCTCAGATTAAATACCGACCTTGTGCCTAACTCTGCCCTCGTGCGGAGGCAAATAAATAAGGACAAAAATTGCCCAAATTTGGTCATGGCCTATAAATCTTTTGTTCACAAACATCATTTTTTAATCTGAGATCTTGAAAAATCAATGTTTACTTGTGAAAATAAAAACATTTACATCGTTAATTTCTGCAAATGTAAAAGTATTTTATATTATGGTCCCATATGGGAACGTTGCTAGGTCAAAGATTAACTGTGTTGGCTACCAATAAAAAAAATGATACCAGGTTTATGTCTACTTCCAGAAAAAAATAAAATACATATATCAAAATCGTAGTAGAAATTGTGTCCTTACATTACCCAAGGAAATTGAGGAAACCAATAAACGCAACTCCCAGAAGTAAATTGACTGAGAAGGACCGGAAAGATTCTTTTCACCCAAAATGATACAAAAAATATTTTTTAAATGTCACTGACTTGTTTGCTTGGCCGCGGTAGGCGTGTGTGTATTTGGAGTTGGGGATCTTTGATTTTAATTTTCAAGTTAATAAAAGAATAAAATGACTGATTTTTTCCCGAATGAACATTATGGCGAAATTTAATTTTGTAATGAAATTAATGTGTGTGTGGGGAAGATACTTACTGGCTTGTTTGATTGGCCGCAATGTGTGTGGGGATTGGGGGTAATTTACAATATAGAATTTCATCGCAACTCCCAGAAATAAATTGTCCAAAAAGAGTTGGAAAGACTCTTTTTACCCAAAATGCTAAGTTTCCATCCACGAGATAAAAAATAGAAGTATGTGTTATAATAGAATGAAAAAATCATTGAATTAGGAAACAATAAGAACAAATAGTGAATTAATGAGATGTTCTTTTGCAAAGCAATATGCAAATTAGTTAACCTTCGGATGCCGATCGCATACACCTGATCAGTATATTATAAAGCTATTGTTTTTCTATTGTTAAATATCCAGGAGTAGGTGCACGTGGTATGGGCACGCACCTGGCCAGAAGAAAACAACATAACATGATCGATTGTCAAAAATAAAATAATCGTTGATTGTAGTCAGGCCACTTGTCTCGGTAAAACAAATATGATGAAGTGACAAAAATAAAATAATTGTTGATTGGAATCACCTCCAAAAAGGTAGTGGCAGAAGGAAACACCGTGCCTCGCGAATAAAACACCCTCAGAGAAGGGGGATGGGTTACATTGACAGTGAAGTCCCACAAGTGGGCATTTGCAGGTGTCACAAATTGTTATATAATAACAACCTGAAAATTGATATAGTCAGTTGCTTGACAATTTGGGACCAAGAAAAAACACTTGTCAAATTCCTGTGTATGCATCTTCCTCCCACACTATACCACACTCCTTCACCGCCACCAACAATAAAGATATCATTATATTTTCATATATCGGTGTGTCGTCATTCTTTTAAGCGCAGCAGAAATACTACACTATTTCAAATATGAATTTGGGGTTTTAATCTCTCTGTCAGTGCAATAAATGACAGAATTTTATGAATAGAGATTAAAAATGTTTGTATAAGCACCCTTTATCCTGCACCGAAATTTTATTGGTTCTTTTGTGATTCATTTGTCATTTTTCCACAAATTTTTTGAAAATCAGTTGCAAAGGTTTTGTACAATTCTGTAAACCATCAAACCATAATTAAAAACAGTACTTATAATGTATATTTCGTGTTAAAGGATGTCAGTCATGAGTATCGACGAAGAATCTTGGGCTAATCCCGGAAGTGGCCTAAGCAGTTTACGATTTAAAAGTCACTGACAAAATGTAAAAAGACATACGATACTAAGCATGTGAAGGGTTAGAGTCAGGGTTAAGGTTAGGGTTAGGGTTAGGGTTGGGGTTAGGGTTAAGGTAGGGTTAACAAACTTTTTAGCCCCTCAAAGAAATAAATAAAGTTGAAAAACCTTCCTCAAAAAGAGAAAAGAAAGTGGCTTTCAAACCGTAAACTGATTTGGCCAGCTCTGGGATTCTTCGTCGATACTCAGGACTGACTCCGAAAGTAATAAAATCTTCTGGAATCTCATTTATTACAAGTACCTTAAAAACAATACCGTTATTATTCAGCAGAGTTTTTAAAAAAAGAGAATGTTGTTTCAGTGCAGATATACACCAACTGACGGTCCATATATATACTTTCTACTTCAGTTGAGAGATAATCCTGCTCGTCACTATGTCACCAAGCATTTACATCTATTGTAGTTTTAAGTGGTTACACATTTTCGTTGTGGGTGTGGATCATTTTGTTGGGAATCCAAACAGGAAATGGTGATATTGACTTCAGATCATTCTCGGAAATTCCTCACACTTGAAGGAGACAAAAATAAAGAATTGGAAAGGAAAAAGAAACTTTATAAAACAGTAAAAACATTTGGAACCGGATCTGCGTGCACCGAAAGTTATGACAGTGACGACATTGCACTTGATGTCTAACATTGCACTTGATGTCTAACATTGCACTTGATGTCTAACATTGCACAATAAAAAATATTGTTTTATGAACAAACCCAATTGAATTCGAAGAAACGCTACCATATTTATTAATCATATTCCAATCCGAAATATACATTACATCAAAAAGTATGTCATTTTTCAGAAAAGTAGTCAACAAAAATAAAAATAAAACATGTACCAGCCGAGTGTTACCACTGTTGACCAACGTAATATTTTATCAGGCATTTGTATATGCAGTGTTATGATGTATGGAAGTAAAACCTAGCCAGTTTAAGACATGTGTTGCATGGAGAGAAATGATATGAGAATGATACAGTGGATGTGTATTGTGAGTCTTAAAGACAGGCTTAGATCTGATGACTTCAGAGGAAGATTAAATCTAGAGAGTATAGGGAGATGTGTCCAGAACAGGAAACTTCGATGGTATGGCCACATCGAAAGAATGGATGAGGGTTTTTGAGTCAGTAGATGCAGAACAGTTGAGGTAGCAGGTCCAGTTCACAGGGTAAAGCCAAAGAAAACATGGGAGGAAGTGATAAAAATGGACTTGAGAGAAAGAGAGATGAATAAAGAATTGGAAAGAGATAGGTTAGTTTGGAAGTCAATTTCTAAAAGCTGTCCAACGCATGACAGCATGTAAAACGGACATTAAAATGACGATGGTGGTGGTGGTGGTGGTGGTGGTGATGATGATGATGATGATGATGATGATGATGATGATGATGATGATGATAAAAGGGAATACTGTAACATTGTATTGTAACAATGACAGCGTCTTCATTTAAAAGAAATTCTATAAGAATAAATGTGAAAGTTGTACTCATATCTCACACTAATGGTGAGGTCAAAATGCCATATTTCAACTTTACACAATAGCAAAATCCCATTTTTTTTATATATCCTGCATGCGATCTAAGACGTACGGTTAACTAATTTGTATATCTTTTTTGCAAGAGTACATTTTATTAATTAACTATTGTTATTGTTTTTTAATTGAATGCTATTTTTTTATTTCAATATCACAAATAATTTTGTTTAGGAATATTGTTTTATTTCATAGACAAATGTGTAGCATTTGCGTTCAAATTTTTCTTTCCCGCCTTTTCATTGGGAGGATTTTCAAGAAGTTGTGATTGAATTTTAAATTGTCATTCTCTCTCTCTCTCTCTCTCTCTCTCTCTCTCTCTCTCTCTCTCTCTCTCTCTCTCTCTCACACACACATCATCATCATCATCATCATCATCATCACTCAGGAAAATTGATTTCTTCTTTCTTTTCCTTTCTTTACGGTCACATTTTAAAGTTAAATAAATTTGTATCAACATTACCAAAATTAATATGAATAAATGTGTAAGTTTTTATTTCGTGTTTATGTTACATATTGATTGATTAAACGTACTTAAATCACTCAATATAACGTTTCAAAAAGTCGAAAAGTTGCCAACGTTACTACAATATTTTTTAGGTTATAAAAAGCATTTAAACTGCCAACACACTCTTTTTGCATTTATGAGACCAACCGTGATAAAATTCTTTTAAACGTTTTTAAATGTTCTAATGTTTATTTTTATTTTTAACGTGTATAAAAGTTCCTTTTAATATAAGAGAAAATTACCTTTGATTTTCTTTCGTTGTGCCGTGGATTTTTTAAAACTCAAATTCTTTTCTCTTTCTCTCTTTTCAACACAAAAGTTCATTACAAATCAATGTCATAATTTACCTGTTACTTTTCTTTGCTTCCTACCATCGTTGACCGTCACATCCGGCATATCGCCTAGTTGATTCTTTCTTTATTTCTTTGTGATTCGTCTCCGTTGTGCCGTGGATTTTACTTTCTTAGTTGTGTTGGTATCTTCTTGGTCTCCTGGCCCATGATCATCATAGTGGTGTATCTGTGGATAAACTTTTTATACGACAAAGGAATTCGGAAGACAGATTTCTTGAGACAGGTTCAGAAGTTTTATTCATCTTATTTGTGGTAATGCCTGGGAGAGAAACTGCCGTTTTCTAGCTTAATTGCTCTATTCCTCTAAGTTTCTGACTTAGCTAATTCCTCACAATTCATGACTTGGCTAAGGGGGAGAGGGTTGGCTCATTCTCGTCTCATTGGAGACTTAACTCAAAGTATCAGAGCATGCTTTGGCATGGTCCATCCCGCTCCAAATCCATAGATAGACTGATTTAAAACTATCGCTTTCCCACAGTCACATGTGTGACGTCAGAGTCCCTTTGTCCGTCAACCAAACGCATAACCGTATTCACACTCGCTCTATGTTTAACCCCTACTGACCCCAACTCTTTGATCTCAGCCCAACTTGTCTATTCTGTTATTTCATGGAGAATGATTCATTCATCAAAATCTATGTCAGTTTAACTCGCACTCAATTTATCAATTTCCCCTAATTCACAATTCATACTAGTTTAAGTACACTTTTTTTTAAATATGACCTCTCATAATGTAACATTTACATCGAAATTATGAATTCAAATAATAAACATTTTATTCATAATTTTGATGTAAACATGAAATTAAACTTTTGCATTTATTCATATGTATATATATATATATATATATATATATATATATATATATATATATATATATATATATATATGTGTGTATATATATGAATAAATGTGAAAGTTCTTTTTAACCCTCTTATATTACCATCAAAACGGCTTACTGTTATTTAAATCAATAAAACAACACAATATTTTTAAATACTGTATATATAGTACAGACGAAAGAACCAAAGACAGTTCATTGAATGCTTAATTTGTATAACTATTTTAAACAGTTCAAAATAAATTAATATTTTGTGTTATTTATTTGTAATTTTATTGTCTTATTTTTGCTATATATTTTTGCTATATACTAGTTTTGTTGATATTAACAGTAATTAATTAAAGTAATTTAATTAAAAAAGGGATAACTTAACTCTTCTTAAAATGGAGGTAATTTACATTAAACTAACATCACACTAGGAAGAACTGAGGAGGCCTAAGCAAGAAAAGTTCATAGAGAAAGGAAGAAGGTGACTGACTTCTCTCTCTCTCATTCTCTCTCTCTCCCTCGTTTTGTCTTTTATTGTTTAAAGCTAATTCAACTTTACACAATAGATGCCCCATCTTTTTTATATACTACTTATGTTTATGCGATATCAGTTGTAAGATTAACTAATTTGCATATTGGTTTTGTAAAATGACATTTTATTAATTAACTATTATTTGTTATTATTTTTTTTATTTCAATGATTGTTTATATTTTAATATAACAAATAGTTTTATTTCGCAATATTGTTTTATATCCTGGACAAATATTTAACATGTATGTTCAAATGTTTCTTTCTTTGGAGGGATCGACTTGATTTTCAACAAGCTACGATCTATTTCTAAATTCCAGTTGAAAAGGCAAATTGATATCCTCTTTAATTTAAAAGATAAATAAATTTGTATCGAAATTATCAAAATGTTAATGTTTATCCATATGAATAAATGAGAAAGATTTTGTTTTGTGTTTACAACAAAGTTATGAATGAAATGTTTATTATTTTTAATCAATGTTTCAAGTATTTTCAGTAGCGGACTTTGCAAAGCGATAGCAAGCTGGCAAAGCCAGCTAGTATATATATATATATATATATATATATATATATATATATATAAGATTTATCTGTGAAAACTCATGAGCTAAGGACGTTAAGATACTTTGCTTGAACTTTAAATTTTAATATAATTTGATTGACACCTTATCTTATTATTTCATTTAATATTATATTATAATATATATATAATATATATATATATATATATATATATATATAGCACTAGATAAAGTGAAAGAATAAAATAAGGTGCGAATCAAATTTTATTAGAATTCAAAGTTCAAGCAAAGTACTTTAAAGTCCTTAACTCATGAGTTTTCAAAGAAAATCTTCTCCTTATATTTTATTCTTTCACTTTATCTAGTGCTATTAATGCTCTATCCAGTATATTGAGCTTCATTTTTATCCGGATGTTCACTAATTAAAGATATTAGTTGCCTCTTATATCTTTTGTTGTATAAACCTTATATATATATATATATATATATATATATATATATATATATATATATATATAGTCTCGGAAGTTTCTCAAACATTAAAACTATATTTAAAAAAAAAAAAAAAAAAACTTATAGTCCCAAGTCTTCCAGTGGAAAATCACTCATGTAAGTCAATTTATTTTTTACAGTTATTATATTAGTTTATTTCTAACACTATTTTAAGGGATCATCAGTTGTTTACCATGAAAAACTGTTTCGGGAATTTATATATTTATATATATATATATATATATTTTAATAATAAATATTTAAATAGAGAGAGGGGGAGAGTGACAGAGAGAGGGAGAGAGAGAGAGAGAGGGGGAAGGAAAGAGAGAGATTTTGTTTGCTTTCATGAACAAATAATAAAGGAAGTTGTATAGTGAGAGTGCAATGAATTAGGGTGCATGTACTAGAAACAGGTTCTGGCATAAAAATAAAACAAACAGGTTCACTGTTATCCCAAACAAATAAGACTATACTTACACCCTAAAAAACACACACATATGCATGAATCTATACTAATGTGAAAGAGATGCGCCTGTCTCTGTGTTTGCTAATTATTATTAAGCTATTAGATCTAGGAACTTGAAATTTGTTAGGTCATATTTGTCCCTTTTTCTTATAAAAGATTCTCCGAGGAGGGCATTAAAACCAAATTAAATTATTTTTACCTCTAATTTTAATAAGATAAAAAAAATTAAGCTTGAATTGAGAAGATGGGAAATGCCCAAAGATGAATAAACAAATAATAATAATAATAATAATAATAATAATAATAATAATAATAATAATAATAGCATAGGCTGACGCCACGAAAATTATAGACAGAGGGTCGAGAAGGGAAAGCGCAAACCAGACCTCCACTGGAAGAGCGTGGACAGCTCTGGGACCTTGGGGAGGCTTGTTGCCACTCGGGCCCCAGAGGGGACCAATGGCCCTTATCAGCAGAAAAACGTTGGTAGGTGGCTGTTGCGATTACCGCAAGGTCATCAGCGGTGATGAACGAAAAGAGGTGGAGCATACTGGAAGTCTGAGGAGACTTGTTGTCACTCAGACTCCAGGGAATACCACAGGTTGTCGGCAGTAGGCGATCACTGACGATGACCAGTGTGATACCTCCTAGTGAGTAAATAATAATGATAATAATAATAACCTTGAGCAGGCTTATTGCCACCCAAATCCCAGAGAAGACCAATTGTCCTTACCAGCGAGAAATCAATGGTAAGAGGCTGTTGCGATACTGCATCGTTATCGAAAAGAGGTGAAGAATACTGGAAATCTGGGGAGGCTTGTTGTCACTCAGACTCCAGGAAATACCACTGGTTGTTGTCGATGAGCAATCACTGACGATGATCTGTGTGAGAACTCCTAGTGAGTACAAATAATAATAATAATAATAATAATAATAATAATAATAATAATAATAATAATAATAAGGAAAAGGAGAATAAAGATATGAAATATACCTTTAAAATAAAACTAATCATGAAGAGTTGATGCTCAATATACGAGATAGAGCAATTATATAAACAAGTTGATGATGATAATAGAAATTGTGCAATATCTATTAAGTCATCAATTCTTGAAAACAAGGGGTTTTAAATAAGAGAAATTTTATTATTCCTTCCTTAAACCATGACTTTTCAAAGAATTATATATTATTGCAGAGTCGAGTAGACAGATAAGTTGGTAAAAAGAGAACTTACCAAAATGTCAATATTTAAAAAGATATAAAAATAAAAGTAATATAAAGTGTAATAAGAAATGTAGACGATATAGGCCAAAGTTCACCGTTGAAGGTACCAAAAGAGTTCGTAGAAGCAGATTCAAGGTATGGTAAAATCCGGTCCTGTTTTCGGGAAGAATATTGGCATCCGAAGTTGTAAAGAATCCGATGAAGTTGTGGATAGGCAGCGACCATTAAATGGCCCAGACGATCCGACCAGTTGGAAAAGGTTGTGATGTGTAAAAGTTTAGGCTATCAGTGGTGTATTGAAAGCTATTTGTAGCTAACCTTCCTGGCTTTATAGAGGACCGGATGATGATGATGATGATGATGATCATCATCATCATCATCATCATCATCATCATCATCATCATCATCATCATCATCATCATCATCATCATCATCATCATCATCATCATCATCATCATCATCATCATCATCATCATCATCATCATCATCATCATCATCATCATCATCATCATCATCATCATCATCATCATCATCATCATCATCATCATCATCATCATCATCATCATCATCATCATCATCATCATCATCATCATCATCATCATCATCATCATCATCATCATCATCATCATCATCATCATCATCATCATCATCATCATCATCATCATCATCATCATCATCATCATCATCATCATCATCATCATCATCATCATCATCATCATCATCATCATCATCAACAACAACAACAACAACAACAACAACAACAAGAATAATAATAATAATAATAATAATAATAATAATAATAATAATAATAATAATAATAATAGAAAATGCAAGAAACAACACCATAAGCTCCCCCCCCCCAAAAAAAAATGGCGCCGGCCTAGGCTGACACCACACAAAATATTTGTAACGGGTCAAGGAGGGTGAGCAAACCGAGAAGGAGCCGCACAAACAAGACCTCCGCTGGAAGAGTGCGGAGAGTGCTGGGACCTTTGGGAGGCTTATTGCCACCCAAATGCCAAAGAAGACCAATGGTCCTTACCAGCGAGAAATCAATGGCAAGCGGCTGTTGCGATACCGCAAGATTATTTGCGGTGGTTATCAAAAAGAGGTGGAGAGTACTGTAAATCTAGGTAGGCTTGTTGTCACTCAGAGTCGAGGGAACACCACCGGTTGTTGTTGGTGAGCAATCACTGATGATGATCTGTGTGATAACTCTTAGTAAGTAAGTAATAATAATAATAATAATAATAACTGGTATCACCAGCATCGACAGGTGCCACAAAAATGGTCATAAAAGGCTAGAGAGGATGGAAAAATCGAGGAAGGAGGGAGGGGGCACCGTCTAGACCCCCACTAGAAGGGTGACGAGAGTACTGGAATCCTGAGAAGGTTCATTACCACTCAGGTTTCCGAAAAATAACCATCGGATAGTATCAGTGAAAAATCAATGATAGACGGCTGTTGCAAGACTGGAGAGTGATTTTTAACAGTTATCAAAAACAACGAAGAGTACTGGGAATCTGGGGAGACTTGTTGTCGCTCAGACTCCAAGGAACACCGCCTGTGGTTGTCAGTTGTGTCCTCTGTTTTGACTGGCTTCTTCTTTTGGACTGTCTGTTTCAAACTCTTTTATAGAAAATACAGAGATTCTGAGAGTGTGTTTTTTTTTTTTGTCGGGAAGAGAAGTTTTTTGTTTGCAGGTATAGTTGTAGACTATCACATGACTTTTTATTTTTATAATTTCGTCTTAATCTGGTTGGAGTCACTCTTTGTAAGAAAACGTGATAGTTTTGCCGAGATGTAATTTTGAGGCGTGTCTTATTTGTTAGTGCTCACACGATTGGTTCAGAAATATCAGATTTTAAAGATATGTGAATCCCATAGCGCTACGATTCTACATAATTGGTTTTTATGCTCTGTTAAAAATGATGCAGCATATTGGTTTTGCTGGATTTTTTTTGTTTTTTGAAAAGAACAGTATCGGAGAAATTTTGTGACCTTCCCAAATGCAAAAAAAAAAATCAGTGAAAGTATTGTGGAAGCTGAAGAAATGGTCCATCATCATGTCTCATCTCTATTTATTTATTTAAAGTTAGGTATCTGTATATGTTTATATATTTGTGTGTACTGGAACCCATTCGAGTAGCTTTTTTTCTAAGAACTGCAGGCTTGTGGAACTCTCTTCCTGCTGACTGTTTTCCTCCTACCTACAGCCTTGGTCTTTTCAAGACTCAGGCCAATAGGTATATCCTGTCTTTGTGATAATCATATTTCATTCTTGTTAGCTCCTTACATCAAGTGGCTTCATGCTTTGTCTGGAGCGATTTCAACAAAAAAAATCACTTCTAAACTAATTAACCCATCATTATTAATTTTGGATCCCAGCCGCTAGGCGTAAGGTGTTGTAATGTGGGCTATATTTAGTTTAATTTAGTTTGTTCACTTTCAGCTTCTTGAAAATGTTGCCATTCCGTGACAATATCTTGACGTCTATTGAGCAAGTATAGAACAGATTTCAATCCTTTAGAATGAACTTTAAAAAAGCTTGATCTGACATGCAAAGTCTGAAATAACACATACTAAATGTGCGGAAAAGCCCTTGTGGAATGAGAGAAGAAATGTAAAGAATAGGACATTGACATTCATCAACGGAAAAGTGTATGTCGCAGGAAGAGAATCATCATTATCATCATCATTATCATCATCATATTCGGTTCAACATCAATTGTACATGTTGGCATGTGTTGGAAAACTTTTAGAAATTGACTTCCGAACTAACCTATCTCTGGCCAGGTCTTCATTTATCCCTCTTTCTCTCAAGTCTATCCTCATCACTTGTGCTCCCATGTTTTCCTTGGCCTTCTCCTCTGAACTGAACCTGCTACCTACACTGTTCTACATCCACTACCCCAAGAACTTCCAACCATTCTTTCAACGTGGCCATACCATCAAAGTCTACTGTTTTGTACACATCTTCCTATACTGTCCAGATTTAATCTTCCTCTGAGGTCATCAGATCTTTAAGACTCACATTACACATCCATCGTATCATTCTCATATAATTTCTCTGCATGCAACACATATCCTCAACCCTCACAGGCCAGGTTTCACTTCCATACATCATCACACTGCATACATAGCTCTAATAGACTCTTCCCTTAGTTGACAGTGGGAACATACTGCTAGTTAGTAATGGCTGAAGTTCCCTGACCTTACTCCATCTACTTCTAACTCTTGCTATTACACAAGCACCTGCTCCTCCCTGTGCTCCAATTATATCACCAAGGTGACAACACTTTGAACAACCTCAATAGCTTTGCCATCCAAATACTTTGCCATCCAAATACTTTCTCCACATAAAAGACATAAAGTGAGCCTTTGAATGTAAAGGATGTATACAAAGTTGATTTCGATAGAATGAAACTCAGTCGCAAAATTGCTGACTGCAGGATGCTACTACAAAACAAAGAAGAAAAAGTGGTTTTGTTGCACATAAAACACCAATCGTACTCTTTAATTCTACAGTGATAATGTGTTGTTGTCCAACCTACGGATAGAATTGCAAATACTGTTATTTGTTGCTGCGTCTGTATCGTCCTGTTAGCGATCTTTCAGTAAAGTGAAATTAATCAAGAATTATCTCCAGCTTACAATGAGTCCACACCATCTCAGCAGCCCGGCAGTATTAAGTACTGAGTATTGATTTACTCCTCTCCACGAGTTAGGCACAAGGCCAGTTTTTATCTTACCCCACAAGTAAGATGTGACCCAAGGTCGGATCGGGAAAGTGGGGTTCAAAAATTGCCTGGGTAGCCCCGTCGGCATTCCCTGGTAGGGGCACCTCAGGCAGTAAGCAATAAACTTACTCCTCCCCAAAGAGGGGGGGCGAAGCCTGGGAGGGTGGACCTCCTAGAATTACATAGGACAGACCCATAGACCGGCGTAAATCAAGTCCCGAAGGCCAAGACAATACCAGTCTATGGGGTGCAGTATCCATCGGAACAGATACTACACTTTGATCTTAGCCAAAAGGCCAGAAACAATTTGAAAACAACGATGTTGACTGTGTAATTGATGCATTTTTGAGTTTCAATCCTGATCGCACAATGAAATAACTTAAATCATTGAAGTTTTATACAATATACATGCATTGTCACAGGACATCTCTATTTATATAAACTTAGGTACATGTATATGTTTATATATTTCTATGTATAGGATTCACTCCTAAACTAATTAACAAATCATTATGAATTTTGGAACACAGCTGCTATGCATAAGGGTGGTTAATGTGGGTTATATTTAGTTTGATTCAAATTGAGTGGATAATTTTTTTAAATGAACTGATGAATTTGTGTATATCGTTTCATTCCTCAGAGTGAACACATAGAATTTGAAAGTTGCCGAGTAAATGATGTTTTGAAAAATTTGAATCAGTGTTTATTGTCCACTGGAGCAAGTACTGCGTCAATCCCTTGCGCCTCCCTATTTAACTTAGATTCCACTCAAATTTTGATTGAAATTCAATAATTTCCTAGTTTACAGGTATTAAGTCTGGCTATTTTATTCAAAACAACCTATTTTTTATTCAAAACGACTTATGTTTGATTCAAAACAACTTATTTTTTATTCAAAACAACTTATTTTTTATTCAAAACCATTTATTTTGATTCAAAACAACTTATTTTTGATTCAAAACAACTTATTTTTTATTCAAAACCATTTATTTTGATTCAAAACAACTTATTTTTTATTCAAAACAACTCATTTTTGATTCAAAACAACTTATTTTTTATTCAAAACAACTTTAACATATCTATTCATATAAAATTAGGTACATGTATATGTTTATATATTTATATCTTAAGGATTCACTCCTAAACTAGTTCACCAATTATTATGAATTTTAGAACACAGATACTAGGCATGAGGGTAGTTAATGTGGATTATATTTAGTTTAATTCATTTATTTGAAAATGGAGTAGATGGGATGGAAGCCCTTTGTGAAAATTCAGATACCTCTGATTTTTGTGAAATTTTAACAATAAGTATTAGCTATCAATTGATGAATATTCTTCAAATTTCAGTTTATTTGGAGTATTTTAAAAAGTTTTAATACTTTTGTACATAATATAGGTACAGCCTCCCATTTGAAAATTCAAATATTTCAGATTTGCATTAAATTTGCTCTATAGTCGTCAAGAAAGATTCCCTAAATGCCAATTTCTTCTTAAGACCCCTTAAGTATACGCCTTAAATTTTAGACATTTTTTAGAATCAAAATCGTATAATGGATTTTGATCAAAATTGGAATAAGGATTCTAGACATAAGGTTTAATAACATTATATCTTGATTTTAATTAAGAGGACATAAAAGTAGTGCAAAACTGTTCTGTGTGGGGAATTAATGTTACTGGGACAGGTATTCTTAAAGTGGACTTATATTTTTAAGCAGGTCTATGCATTCGAATTGGGTGAATTTTTTTTAATGGACGGCTTAATTTTTTTATATCATTCCATTCTGTGCTAATGATCCTAGGAGTGAGCACGTAGAATGTGAAAGTTGCCGAGTAGGTCAAGCCTTGAAAAATTTTAATCAGTGTTTATTGTCCACTGGAGCGAGTACTGCATCAAGCCCTTGTGCCTCCTTATTTCATTTAGATTTCACTCAAATTTTGATTAGAATTCGGTAACTTCCTAGTTTACATGTATTTTATTTACCTCCTCATCCAGGAGATTAGACACAAGGTCAGGTGTGGGTTTTGATGAAAGTGTTTCTGTGGAACGAACTGGATTCGAACACGGTACACCCAGGTCTTCAGTCCGCGTCGTTTACCACTTAGCCACTGTGCCATAGGTATAAAGTCTGGCTATTTTATTCAAAACAACTTATTTTTATTCAATAAAATCATGATTTATGTAATTATTATGTTAACCACAAAATACACTTTTCAAATGCATCAAGGGTGGTCTTCAGTGATGCATTGTCTTCATTGCTGCTTTCGAGTTTGACATCATATCGGCTCAGATAGCAATCCCAACCTAACTCCGGAAATGTCAGTCCACCTCCTTGACAGATATGTTCTATGCAAAAATGTAAGTAAAGTGACAAGCACCGACCATTCTTATTGAGACACATCTGTCAGTGTCAGTCAATAAGAGAAGTCCTTACTTCCCGGCATCTATATAATACTTTCCATCACCTAGTCTTGTTTTGACTGGGTTGTCTTCAAATGGATTAAGGTAAGTCGGTCTCTTTTATAGAACTACCTAATTAATCTAATTGTTGCCTTCATTTTAACTTACTAATTTCGTAACCCTACTAAATATATAAAGGAAGTATTATCTCAGTAGCTGGTTGCTCTTTCAGAAGTTTTGCACTGGTGAGGCAAACACAACGATATTAGTTCTCCAATGATCCTAGCTGAGATCAAGACTGTGTGGATCCGTTGGGAGGAAAAGTATCATTTGCTTCGACATGGAGATATTTTGAAACAGTTTTTTTTTTTTTTTTTGCGCCTAGGATGCGAATTGATTAATTATTGAGTAGGCGTTTTTTTGCACCTATGGATGTAAGTTGGGCTGTCTTGTTTTTTCTTGGGTTATCGATCAATTGATGTTTAAACATTCACAAAGTTTGTGCGCCATGATGCTCGTTCACTCATTGCGTCCAGGAGCTCCAATCCCGAGAGGCCAGTGTTTTTCTCCAGAAGAGTTTTCATTGTAATATGATGCTTCCCAGCCTGTCGCCTGATCTCTGGGGACCACAGGAGCACTTTTTAAGCAGGTTCGTCAGGTCGGAATACATGTCCATCCAGCATCAAAGGTCAGTGTTGAACAACTGCAGATATGCATGGAAGGCAACCATACAGCATTTTGTTTATTACATGGTCGTGCCAAAATATGTTTTAAATGATGCATGGCATGTCGGTGTATGATCCATCAAGTTTCTTAGTCCAGCTGAAAAGATCTCTAATTCAGTCCCGACACAGGTAGCATACATTCAAGAAGAGAAGAATAATAAAGGAAGAGAAAATAAAATTTTGTCATGTAGGAAAAAGTGGACATAAAAATGTAGACATAAAAAAGTGGACATAAAAATGTAGACATGAAAATAAGACATAAAAAAGTAGACATAAAACACATAAGAAGTAGACATAAAAAAGTAGACATAAAACACATAAGAAGTAGACATAAAAAAGTAGACATAAAACACATAAGAAGTAGACATAAAAAAGTAGACATAAAACGTCCAGTTCATTGATACAATCGTGGCACAGTCGAAAAATGATTAGTGAGAATGGCTAATAAATTATTATACTTGACTTTGGTAAAAGTACAGAACAAAAAAACAAAAAAACAACACATAATTTATATAAAACGCATAAGAATAAAATTATCTACCAAACCCGCTTAGTTTTAACATGTGTAAACAATGTGTAAGTTTTTTTTAACCATCAATATTACAGAATAGTTAACACTCGAGAACTCGTAGTCCAAACAAAATAGTGAAACCTGCAGAGTTTTAACGTATACAAACTTTTAGAAATAGTTTCTATGCGTTAAAACTATGCAGATAGAGAATTTCATTTTAAATGTGTTTTATATAAATTATATGATGTTTAGTTTTTTTTTGTTTACAAGTTCTCGAGTGTTAACTATTCTGTAGTTTTACCCTCGACTTCACTACTTTAAAAAGAAAATTATATATTTTTTTATAAGGAGAATATTTAAAAAAAATATTTTGAAAACCTGGACAATGCATTTATTTATGTTTTTTAAAATAAATTATTTATTTACTTTAAAAACTTGAGTACTTTCGGTGATATACACCTTAGTCAAAAGTATAAGCATATTTTTTTCCTCTTCTTTTTTCGTTTAATCCTTGAGACATATTTATCGCAGTCAAGTTGAAATTCGTCTTGATGTTATCAACGATTAATGTTGATATGCCGCTGTGTGTAGCATGCGGTTACGTGAATAAGGTAGAATGAAAAGTCACACTTGGAAGTGTGACTTTTCATTCTACCCTATTTTTTGTGTTATAGTTTACTGCTTAATCGTGAACAATAACAATAATTTGTTTTTAATCTCAAGCTTCTGATATTGTACCGATAGTCGGGACGATTTCATAAGACATTTACATAATGAACTGAACCCCCCTCGTAAGTATGAACAGTATTCTTTTCAATAATTTGTTTTATCTTGTAGTTTACTGCTTAGTCTATTATATAAAAGGGTGCTTTGTTACATTAGGGTCCGAGCTAACTTTGACCACGTCGTTAGGGTTAAGGTCCAGGTCAAAGTTAGCGCGGATCCTAATGTAACAAAGTACCTATAAAAGAAAAGCCGCTATTCTGTGTGTTCGGCTAAAAGTCAGAAACTACACAAGATACACACAAACTTTACATCATCATTTCAATGTGATCTCGACCTGATTATGGTAAAAAAAAATACTGTAATAGTCATCCCCTTGAGATTGCCACCTGGACTTAGGGTATGTGTTTTTCATGACTTTTAAGTTAATATATCATCACCATCATCATATTCGGTTTAACGTCTGTCTTAGATAGATGGTATGCGTTGGACAGCTTTAAGAAATTGACTTCCAAAGTAACCTATCTCTGACCAGGTATTTATTTATCCTTCTTTCCCTCGGGCTCATTTTTATCATTTCCTCCCATGTTTTCCTTGTGAACTGAACTTGCTACCTCAACTGTTCTGCATGTACTAACCCAAGAACTCTTATCCATTCTTTCAACATGACCATACCATCGAAGTCTCCTGTTCTGTAGACATCTCCCTATACTTTCCAGATTTAATCTTCCTAAAACAGAATTAACATTTTATTTTTGCTTATATTAAAATCGTCAGATTATTGTGTCAATATTGTTACACATTTCTGACTCGTACATTGTCCAACGTTGACATTCACATCAAGTTGTCAGGGTTGAAAGTCATAAAAAGCGCATGCCGTTCCTTAACCCACCACTAACCCTAAGTCCAATTAACAATACGAAAACAATTAAAAATCTCTCACTGTCTGTCTGCCCTGTTTGTTTTTATTTGTGGTGTTATGAGGCGATCATTTTGTTCAAGAGTGTTCAACTTTTAGGAACCCTTAAAGCTCAATTTCGTCAATAATATATAGGAACCAAAAATGTGGGACAGATATTTTATAAGAATCGGTTGAAAGGGGAGATAATTCAAACTGTGTTTTTTGTGTTGTTGTTGCTGTAAGTATAATCCATACGGAAAATCCAGAGAATTTAGTATAAAAATAAATTTTTAAAAGGGTACTTATGCAGTTTACGGACCGGGCTGAAATAATAATGTTATAATTTAGAAATGCATTCTTAACATGGAGAAGTGGGTGATTAACTATTCTGCACTTTCACCTAACAATTAAATAAACAGAATAGTCGCCCTTTTGGCTAAGAAGAAAGTGTAGTATCTGTTCCGATGGATACTGCATCCTATAGACTGGTATTGTCTTGTCCTTCGGGGCTTGATTTACGCCGGTCTTTGGGTTTGTCCTGTGCAGTTCTAGGAGGTCCACCCTTCCAGGCTTTGCCTTCTCACCCTTTGAGAAGGGGTTAGTTTATTGCTAATCGCCTGAGGCGCCCCTACCGGGGAATGCCGACGGGGCTGCCCAGGCAATTCTTAAAGGTTATAGTGCTCTTCATCTAGGGTGCTGACTTATCAAATCACACTTTCCGACCTTGTGTCACATCTTACCGCTGTGGGAGGTAGATAAATAAATGGTTACAAAAAAAAGTTTGAATTATCTCCCCTTTCAACTGACTATTCTAAATTAAAGAGTAAAATTTCATCTGTCCCAATAATACAGAAGCACCCAAAAATGTTTACTCGGTCATTTGAAATAATTTTGAAGCCTTTCTAAAATAAAAATGTAAGTACTTGTAATGAATGGGTATCCAGAAGATTTCAGAACTTTGACGGAGAATCCCGAGTCAGTCCCGGGAATGGGTGAAGTAGTTTACGACTTGAAAGCAGAAAATAATATAAAAAGGCAGACGACACTAAGCATGTGAAAGGTTAAGTAAGGATAATTGGCGACATAAATTATTTTAAAGGAAATACAATCCGAAAATTAATCAAAAACAATTTGTTTTGATTTACTTACTCATGTGTGACCTATTTGCGTTTTGCCGTAAATATTGTGTGTGTGTGTGTGTGTGTGTGTGTGTGTGTGTGTGTGTGTGTGTGTGTAATCAGTAGCAAACATTTTGCTTTTTCAGGAAGTAAGGGGGTCGGATATTACTGTAATTGAAGCCATTAAATTAAAAGAGGACTGTTTGATATGATAGGGCGTCGCTGTTTACTTTACTCACAACTAATATTTACGGCAAATAAACATGCTTATGTTTCATATTAAATATTAAACTTTTTTGGCACTTCTGCAGATTAGGGACGGGTCGAAATTTATTTGTTTTCATTTTAGAAGAGCTCCAATAGTGTAAGGGGCTGACAACTCTCTTTTTTTTTCAACTACCCCCTGCAGAGTCTTTTTGAACAAATTTCATCATTGTATCCCGTTTAAAAAACAAAAACAAAAGAATTAATTTTTTAAACTGTAAAAAATAAAATAAAAATGCGTTAAACCAAACACGATGACTGTTCTAATTTAAATTTTTAAACTGTTCGTTTTGAAATGAAAAAAAATATACTGTTGATTTTCCCAAATTATATTTTCTTCAATAAATGTTTTATTAATATACTGTTGATTTTCACAAATTTTAATTTCTTCGATAAATATTGTATTAATTAATTTAATTTGCATTATTTATTTTTTTAAATTATATTTTCCATTCTTTTTGAGAAATGATGAACTTAAAATTGAAACAAAAAGATAGTTATCGGCCCCTTACTCTATTGGAGCTCTTCTAAAATGAAAATAAATAAATTTCGGCTCGTCCCTAATCTGCAGAAGTGCCCCTTTTTTAACGCAAATAGGTAACAAATAAGTAGGTAAAGCCAAACTGAATTGTTTTTAACTAATTTCCCAACTATATTTCCTTTAAAATAATTTGTCATCAATAGTAACGTTTACCTAGGTTAGAGTAAAAAAAAGTGTTTCTTTAGTTTCGCTACTACATGAACATATTTAAAGAAATGTATAAACTTTCTTATGTACTTACGTGTGAGCTGAAAATAAGATTCTACAGAAAAAAATAGGTAAATTCATCCAGCATTTATTAACTTATAAGAAAAAGAAAGAAAAAAAACGACATTACGTATCGCTAGACATTTCCCCCCCAGTTCAGTTTAGCTTACTGATTAGACAAGGGAGATAACTCAAATTTTGTTTTTCAGAAAAATTCAAAATTCAACAAAAATGGCGACCGATAGATAAAATCGTTTTTTATTTTTAATTTAATAATTACTGGATGAGTTTGCGTAAATTTGGGTGTACAGTCTTCTTTTCAGCTACCACGTAAGCACATAACAAAGTTTATATATTTCTTTAGCTATTTTCTTTTTAAGGGAGGCCTCAAATGTCGTAGCGAAACTAAAGAAGCACCAAAAAAAATATGTTAACCCCTAAAAACAAAAAAATGTTGAACAAAACTTTAATAAAAAAAGAAGATGAAAAGAAAAGAAGGTGGCTTTAAAATCATAAACTCTTTCGGTCATTTCCGGGACTGACTCGGGATTCTTCGTCAAAGTACCGAAATCTTCTGCATACCCATTAATTACACGTACCAAAGTGTGAATTTGAAAATAATTTCTGACTAAAATTAAAGTTTATAGTTTGCTCCTAAACCAAAGAAATAGATAATATTTTTTCGACCGCGCTCCTATTAATTGTATAATTGGACCAAAAAAGGTTATGCTGACAAAACTACTGAAGCCTGAAACCGGGTAGAAATCGATGGGCTGTCTGATGGGGAGGAGGTGTGGGGGGGGGGGCGTTATAAAAGATGAATTATTGACAAAGACACCAGTAATAAAATAGGGCGATGAAAGCCAGTGAATCGGTATGAAGAATTTAAAAGAGGATTAAGAATAAAACAAATTCATAGATAGATAAGTAATAAGAAAAGGTAAAATAAGGAAATGGAGTGACTAAGTAAAAAAAAAAAATTAAGAGAGAGAGTGTGTGTGTGTTAAATTAAAATAAAGAGAGACTATGAGATGATAGAGAGGAAATGGTGAAAGAAAGAAAGAGAGAGAGAGAGAGAGAACGAAAGGGGGAGAACAAACGAGGAGGTGAGAACAAGTAAGAAAGAGAAAGTGAGAGTGCTTCTCTTACCGGTCTGGGTCACGTGATAACGTTATTCGAAGGCGCGCACGTTGTTTTGCCGGCCATATTGTTCGAGTACGTCGAACTAGTGAGTCTTATTATTTCAGTTTCTTTTCCAATAATCTCTCGTATAACAGGTTCTGTGCTAATAAGGGTCGAAGAGTGTTAAGTCAAAATACACAAATATATACATGTTTTGTGGGGACTACGTCTAAGACAGTAAATACTTACAACCGCTTTTTTGAGGAAGTAGAGAAAAAAAAAAAAGATTCAAATTTATTTTTAAGGAGTTAAAAAGTGAAAACATGGCGACCAGAATTTCCCGCAAGGTGACCACAACAACTATGAGCACTGATTCCCCCGGCAGTGCGACGGGCAGCTCGTCAACCTCCTATTCGTCTCCCCGCCGTGGGAGGGCCGCTTCTCCGGCCAGAATTAGCCGAATCCAGGAGAAAGAGGAGTTGCAATCCCTTAATGACCGCCTGGCCAACTACATTGACCGGGTCCGATACCTGGAGAATGAAAACAGTCGTCTTATGGTCCAAGTTAGGTCTTCTGAGGAAACTGTTTCCCGTGAGGTGACCAACATCAAGTCCTTGTACGAGTCCGAACTCGGAGATGCCCGGAAACTACTCGATGAAATGGCCAAAGAAAAAGCCCGTTTACAAATTGAATCTGGGAAATACAAAGCTGAAGCGGACGAGTGGATGACCAAGTAAGTATTATTTTTCTTTATTCACGAAGAAAAAGTTTAATTTGCACTTTCAAAAACTGCGACATTTTGTTTAAATCTTCAGTTAAGAATGTATTTAAATTTCCGTGACGTCATACACGTTGGTGTCAGCAAGACGTGTGAGGGCTCCATCTATTTCGCTTAGTTTTATTTTTACACATTTTCGATAAAATTATATTGAATTCCTTCTCTCTCTCTCTCTCTCTCTCTCTCATATATATATATATGTATATATATATATATATATATATATATATATATATATCGTTTTGAGGATTATTGTATTTTGTTTTAAATTTTATAAATTTAAACTTTTATTTCAGTTTTTAACGCTAGGACCTTTTTAATTTTTTTCTTTTCTGACGCTTTTCGTCGACTGAAAATTATCGATGAATTGTCAATCTTATTCGCTAAAATTTTACGATTAAGCCAAGACGAAATTTTAAGATATAGAACTGCCAATAAATTTTTTTTTTTTATATTTTTAATTATACATTTGAAAATGTAATTACATAAATGTTTAATTTAGACAATGTTTCAAAGAAATAGCATTTTTTTTTATTCCATTTTGTGATTTTTTTTTAACATACGTAAATACTAAGCATCTTATCAAAAGATGCTTTCATTTTTTTTTTTTTTTCAGTTAAATCAACAAAAGTAATTTCTTAAATTTAAAAAGTACTACTTTTTCATATAAGCCTCCTTGGCAGATGATATTGACTCGGTAAAAACTCCGTAACTTCTTAAAACAGCTGATAGACCACCACACAAAACGAAATCCGGGTTCCTGAAACGAATTTTTTTTTTTTTTTTTTTAGTATTCAGTATTACACCATACTTATTCTAGTTCACCCCTCCCCCCAAAAAAGATTTTTTTTTTTTTAGGATTTCGAATAGTGGATAAGTTTCGCATATAAATTTTACGTAAAATGTTCACCCACTTCCCGACCGGATAGCATATTTAAGGACATATAACCATTTTGTTTTTATTTATCTTGACCATTTTCTTAAATTGTGTGAGGGATTTTTGTTTGTCTATTGCCACCCGGACTTAGTGTTAAGGAAGTGCATGTCATGATTTTCTATTTTTAACACCAAGTTTTCAGGCTGTTTACATGTAATCTCTTATTCCTAAATCACCAACTTTTCAATCAGTCACTTCCTAGAAATCTCCATTCTAAGAAATGACTGGTTGAAAAATTGGTGAATCTTGGAATTCTTTTATTTTTACGAAAACGTCGGTAGACTGGAGATTTTGTTGACGTTACTCGTATACTGTTTAGTAACCAGGAGACACAAAATCTACCCCATTAGAATTTTATTACCTGTCCTGGGTTATCATTACCGGGAATGGGTTATCATTACCCGGAAATTGATGACTAATCATGTTACGTTAAGTTTATGGGAAACTTGGTAAAAGTAAAGGTCGACCGTGTAAACATAATGCGATAAAAAAAAAAAAATCATGGTACTTATGCAGTTTACAGACCGGGCTGAAATAATAACGTTATAATTTAGAAACCCATTCTAATCTGGAGATGTGGGGGTTGATTAACTATCATACTTTCATCCAACAATTGAATAAACAAGATACCGTGAAAATTGAATTTAACTTAAAAATCCTATCTAAAAAAAATAGCCCGGCCCGTAAACTGCATAAGCACCAAAATTGTGTATAAGCGATAAAAACGTTTTTTTTTGTTGTTTTTTTTTAAATATTAAATGAGGAACCACTTTGTGTCGAGTCTATTTAGTATTACGCATGTAATCGGAAGAAAAGCACGTTTGAAATGTGTAAATGTTAACGAGAATCGTGATTTTTGTAATTTTATTCGAATTTTTGAAGACACTGTTTAGACCGAAACTAATCCCACTCTAATTTTGTTTTTCTTACCGCGAAGTTTTTCAGACTATTCACATGTAAAAGTAAAATCTCATTTTTATTTTTGAGTGAATTAGCATACTTTGTAATGGTACAATTTTACTTAATGTGGTCGGCTGTTGTAACTCCTCGTTACATGGTTTTAAAGTCGATGTTGGCAGCCATGGGGGTTGATCTATATAAGTACCAAAAGAATATTATTTTAAACTTTAATGTCGTTCTTAATTTTTTTATGTATGTGATTGAACTTATAAATATTCCAGTCGATGTCAATTTAGTCTGTGTTGGCTAAATCTGTCTACAGTGATAACAAAAAATGGTGTTTGTTACATTACTTCTAAAAATAACAATTTCATCTCTTCACATACTAACCTAACGCCCAGTGGAAGTTTTTTGGGTTTTTTTACCCAATAACAAAATAAACATTAGGTTATCTTAACACTAATTATTTACGAGAATTCAGTAAATATTAATTTTAAAAAATACTTTATTTACTTTTAGTCAATAAAAGTTTAAATAAGCTGGACGTTTTTTTATTTATCTTTGTAATTTTATTTTTAACTGCCGTATTTCACAACCGGGTTAACATACACAAGTACCCTATTCTTCAAATTGGTTTCAGAATAAAAAAAGAATTCATCTTATTTCTTTCCAAGTTTTCAACCAATCAAAACGTTTGATAAGTTAAATTGTATTCTAAAGGGCGTGGAACCATTACGGTTTTTTGAAACCCTTTCTTAATTTTAACCATTATTTCTGTTTAATAAAGTCGCTATTTTCTACTTTATTCATTTTTTTTTTTTATTTATTTAAGACCGATGTTTCGGCACATTTTAAAATAACGTCTTCAAGTGCTAGATAGAATCTTTACTTCTGAAATATCAGAATTAAAGATTTTATCTAAAATCTGAAGAAAAAAAAATGAGTCGTCATTGTCCAATTGACCCATTATATTTCGGCTTTCTTTTCGAAAAATTAACAAACTGAGTCGGATATTCTAAAGTTGCGTCACTCAACAGGTTAATTTCCATTTTTATATAATTGAAACCTGGAAAAGTAATCTAATTCCTTTTATTTTGTACTAAATATACAATGGTCTCTATTACCAATGAGATGCAATATCACATTTTATGCGTGTTTTGTTGTGGTTTTATTCTGATTCGCGGTTGGTCGATCATATTTTCCCTCCAAATTATCCCTTTTCTCGTCAATCCGTCTAACAAAAACGACTTTGAAAAGAGGAAAGTAGGTCACAACACCGAAACTTTTTCACAGATGTTTTTTTTTTCTTTCCACAAAGTTTTAAATAAAACTGGCGGGGGGCACTTGCAGCAAGGTTATGTATGAAGTAACTTATTTTTTTTTGGGGGGGGGGGATCAAATTCTGTTTGGTGGGAGAAATGTTCTGTTGGGATGTGTCTAAACGTTGTTTTCCCATCATAACTTTTAAGCCAGGTCTGTTCTTCGGCCTTTTGGCTAAGATCAAAGTGTAGTATCTGTTTCGATGGATACTGCACACCTGTTCTGTGCAGTTCTAGGAGGTCCACCCTCCCAGGCTTCGCCTCCCCTCTTTGGGGAGGAGTAAGTTTATTGCTTACTGTCTGAGGCGCCCCTACCGGGGAATGCCGACGGGGCTGCCCAGGCAATTTTTAAATGGCCAGAGTGCTCACCTCTCGAGCGCTGGCTTTTAACCCCACTTGCTCGACCCGATCTTGGGTCACATCTTACTTGTGGGAGTAAGATAAAACTGGCCTTGTGCCTAACTCCGCGAGGAGTAAATAAAGATCTGCTCATTCTTTAGAATTTTGGGGTTTCTATGTGAACACTGCCAATAATTTCTAATTTATTTTGGCAATTGTCCAGATTAGGGTACTATATATAATACACTGGATGTGAATACACGTTGAAATTTATTTCGTAGCACGTTAAAAATGGACATTGTTCAGTGTTTACAAATTTTACAGAGAATTATTAAGAGGACGGATAAGAATTACCTACTCTCTATTAATAAAATTGTGACTACTTCTCGTCTCTACGTGACTTGCACATTTTTGTTTACTATTAATCAATTGAGACATTTATGACAAGAGCGAACAAAAGGAGTGAAAAAACAAATAGTACAACAAATAAATGTTGCCATGGCCAAGACTAGTTACTCTCAGCTGGATAAGTTTGTGTTTCAACTTATTTTAAAGCTGTTTGTTTTACTAAAAAAAAAGTGTTACTGTTAAGTTAGAACGAAAAAGATGGCGTTGACAAGCAATGTACGTGTGCACCTGATAATCGCTCAAAAACCGAAAAGTAATCAAAATACTGTTAGAACATTACATTTTCGTACGATTGATGACATTTATTGAATGTGTTTCTACCAGTATTTTGTTTCATTTTGTGTTTTTATTAAAAAAAATCTAAAAGTAAAGTCCATAACTTTGCCGACATGAAAAAAATAAGAAAAAGGCTTGAAAATATTAATTACAATATAGATGTTTCTCTAAATTTAAGTGTTAAGAAACAAATTTATAAGTTTTATAAAAGAAATTTGGGACCCTATTATGGATAATTTGCTTTTGTGTAAAATTAAAGATATTGTGAGTCTTATGTTTATTCTTCAGAATATTTTTTTTAATTGATTATTTTTGGGCACTTGTGCGTTAAAATACACAAGTGTCGTATGGATCATTGAAAAATATAATTTATTTCACTTAGTTTAGTCAGATTTTGGGTGTTGAATATTTAGTCCTTTAATAAAATTGTACTAGCAACTAGTTATTTCGTAAACCTTCGTCTTTATTTTTAAGTCGTTAAATTCTGTAAAACGATAAATTACAGGAGAGAAAAATGGCCGCCAGCGATACAAACTTTTAATAAAAGTTCAAATTTATACTTTAAAAAGCAAAGTAAAATATTAGGTTGATGAAATATATAATTTTTTAACTGTGCCATTCTAATACCTAAACAGGGAATTCCGTGACAATCACTCGAACCTTTTTTAAAACTCATTTTTTTATTTTTACAACTGAAATTTTAATTTTACCCGTGTTTCATGCTTGAGTGAATTTTCTTTTTTTATATTAGTGTGAATTCTTGACATTCTGCCAACTCAAAATCTCGGTTCTTATTGGATAATAAAAGTAAACATCACTTCCCCTCCCTCCATACACACGCATATTGACACATCACAACGTTTTTAAAATTCTTTTATTTTTTGTGCAATATTTGATTTTCTTTTTAAATTTAAATTCCTACTTCAGTCACGCAAATTATTTAGTGAAATAGTTTCGCTATGATTTGGACACTATTCCCGAGCGACTTATTTTTATTTATTTTAAACCGTTTTATTAAAAATGATTAACAGTAATTTGTATCGTACACGTTAAAAAAAACGAAATAAAAAGTTGCTAGGAAAAAAAGTGGTGTTTCTTTACTTTCACTACGACATGAAAATATTTAAAGAAATGTATAAACTTTATGGAATGAAATTGTACCGAAAATTTACGTAAATTCATGCAGTATTTAAATTATAAGAAAAGGAAGAGAAAAAAACCCCAGATATTACGTATCTGTAGACAATACTTACTTATTAGACAAGGGAGATAACTCAAATTTTGTTTTCGGGAAAACTCAAAATGGCGGTCGATAAATAAAATCGTTTTTATTTTTAATTTAATATTTTGTACAGTCTTCTTTTCAGCTACCACATAAATACAAAAAGTTTATACATTTTTTAGCTATTTTTCTTTTTAAAGAGAGGCCTAACATGTCGCCGTGAAAGTAAAGAAGCACTAAAAAAGTAATTATCTTTAAACAATTTCAGAAAGAAGCTGGTAAAAAAAAACGATGCCCCAAGTTAATAATTTACTAGTCAAAGTACCTCACTCTAATTTACGTGACTAACAGTAAAATCGAACGATAAGAGACGAATAACTATCACCCACATTTTTCCTTTTCTATGTGACAATTGTCAGCAAAAAATAACTGATATTTTACGGTTCTTTCGTACGAAAATGAGAGAAAATTCGTAGTTTAGGGACATAAATGAACCATAATGTCTACGTACCCTTCCAAATCGACAATAGGTTTCAGAATTCCTTTCTAAATTAAAAAACCCACGATAGCATTTTAAAAAATTTTAAAAAAATCTTAACTGTGATGTCTGTTTACAATCATGATCTTTCGAAAATAATTATGAAGCCTGAATTATTCGGATTGCTGTTTCATCGTGATCATCCAAGATGAGAACAGTAGTCCGAATAATACAAATCAATCCTAATCTAAAAAAAAATTGGGTATTTTTTTTACTATCCCTTCCCAGCGCAGTTTACCCCTTAAAAAAGTTCAAATCCTACTTTTTTTGTGCAAATACATTTAAACAGCCTAAAAAACATCCACAAAGAAGGAATTAAAAAAAATTAAATATTTAAGATTTTAGCGTGGGGGATCACTTTCCTTTATAAATTTAACGTAAAATGAGCACCCATTTCCTGGCCACTCTAAAATCTTAATTTTTTTTTTTTTTTTTTTAATTACTTTGCGGATATTTTTAGGCTGTTTAAATGTATTTGCACAAAAAAAGTAGGATTTGCACTTTTTTAAGGGGTAAACTGCGCTGGGAAGGGATAGTAAAAATTTACCGTACTATTTATTTTGTGCTCCTCTTAATATCTTTTCGGGTATCTTTTACAATAATCCGCAGAGTGAAAACGCTATAAAAACAAATATACAACAAATAAAAGTAACTGTAGCCGATAAAAGTTATTTTCCAACTTATTTGTGCCATTTGTTTGTATTTTTAAGCCGTTTCAACTGCTATTTATTAGAAATCAATATTTTTGTCACACGAACATTGGACAAGCGATGAGGGAGTATCGTAACGAGGTATGGCTGGGCCGCCATATTATTTTAGTAAAAATCCGTGCCAAAAAAAAAAAATTTTTTTTTTTTACATCTAATAAAAACCCATTTATAGTACGTAAACATACAAACAAATTTCATAGGTAAGTAGAAAAATATCTATCTTCGACGTAGGTCACCGTCACTTGTTGCATATTTTTTTTTTTTTACTCCGTTCTCGTTCGTTTTTTGGACCCCGTTGGCGACTCTGCGGATTATTGTAAAAGATACCCATCTTTTCTAATATCTCCCCTGACATTTTCATTTTACTATTTCAAAAATTGAATCTATCAAACAATTAGATTTTTTTATATAATGTTTTTATAACTAATGGCCTAGTTAGTTTTTAAATAGCATTTACTATAGACACTTTTGAGAATTGGATAAATTCAGAAATAATAGTAAAACTGATTTATACACATCTGAAGTAATATTGAAGAATTTTCGGTAATCTGGTAAAAAAAAAAAACGCAGTACCAAATTGCTGTTCGGTCACGTGATATTCTTTACGTTTCGTGAAATTAACCGTGCAAACAAGTCAGACAGTTTTTCTTTTTCGTATTGCCACTTGGACTTAGGGTTAAGAAAGGGTATGTGTTTTTATGACTTCAGTTAAAATTAAATTTTATTTTTTAAAGAGTTTTAACATGCGGCACAGAAGCATTTTCATTAATATTATTACACATTTTTGAGATTGCCCCATGTTGACATTCACGTCTAGATGTCTGTGTTGAGTCATAAAAAGGTATGCCCTTCCTTAACCCTAACACTGGATAGCAATACAAATAATAATAATAAAAACTTTTGCTCTTTTTTTTTTTTTTTTGGCGTAAGGTTACTTTTGTAAGATGGCACCTATGCTTTTGTTGAACACCGCATTTTTTTTTTTTTTTTTTTTTTTTTTTTTTCTTTGCTCCGGCAATTTGGTATCCCGATTTTACCAGAGTACACATTATTGATTTAAAGTAAGATTCCCAACGAGGCATCTCTACTCTATAAAAAAAAATGGTAATTCTGCGTGTTCGCCCAAAGATCAGAAACTACACAAAATACTTACAAACTTAACATTAATCGGATTCAGTGTGACCGACCCTCAATGTGGTTATTTTTAAAATATACTGTAATATTCACCCTCTTGCGTTCATCAGGGATAAAATTAGTGGCCCCCCCCCCACTAATTGATTCGTGCTGATAGTTTTAAAAACATTGAAACTAAGTCATTTTTTATAAATTACCTTTTTTTATTATATTCAACCAGTTTTTTTACTTTCACTGCAACATGTTAGCCTCTCCATTAAAAATTTTTTTAAAGCCTGTCTTAAACAAAATATAGCTAAAGAAATGTATAAACGTTATGTACTTACATGGGTGCTGAAAAGAAGCTTGTACACTTAAAATTACACAAATTCATCCAGTATTTATTAAATAAAAAAACGATTTTATCTATCGAGCGTCATTTTCTTTGATATTTTTTTTTTTTTTTTTCGAAATCAAAATTTGAGTTATCTCCCTTGTCTAATTAATAAGTAAAAATGTCTACCGATGCGTAAGATCGTTTTCTTTTGTTTTTTCGTATAATTTAATAAATACTGAATGAATTTGCGTAATTATTTTCTGTAGTCTTATTTTCAGCTAACACGTAAGTAAATAAAGTTTGACACTTGTTCAGTTTAGTAAACAGGGGCAGATAATCCACAGGAAGTAATAACTAATAGATTTTAATATATATATATTTAATAAAATAGTTTCTGAAAGACATTCTAATAAAGTAAAGTTTATTTTCAATAAAGTAACATTTTGACCAAAACATTGTAATAAAATATAGTTTTATGTTCGTTTTATGAAAAAAAAATCAGTCGATTTCAGAAACTATATTTATTTATCTACCTCCCACAGGGTAAGATGTGACACAAGGTCGGGAAAGTGGGATTAGATAAGTCAGCGCTCGAGAGGTGAGCACTCTGGCCATTTAAAAGTTGCCTGGGCAGCCCCGTCGGCATTCCCCAGTAGGGGCGCCTCAGACAGTAAGCAATAAACTTACTCCTCCCCAAAGAGGGGAGGCAAAGCCTGGGAGCTGCACAGGACCGGCAACCCCCAATAGACCGGCGTAAATCCAGACCCAAAGGCCCGGACAATACCGGTTTATTAGGCGGGGTAAAAAACCCTGGTTGAATCACAATGTTTTGGCCAAAATGTTAATTCTTTGGAAAGCCAGTTAAATATAAAATACAAAACTAGTTGCTTTCTGTTCGTTATACCCCCTCCCCCGTAATTTACTGGGTAAATCGTATTATTATTTTAATAACCGAATGAAAGATGGGTCACTTGGGGAGTTAATTGCAAGTTAAGCCTAATTGGAACAATGGAAATGGCATTTTTCTTTTCAAACATAACTTAATCACCGATCCAAACATAACTCAACCACCGATTGTCATGGCAAATAACACCCTACCTGAGAGTTCAACATTCAAACTCCTTGGCCTAACTTTCACAGATAACATGAATTGGAATAAATGCATTGCAGACATTGCCAGGGCTGCTGCAAAGAATGTGGGCTCCCTCTACCGTGCTAGTAAACTTCTCACACTTGACATTATCCTATATCTCTACAAAGCCACCATCTGCCCATGAATAGAGTATTGTTGCCACATCTGGACTGATGCATCATTCACTCGTCTCTCCCTCTTAGACAAGGTCCAAAAAAGTCGCCAACGTAATAGGTCCTTCACTATCCACCAAGCTCCAGCCCCTGTCCCATCGCTGCAATGTTGCTCCTGTGTGCCTGTTTTACAAGTACTTCAATGAATTGTGCTCTAAACTTGCTGCTCTGGTGCCCCCACAACGCAAATTCACTAGACCAACCCGACAATCTGCCAAATCCCATCCATTCGCTGTGGAGGTTCCCAGATGCCAAAGAGCTTTCTACTCCAAAAGTTTTTCCTCATGCTGCTGGACTCTGGAACTCCCTTCCTGCTCTGTTTTCCTGACGGTACTGACAATACAGAAATTTAAAACTAATGTAAACAGACATCTCGCTGGGCAGCTCCCAATTTAGCCCCCCCCCCCCCCCCCCCCCAAAAAAAAAAAAAAAAAACTCACCCTTTTTCTCAGTAGCCCCTTACTTTGGGGTGAACCATGTTAAAAATAAAAAAAATCTTAAAAACTGAAGAATATTTTAGCATGTACTTTCTGCTATTAAAGTCTATTAAAAAAAACTGCCTTAGTATAATAAAATGATATACAATTAAGTGTTGTCTTTATTTGCAGTCTACTATGTGCTTTTACTTAACGATTTGTTCTTCTATATCTTTTAAACTCCATGGTACTTGTTGAATACTATTAACTAATTCAAATCTCTAATTACTGGCTTTATTGTTTTGTTGAGTGTTTCCCCTCACAGCCAGGTGCAGTTATCAGCTTATTCTCTACTACAAAACCAGATGTTTTGGGGCCACTTTATAAAAAAAAAGAAGACCTCTTAATCTGGGAAAAGAGTAAAGATTATCTGCTTATCTTCGCCGAATTAAACCCAACAAAGACAAAACTTTATTTCTGTAACGACTGACAAGGAATAAGATGCAATAAATTGACTTTACAATAACCATTGTTATAGTATCCTCCTGAAAATTAAATAAAAATAAATGCTGCTATCTTTGACAGGATTCGAACCTGTGTCCCTAATGACCATAGTTTGCTTTATATCGCTCATCCACATAACGAGATTGAAATCTCAAGTTCCTACATCTTCCAAAGTTTTTCCTTTTTGTTTTAATATTCAATTTATGTTCAATTGTTTCGTATCTGAATGTAAACGTCTATTGATTACTAACTTTACCTAACCGGAGTTATCCGGGATGCAGTGAAATCATTTTAGTGTGTTGTATTTTGTTTTGCACATAAGGTAGACAACTATTATATTATTCAATCTAAAATACGAGTTATCCTCTTTGCTGATATCTTAGGTGATTAAAAATGTCTATCGGACTAAGTAAATTTAAAAAATAAGTTGTAGCTATGTGGTGCAACTTCGTAAAAGCCTCAATAAGGAAAAACAAATACATATTTGTATTATGTATGTGACCGGGACGGAACAAAAGATATCGTACACCAAAAATTACGTGAATTGATCAAGTAGTTTTTTTGTTATTTTTTTCATCACAGAAAATTGTCATTTTTTTTTTTTTTCCACGTTCGCTTGTCACGACAAGCTTGGCTTGTAACGCTGGGCTGACTTACGTCCCTTGTTTCAAAGATGGAGACGCGACAAGCGAGCATGAAAAAAAATAACAACACTTGATTGTGTGAATAAAAAAAAATACTTGCTCAATTTACGTAATTTTTCCTGTACGATGTATTTGTTTCGTCACGGTCACATACATAATACCAGTATGTCTTTATTTTTATTTAATATTTGTTTTTCCTTATTGAGGATTTTCCGAAGTTGCACCAACTACGTTATTATATTGGCAATAATTTATTTCCAATATAATAACGTAGTTGGTGCAATTTTCCAATAACACTGTACAGTGTACATTACAATAACCAATGAACATTGTCTAGTCAGAAGCAAAGTTTGACTTGTCAGCTTGAATGCTGTCTGATTTTGAAAATCTGACAGAATAATGTTATATTAAATTAATAACTATCAAACTTTTTTTTTAATGGATTTTAAGGTTTTTATTTGATTGATGGGAGGGGGAATTATTAATGGTAAAAATGAGTGCTCCGTTTCTTTTTGTTGGCTGAAAATCTCAACTCTGCTAAGACGTTGACGTAATACGTTTCCTAGTTTGTAATCTGCTGGAGTAAAACAATTCATTCATAAAACTTAACATCCGTTTTGTTTCTTTTTCTAAATTGTTCCACTCCCGTAGAAATTGACTGGCGATAATAAAATGTCGCATTCTTCAAGAATTGTTTTTTGTTTTTTTTTCTAAATTTTCCATGAAAGGAAAAAGATTTTAAAACTTATTGTTTGATCTTTCTTATTCCAATTTCTTTATTTAAACGGCAGTCTCTGAGCTACAGTTTCTTAGAAACGTTTTGTTTCGTGAGAATTAATAACGTAGTTATTTTTTAAAATTTATTTTTACAAATAGGTGTAATTTTTTTAACTTTCAAGACTTTTGAGTCTTGAAAGTTAAAAAAAATTACTACACCTATTTGTAAAAATAAATTTTTAAAAATAACTACGTTATGTGTGACATTAAAATATTTAACTTTTTTTTTATAGATAAATGATTACTTTATTTATTACTAACTGTACCAATCCGACGTTGCCTTTTAATGAAAGTGTGGGTATCTTTTACAATAATCCGCAGAGTCGCTAACGGGGTCCAAAAAACGAACAAGAACGGGGTAAAAAATATATATATATACAAGTGAAGCTGACCTACGTCGAGAATAGATATTTTCCTACTTACCTATAAAAATTTTGTATTTTTACGTAGTATAAATGGGTTTTTATTAGATGTAAAAAAAAAATTTTTTTTTTTTTTTTTTTTTTGTCCAATGTTCGTGTGACAAAAATATTGATTTCTAATAAATATCAGTTGGAACGGTTTAAAAATACAAACAAATGTCACAGATAAGTTGGAAAATAACTTTTATCGGCTACAGTTACTTTTATTTGTTGTATATTTGTTTTTTGAGCGTTTTCACTCTGCGGATTATTGTAAAAGATACCCGAAAGTGTTAATTTCACCATGATTAGGTATTCAAAGGAAACGGGCACTCCAAATAAAAATACAACTGCTACCAGCCAGGTAACCTTCCTCCCCTTTCTTTTCTCCGGAAGTGTCCCTTTCTCTATGTTCCTGTAAGGGACCTTCTGAGAACTTATATGGTGTTTTGTTTCATGACGAAATTCCCCAAAAGTAGCGGAGTCGGTGCGAATGCCGATGGAGAAATTTTACTCTTGTCTGTTTATATTTTTGTGTGTATAGTAACATTGGACATGATGTCCTTTAAGATGTGATGGGTCTTGCTCTGTTTTTAGTGTCTATGATGACGTGCGTGTTGTCGTCTGCTGCAGTTCTATTTTTGTCGTTTTATTATTGTCAACACACATTGATTTAACTGACTTCCATCTTTAAATTGAAACTCTGTTCTCCACCATATAATGTTTCTATAATAAAAAATACTCTTGCCTATTTATTACATTATACTTGTGTTGATGATCTTAGGTCTTTTGGTATAAAGGATGTCTCTATGTAGCTGCCCTTATGAAAGGAGTTATATTCAACTCTTTCATTTATTTGGCAATCTTTCTTATTTCATCTCTATTTACATCAGGATATTTCTGGTCATTTATGGGTTTTGGTAGTAGCAGTTTGGTTCCTGTAACTGATGTCTGGTGAAAAATCTTTGTCATTTGGCATATTTCTAATACCAAACAGTATTATTGGTGGTGTATCCAGTATACACTCTTTAGGGTGTGGTGTAATTTTTCAATTATTCCATTGGTTTGAGGATGATATGCTGTTGTGCAGAGTTTGTGGAATCCTATTGTGGGTAAATTTATAGCCAATTCACTCACAAACTGGCTTCCTCTATCGTGTAATGGAACCCCCAAAGCAAGGAAGCCCATCTATTCAAGAAGGTAAATGGCATTAGTGTCCTGTCATGTAGATGTGTAGTTTGTACCCATCTTGTTGCTCTATCAATGCATGTGAGTACATATCTATAGTTGGAGATATGTATACATCATCAGATGTAGTGGGGCCCCATGTTGTCAATATGGATAGTTTGAAATCACACAGATGGTAAAGAGAACTTTATGGTTTCTGTTTTAGTATGCCTGGAGATCGTATTATGGCCCAAGATCGTATATTTCTGGTTCTGTCTGGACAAAAATACCTCTTATTAATTTGGTTGGTGATGTTGGTTCTGAATGTGAGATGTGAAACATGTCAAAAATCCTCCTATGTAGTAGTTCAAATGTGTAGGGTCTGGGAATAGATTTTGATAGATCACACAAGATGGATGACATTCATTTCATGTTTTTAGTTGACTTTTGTATTTGATAAGTTTATCATCCAACCTTTGATTTCTTGATGGCTGGTAGATGAAAGGGATCTATTGTCACGGCATCTTCTGATCTATATAACATCCGCAATGTATTCTTTTATGCTTGCCTGGTATTGTTTGCCTAATTTCATTAGTGTCTCTTTTTCAAATGCCGATGATTGTGATCTGGAAACAAGTTGCCATCTCTGCCTTCTATTTGCGGCTTGAAGTGTACAACTGCTTGAAGCGTACAACTGCTTGAAGCGTACAACTGCTTGAAGCGTACAACTGCTTGAAGTGTCGCAACAATTCTTTCAACGGTGGATTATTTTATTTCTTTATTTTTACTCGGTTTTCGTGAGTAGGCGCTGATAGGGAATAATTAACCATTTGTTAAGTACTGTGCTTACTGCATAGTTGGAGCTATCCGTGACTAGGTGGTATCATATGGCATTCAGTTCTGTGTCTTATCTTGATAAATGCTTCATTCTTAGGTGGACTTAATTTCAATTAATTTCCTGCTGGGTTGCGTTTAATAGCTTTGATCAAAGGCAGTAGCACATTTGTAGTTTGTGGGATTTTTTTTTTTTTATATATTAAAAAAAAAAAGTACATTTCCAGGTAATGGAGTTCTGGAAGATGTTTTTCTGTCTTCAATTTTCCGTGTCATCATCTCCAGTCCTTCAACACCTACATTATAGCCCAACCTTCAATGTTTTTTTTTTTTGTAGAATGGCATTTGTCAACAGATTTTAAGATTGTTTTCATCAAGAATCTAGAACTTTTCCCAGATTTGGTTTTCAGAGAACACGAGGATGTCATCAATATATACGAAAAACATTCATTAATCTCTAAAGTGCGGAGTTGCTGTTGTGTAGAACAAAATGGCATGAATAATCATGTAAAAAGGGCTATTGGTGTGGATTTTTCAATATCAGCTTTTGTGAAAGGTATCTAGTGATAGGCTTGAAAAGGGTCAATTTTTGAAAATAGCTTAAGTTTGGTTCGGAAACTGGTGTTTGTTATCGGATATCTATCGAGTTTCGTCAGCTTTTTAAGATGTTAGAAGTCACTGCACACTATTTCCTTTTGATCTGATTTTTGAACAAGATGTATGGGTGAAGACCATGGTGATTCTGATGGTCTCGTCATGCCACTTTTCAAGAGTGCCAGACATTTCTGTTTTGCTGCCTTATATTTTTTCTTCAGAAAGCTGTCGTACCTTTGCATAAGTTTGGGCATTATACCAATTGTCTATACTCTTAGACACTAGAGGTTGTTCTGTACATAGTCTGGTGAGGTTGGGGAATTTTTGGAAGAGGTATTGCACTCTTTCTGGTTGGTTGTTATTGTTTTAGTCATATTTTGGATCTGGGCTGTAACCCACCCCTTGTATATGGCACGTTTCGTCGATAAGTTAATGCAGTCCAAAATGAGGCCATATTAGCAAAGGAAGTCTGCACTTGAAGAGGGGGGTACTACATTCCATTTATATGAATGGTCTAAGCTCAGAATTACTGTGCAACGTGGCTTTTCCAAAACATTTAACGGTATCTTCATTTGCCACTGATAGGCCAACAGTTTTATTTATATTCATGCCATGTGGCAGTATTGCTACGGCTATATCTATTACAAAATTTACATCTTGTTTAATTTTGGTAGCAACTTCAAATAGCTGCAAATCGCCCGTTGCTGATACGGTGGTTGTTGTTAAGTGGGTCATACTTCTGCATAGAGCTCACGAAGATGATGCCTCAGGATTGTCTGATCTGCATGAAGTCCTTTTTGTTGGTCGCAGCTATTCGTTAACCTGCAAATATGCAGGTCTTTAACCCCGACATCGAGAAATGCAAGACTCGGCGGTTGCATGCGAAGTCGAGGAAGGTTTTGTCCAGAACACACAAAGGAATTCTGTAGAAGCAATGTTGTCACTTCATTGATTTGCGGTTCCGTGCCTGACACGTCTTTGCTTGCCACATGCAGGGGGGAAAAAGGGAAATCATTGACAGTGGTAGTAGTAGCTAGGCGGGTTCTTATTGTGAATGTTTTACAAGAGGGGATTATAAATTTGAGCTCGGTTGAGCACCTACCATGAAAATAACGGTTGAGCAAAGAAAGACTAACAACAACTCTTCTGTGAGAGAGTGACTGTAGGGAAGAGAGGACATCCCTCACTATTATTTCAAAGTCGGTTTTGAACTCTGTCAAGGCAGAAAAGGGTGCTCTGAGCGGCACCTCCCCATATGTGGCGGCAGTACTCCATCTTAGGGCGTATTTGACTCTTGTACAGGTAGAGGATGGCATCGGGCATGAGATACTTTCAGGAGCGGTAGAATGATCCAATCATTTTTCCAGGGGTCTTAGCAACAGATTTTATGTAAGTCTTCCATTTCAAGTCTGAAGAGAAGGTCACTCCCAGAAGCTTATCAATGCAGTGGGCTTCCTCAAGAGGAGAGCCGTTCATTTCAACTGGGACAAAGTGGGGATCGAAGTGTTGGTGGTGAAAGGAGATGAGTTTGGTCTTTGACGCGTTAAAAGTAACCAGCCATATTTTCCCCCATTGCACCACTTGCTCCAGGTCGGAAGAGACAGAAAGAACCTGATCATTAATGCTCTTCGAAGTGTTTCCATAGATGGTTGTCTCATCAGAATAAATGTCGACGAATGATCTTAGAATGTGGTTTAGGAGTTCATTTATGAAGATCAGGAAGATGGTTGCGCCCAGAATGGAATCCTGATGGAACGCCGGCGTTGATATTGTGTGCCACAGACTTCTGTCCATCAACAACTACTTGTATAAATCCATCAGAGAGAAAGTATTTGATGGTTGAGAGTACATTTCCAGATATTCCATAGCTAGCAAGCTTATAAAGTAAACCTTTATGCCAAACCCTGTCAAAAGACTTTGATATGTTAAGAGCTATCTATATTAGATATAAAATGAAGTATATATATATATATATAATTAGATATAGATGTAAACATGACATTGGAAAAATCGTTTTCAGTACGTTTGTCTAAAAAAAAAAAAATTTCATTTTTGAAAATTATAATAATGTGTCGTTCTTTAAATAATTACATAAACTTTCTAAGAATTGTTTTCGCAGACAATTAGATTGTTTGTGACTGTCCGTTTATGATTTTGAGTAATACATTAATATGGAGGGACGGGGGGGGGGGGGGCTGTTTTGTCCTCATTCTAATTCACTTTTGTTTTACTCCCTTCCCTATACGTCTTCATTTTTCAAATTCCCCAAACCTGATCTGAGTCAACATGGCATCTTCCCCGCTACTGAGCTGATATTTTCACTTCACTTATATTTAACTTATGTCTAGATTTTATTTATTTACTTATTTTTTTAAGAAAATAGATAAATATTTCTTAATACTAATAATTTTAATCTCCCCCCCCCCCCCCCCACTCCTCTATTAAATCTAGAAAAGCGAAACTTTGTATGAATTAGGATTGTCTTAGTTGGCAATGTGCTACGTCCTGGGAGTATTTTTAAGGAAATGTTCAAGGAACATGAAACTGGGTAGGATTAATCATAAGAAACGTCTTACGAAGGATCAGAATCTTGACACCCCCCTCCCCCTACACACACATGGCTCTATAAGTTCATGCAAATTTTTGCAGCTAAAAAATTAATTACATTCTGAACTTTGATCAAGTGTGTTAGGTTATCAATGAAAAAGCTCACATAGAATGAAAGTTTGTTTAAAAAATTAAGCATTTACTTAAAAACAAAAAATTATTTATTTTCAGTTCATTGATATTAATTTCTTTTAAATATAGAAATGTGTAAAATGTCAGTTATTGACATCTATTCTTATACTAAAGCTAAATTTATGTTTTTGTTTGTTTTTTTTCCTATCTATTTTAATCTCAACATGCATGCTAAAACAATATTCTTTAGTTTTGGGATTGAGTTATGTTTCCAAGAAAACGTTTCTATCATTCTTTCTCTCTCACTTTATAGTAATTGACCCCCCGACCTCCCACTTTCATTTTATACAGTTTTTATACTATTGGGGTCACCACTTATCAAGGTCAGGAGCCACTCGAGGATAAGGGTTAATGAGACGGGAATGATTGCTAGCCGAAGGATGGGGAACCCTATGGGAGTACTAACATTGATCGATGGTATGAACCACGTTTGTTTACTTTTGGGGTGATTCACAAGACAGGATTTTGTTGACATTGGATTTGAAGATAACCAAGTTGTAAACAGCAGGGAAGCAGTCCTGTGACAATATGTTCCACACGTTGGAAGCTCTTGCAAAGAAGTTCTGTCCATTGGAATTCCACCACACATGGAAGAAGGAAGTCTTTTTTTTGTTTTTGGTTGAAGACGAGTTCTTGCTGTGAATGTAACAAGGAGGAACCAATGACTGGACCTCAGTGGCACTCTCAGTTCCATTACTCTGTTTATTAATAGTCGAATGTAATAAAAAAAAATAAAAAAAAAAAAAAAAAATAGCACGAGTAGTAAAATTATTTAACCTGTAGCCGAGAGTAGTATATATCGCAAGCAGAAAGTGACTAATTTGGGATTTTGCCTTTTTAAATTGAACTGGCTTTACAAATTAACTTTTTCCTGATTCAAAAAACCTAATCCTGCCCTTTTCACCAGTTTCCAATCCCTCATAGTATTGTTCATAATCCAATTGACACTCTCAACCTTTATCCTCGAGTGGCCTTTGGGCCTTGATATGTAGCGACTCATTAGTATTTAAAAAAACAGCTGAATGGATAATCCAACTGGTCAGATTATTTTGGTGCAAAACAAATTTTGAATTTTGTAAGATATTTCATTATCAATGCAAAAAGTAGACTTTTTCCCCCCCTGTAACTTTGCCTACGCAAGACAAAAAACCAAATGCTTCATATGCAACTCAACACTTCGTTCAGCTACTTCACTCGAGCGTGTTTCAAGAAATGTTCATTTAATATCATCTTCAAACATTAATTACTATTATCAGACCCTTATGTCTGGCTCTTCCAAATACGTAATCCAAACAGAGGGTAGCATACTTATTTTCTCCCTAATATTTTACTCTTGCCACGCACCTCATACACCACCAAAAATATTAAATAAGGAACTAATATTGAAAACACCGGTTGAGTAACTCTAACAGATTCTGCTAGTATAATCATAAAATATTACGTATATATTTTTAAGTACTTCTAGGTGAATGGAATCTGGACCCTGCAATAGTTTCCAGTGGAGCCTCTCAATGACATATTACTGAGAACTTCTATGGCTTTTCTTCAATGGTCTACAAAGATAGTCTGTTTACTTCTCCTATCCGTGTTTTGCTTTCAACTGACCACTTCCACATCTCCAAATTTCCATATGGCATCTAGTTCTACCTGTCTGAAGATACTGGCTTCCTGACTTAAAATGTACCAAACATTGTTTTTTTTTTCCTTTCCCTTTCCAAAACTCAATCATGTTCTGCAAAGCTAAAAAACAAAAACACGTTTCCTCTACAAAACAACCAAATCAAACACCATGAATAAATATTTCAAGATATAGAGAACTTGAAGCATAAAAACTTCTACCAAAATGACCTTATTCGGCATAAATAACCCGAAAAGGGTTGATATGCCGTAAAACAAAACAACCAAATTTCCAACATGAAAAGTTTGAAAACAAAATACAAACGCAAACCCAGTACCTCAACTAACACGGACCTCTACTACCAGGTCTCCTTTTCCAACATCAGAGGTCTACGTTCCAACCTTTAAGGGGTTGAATTCAATCTACAGAAGAGCAAAACTGATATTGACCTATCAAATTTTATCGACGACTTAAAAATTACAGGTTATTCTAGCGCGACTTTCATGACCGCCATGGATATGGAATCTGTGCTTTCATCGGGGACATTTTCAATCGAAGACCTAGTTGTCATTTATGTGTTTCCTTGTAGCCTTTGTACACATCACCTCATTCGTCTTTTCCTTTTACCGTTTTTGCAACGAAGGAGTTACTATCTACAAAAGAATCCCTGAAAAAATTGACAAGATCCTGTCTGCTCATCCTTCTGCCAACATCCATGTTTGTGGTGAGTTCAATGTCCACAATATCGAATGGTTAGTCTATTCCAACAAAACTGATGGTGAAGGAAAGTCTTGTGTTTCTGAATTTTTGAGATGAGGATTGATAATTTGTATAATTTTGATTACTGTTCTCAAGGAACCGTGACGCAACGGATAAAGTACTAAGTAACAATTCGGTTCTAGGTGCAATCTTCTGAATGTTGAAGGTTCAATCCTCGGTGTGGGTGATACTAGGAATTGCAAATTACTGAAGACTTCTACCTAGTCATGGCTGACAGAACAAGAGCATGCTACACCCGTGAATTAAATAAACGGTTCCGTTCGAAATTCCATCAAATTCCTGAGTTTAGCAGGATTCCAGAAAAGATACACCTGAAAAAGGTCAGAGGTTATATCGACCGAAATGTTGTGAGAATAACACTCAAGATGAGAACAGTAGTCCAAATTATACAAAGGATGGTCTTGCCATGACTTTTTCCTTGCCAATAAGCTGATCCAGATTGTTGACGAACCCACTTGCATACCTGATGCTGACGGACATTTCACAAGCCTTCATGATCTTGAAGACTTGCCCTGCGCAGTGCTCATCGACTGATCTTTCTTGAATCTTCTGATCATTCAGTTGTCTCCAAGATTAAATCTAAGCTCAGAGACATCTTTCCATTGCAGAGTGTACTTAAGAGCAGATTATAGCTTTAGATTTTTCGGTGCTTCTGTATTGGGGTCGGATAAAATTTTCATCTAATTTAGAAGTCTGTTGAAAGGGGAGATAATTCAAACTTTCTTTGTTTTGTTGTTGTAACCATAACCTGTAAGGAAACTCCAGAGAATTATTAAGAAAATAAATTTAAAAGGGTACTTATGCAGTTTATAGATCGGACTGGAATAATATCGTTATAATTTAGAAAGCCATTCTTAACATGGTGGAGTGAAGTTGATTAACTATTTTGTTTATTAAATTGTTAGGTGAAAGTACAGAATAGTTAATTAGCCCCACCTCCCCATGTTAAGAATGGCTTTCTAAATTATAACATTATTTCAGTTCGGTCTGTAAACTGCATAAGTACCCTTTTTTAAATTTATTTTCTTACTAATTATCTGAATTTTTCTTCTGAGTTATGGTTAGTTTGAATTATCTCCCTTTTCAATTGACTTTTCATAAATGAAATTTCATCTGCCCTAATAATACAAAAGCACCGATATTTCATCTCTGAAATTTCTCTATACTCCATATGCAGAGAAAATTTTCCCTGTATCGTCTCTTGTATATGTGTTGGTATTGAATGTTGAATACCCTCTAAAAAATTCTAACAGACCAAATAACCAGCCATGGTTCACTGCTGAATGTGCTGCTGCCATAGCTCATAGAAATCGCTATTTTAATCTTTATCAACAGAATGGATGCGCTGAATTCAAAGCCGCCTTTAAAACCGCCTGCAACTGCTGAAAATCAGTTATTGAAAGAGTTCTATGCCTGATCTGTTAGGCCAGAATTGCTGAGCAGAAGCTTGGTTCATGCGAGTTTTTGAAAATAACAAGCAGGGTACCGAACACATTTAAAACCTGTATTCCAACCATCATTTACGGCCTTGAAGTGATCTCAACATCTGGTTAAATCAAAACTTTTTGCTAAAAACTTAGCTACAAACTCCACTCTTGGCAATCAGCGTCACCGATTCCCGGAATTTCCCCCTATGACTGAAAATACTTTTACCGATATGTTGTCAGACTTATCAGGAACATCGATGCAAGTCCAGGCAACATTCCTGTCATTGTGCTTAAGTTGCTACCGGAACTTGCTCCTATTCTAACAAAATTATACAATCATAACATAAGAGAGAAATGTTTCCCATCTATTTTAAAAACTTTGTTGGTTTTCCCAGTATTTAAAAAGTACTTGCGACCAGTCTCTGCATCCCAGTACAGACCAATCGGTCTCCTAAGTGTCATAAGTAAGCTGCTTGAATCTGACAAACCAAGAAATTGTCAAACACCTCAGCAAAAACAATCTACTTAGTGACAAGCAATACGGATTTCGTCCTACAAGGTCAAATGCTGATGTGCAAACTAATATCACATAGGATCAGTGAATCTCTTTACGCGGGCTTTGTTACTAGAGCCCTCGACATATCAAAGGCTTTCAATAGGGTCTGGCAAAGAGGGTTATAAAAGTTATTATTGATAGAAAGAAGTCGGGAGCACATTGAATCAACGCCAGTGTCTCGAGGAGCTCTTCCTCATCTTCATTAATGATCCGCCAAATCATATTCTGGGATCATTTGTTGACGTCTACACAGATGACTAAACTGTCTGTGGCAGCACTTCATAGAGCACTAGTGATCAAGATTTTGCTGATTCTTTTGTACTTGGAACATCTGATGCACTCGTGGAAAAGTGGCTTGTTACTTTTAGCAGCTCAAAAACGAAGCTCCTCTCCTATTTATTTATTTATTTATTTATTTATATGATGGACTCTCCCGTCGATTACGACGTATGAGGTTTCCAACAACTTTCATTTGTGTTTAGATCGTTCATGACACCCGAGTCCGGCAAGAGACCTGCAAGGAAAGCCGCAGACAGTGCAAGAGTGTGAGTAATCGGATGCCAGGTGTGGAGCACTCTCTCTAGCTTTTCGCCACACTCTGGCAGTTCTCATATTATCCACACAGGTTTTGTCGAATCTTTCCAGTCCAATGCAACAAACTGCTCGCCATGTCTTCCTGTCTTGTGTACAGTCTTCAAAGTTTTTGTGAGGTACTCCAATTGCCGTCAGCGCATCTTTCAATTTATCTTTGTACCTCAGCCAAGGCCGACCAACATTTCTGTATATATATATATATATATATATATAATATGGAAATCACTCCAGACAAGGCATGAAGCCACTTGATGTAAAGGGCTAAAAAAAAAAAATACTACTTCTAGGTTAAAAACTAGCCAACGATAAGTGTTAGATGGATAGATTCCGACAGCAAGAAAACAGCAATTCTTCCCTCTTCTGCGACATCTGGGGAGGTGCTGAGGAGCATTGTTTCCTACCTTGACAGCGTACAAATGCAACTACAAAATCTAGTGGGCGATGATCTCTTCTCCAGACGGCCCTTTCACATAAGAGATGTTGCTAGTCTCTCTCTACTCTACCATTATTTCCGTGGAAGGTGCTCGACTGAGCTCAGATCTTTGGTTTTTTTAAAAGTAATTTTCAAGTATGATCTTTTAAAACAGGTTAATCAATGGATGCAAAAACTTGTCTAGCTACAATCACCGTGAATAATTTTCCTTTCTTCCTGTGTGTACTTGGAGCTTTCGAACACAATACCATGGGGCTGCTTCCCAGCTGACTACAACATGGTCGTTTTCATGTCCGATGTTAAATTCTTATTGAGCTGTCGTCTCGAATAATAAAATTCTGCCCAGTTTCAACCTTCATCTTCAATCCTCAGTGTTTGTTTCACTCTTCACCTAACAAACCGATTAACCTTTATCCTTGAGTGGCTTCGGGCCTTGATAAGCGGTGACTGGTTTGTACAAAAGCTAAAAATAGAACATTTATTCAAATGTAAGTAATTTAGATAATCTAAACAATTGTGTCAAATTGTTAGAACTTCTCGCTTAATCGGCACAATTCTCGAATTAGAAAAGTTATTTCAAACATGATGGCATTCAACAACAAAAGTCGTTTAACAGTTAATCGTGGGAATGTATTTCTAATTAGGCAGCGTTCGTGATTTCAGGGTTTTTTTTTTTATTAGTAGAGATGTTCGTAATGCTTTTCAAGTTCCGACTTTCGTAAGTAAGATTATATAGTGAAAAAAATTTTTTTTTTTTCCTCAAAGTTACAATTTTGGAAAAGATGGTCAACAGATTAGACACAGAATCACTACCTGATTCAACTATGTCTATAGATGATAAATATATGTCTATAGATGATTTATTAAAGCTCCGTTCAAGTCAAACACTTTGAGAGAAATACAAAAAGTTTCTAATTAAGCAATATTGCGAGTTCTCTCCCTTGGCAGAAAGGACACTTTCTGAGACATGCTATGGGCGTAAATAAAATATAGGGTTTATTTCTCTCACATTTAACTGACTCACAATGGTTAAAAATGTTGGATTAGAACTCTGGTCGCATATTTTTTGCTAGCTTGGGAGTATAATATCATGTGAACGAATATATACTACACTGACTCCCAAAGGATGAGGTAATGCCTGTGAGTATGGTCTCATGACAACAGAACAGATATTGCATTATTCTCTCCCCTCCAAAGGAAGATTTAATACCTGGGAGGATTACCCCAACCCCCATAAAAACGGAGGAGGTAATTCGTGGGAGGATAATCTTATGACAACAGAGCAGATACTAGACTACCCACCCTCATTAAAAAATAATACAATAATAGATTAAATCAGGGTGTGTGTGTGTCTGTGTTTTTTTTTTATTCGTTTAAAAATGCCTTGTCTTAAAAACATTATTTCTTGATTTCCTGGCCTTTTGGCTAAGATCAAAGTGTAGTATCTGTTCTCAGTATACCAGCGACATCAGAAGTTGTACTGTCGACGAAATTATTGCGAATACTATAAGAAAATATGAGTGCAAATTAAAATCTGTTAATTTATTAACTGTTTATGAAATAAATATGCAAATTAGGGAATCTCAAAGCTAATTGTTAGTGTTTTCAGATTACTATATATACTGTATTAAATAACTATAACCGTTTTGATAATATAGTTAGGATAGGTAGAAACACTTTACATTTATTTATTTAGATTATTAAATAATTAAATATATATTTATCTATAGACAAGCTCGTTTCGCCTTTTAAAGACTAATCAGTATAGATTCAAACAACTGGCCAACCTACTAACGGGTTCGAACTTACGACCCTGAGTCTTGTAATCCAACATCGTTAACCCATTGACTAGCAGGTCAGCTGCGCAATTGAGACGTGTAAATATGGTTTTCATACAAACTCGTACCAGTATTTAGATCTAAAGTATTCAACCAAGGGGAGGGAACTATAGTGTTACTGCCAGAGTGATATAATTATTTTGTCCCACTCGAGGGGCCCTCCCTTTATTAAGGGGGCTTACAATAATAATTTAATGTTATTTATCTATAGACTAGCTTATATTTATTAGTCTTTCCCGGAAAGACTCTTTTCACCTAAAATGATAGTCATTTATCCATGTAAAAAGGAAAAAAAAATATTTTTAAAAAGTTATATTAAATTAAACCATCATCGAATAAGAAAACAATAAAAACGAATGCTTAATTAATGGGATGTCCTTTTGAAAAGCAATATGCAAATTAGTTTATTTTCCGACATCGATGACATAAATGATCAGTCTATTAGAAGGCTTTTCTTTTGCGACTATGAATGGTGTTTTGATCTTGCTGTTAGTGCGGCATATGATACAACTTTATAATACAAATAAATGTACATACACACGCACACTGTAACTGGGGAGAAACTTAAATACCTACTAGACACTGTTCTCTAGTATCTAAGGTATCTCTGTACAGGGGTTTGTCAGGATAACCTGACATGAGGATACTTATCCTACAAGTAAACCCTGACCAAATATTCAAAATAACCTAGTATTTGAAGCCCCAAAAAGATCCCCTCGACACGGCTATAAACTGGTTCATACGAGTAATGGTACATCTTCTCCAAATAATGTTACCTCAAGTAACGGTACTTAGCTGGATACTCCACCAGACTAGATGAATTCTTGTCCTGGAATCTGGTAAGACGAAGAGACCGCAAGAAAGCTATACTATAACATAGTTCAAACATCGATTCGAGAGGAAAATTAATGTAACTTCTTTACCAGCTCAACGTTTGACAGGTAAAGGAGAACTTTAATGGAATAATTGAATATCTATGTATCTCGTATAAAGATCAAGTGTTAGCCCAGGAAGGGACCCCTTGATTTCTGAGAACTTCGACTGAAGTAAAATGTAACATATTTGAGAAAAGATTGATACATACACAAAAATGACTCTTAGAAACGGATGTCTTTTTACTGAAAATCTTTTTTGAGGATAAGGGATATGTATATTTTGTATTTTATCATGTGGTCCTTGTTCATAATGGACATTACTCTCACTAGTGTGGGGTCTTTTAGGGATCATTTAACGTTATGCGGGTGTACATTAACCTTTTTCTTAAGTACGCTCCATACGTAGTACAAAGGATTGGGGTCTGGGGGTGGGGGATTAAAAAAAGTCAAATGTTAGGGTGTTGTGTGATCATGAAATTAAAAAAAATTTGGTCAAATCTATTGGCTCTGATCTAAAATGACCTTGACTCATCACATGATAGGATCTTCTAGGATTGCCACCAATGGTGTGCTGAACTTACTGAATAAATCCATGCGTTTGTAATGCTATCAGTGTGTCTAGAATGTCTCCTACGTTTTGATAATTGTGATACCTTTCCATCTTACATCATGATAATGAGTCACCATTTATCAAGGTCCAAAGGCCATTCGGGGATAAGGATTCATGAGATTGTCAATTGGATTATAAACAATATTATGAGAGGATTGAAAACAGGTGAAAGGGGCAGGATTAGGTTGTTTCAGTTAGATTTTAAAAGGGAAAAGACAAAATCCCGAATTAGTCACTTTCTGCTTGTTATATCCCTCTCTCCCACAAGTTAAATAACTTTACTACTTTTATAAGACTTCTGTCTTTGTGGACATTTCAGATTGTTTGCTTGTTATTCAATCTCAAGGATCTTCTAGGATTGCCACCAATGGTGTGCTGAACTTACTGAATAAATCCATGCGTTTGTAATGCTATCAGTGTGTCTAGAATGTCTCCTACGTTTTGATAATTGTGATACCTTTCCATCTTACGCCTTTTAACACTTTGTAAGCGAAAGGTGAAGAAACTTTTAAGAGTGGTTCTATTTCTAAATGACTATATTAACCCTTTATAGTCACGATAACTGTGCACCTCTTCATTTGCTGCGTAATTATAGGGTCAGCCATTACTAATTCTGAAATATAGAAAATATAAAGTCCCTATTTACTTGCTTCCCCACAAGGGCAGTTAGACACAAAAAAATTAAAATTGCCTTTGTCTAGAAGGATCTCTTCCCTCACTGACCAAAAACAAGTGTAGTATAAGAGATACTACATAGCCAAAGTCAAATAATATTCTATAGTAAAACGTATGTCCTCAAATACCTTACGCCACACCCTATATACGTGGTAGTAGGCGAGGTGTGTTCAAGTTTTATATCTACTATTGCATGACTTTCAATAATAACCTTAGGAAATTTGAGTCTCAGAAATAACACTTGCAATTAGTCCATATGTCAGAGACCTACCTATCCTGCATCTGTGCAGACATTACATGCCTGGTGGGAAGAGTGGGTTTTCTTCGATGTGCAAGTATCATTATAATCGATTTCCACTGGAGTTGTATGATAATCAGATACTTATCCTTCTCAATTAACTACAATAAAATGCAAAGTTCTTCAAATGTTGCACTCTTAACCGACTGTCTACTAGACAATCAAGTTTCGATCTCGGCTCCGGGCATTTGCCAGTCTAGCCACACTGAAGAACTGTAATACAACAAAACATGCTCTGTGGGTGGCTACAATAGGAATTATATGGATAAAATTCTCTTAAATATTTAATACAATGTCTTCATAAATTATCTCTTTTACTGTTATTTCTGATTAAAACAAACAAAAAAAATTCTATGGACCCCTCCCCTTTTTTTATGGGGAGAAAGGATAATTCAAAAGTCAAATACTTCTGTATTGAGTTTTTCCTGATAAAAATGTGTAGAATTGTTCTGTTGAATTGATGACCTCAGTTATTTCCTTATAAGGGCTTAGAGGGACCAACAGTGTCACACTAACAATTCAAATGTGTGGATTTTCACTCATGCCCTAAACAAGGGATCCAATTTCAAGTCTATGCGAAAATTCCTTGGTTAATCTTTTTTTCTTTTTTTTTTTTTTTTTTTTTTTTTTTTGTCCTATATTTCATTTTGGAGTTTACAAATTAAAACATTAACGTTTTCATCTATATTCTAATGAAGGGAAATATTGGTTTGGTTTAATATTTCAATTTTGTGTAACCAGCCTTTCTAACCTGACATTTCACTTGTAATTTGTATTAATAAAATTATGACCACTCCTCGTGTGTTTTTTGTCTGTACGATTTATTTTATTTTACTATTAATCGAATATTTATTGAAATAAAAAAAAAAAATTAAATCCCCCATGAGGTTTTGCATTTTAAAATAAGTTAGCCATTTTAATCTTTTGTTAATAGTTGCGAGAAAAGAATGAATTACTTTGTGACCCTTTTGAAATTTGAAAGTGATTTGGAAGCATTAAAACTCTATAATAGAAAGTGATTTCTATCTTAGCAAATCCTATTAAGATTGAAAGTTTTGGGAGCTATTTACATCCAATAAATTTATAAAAAGATTAAAACATTACATATATAAATGTAAAAAATAGTTATAGATTGAAAACGATTTTCTTCAATTAAAAATTTAATTAATACAATGATTAAATTAACTTTCAAAATCCTATTTTTTTAAAAATGTTTAAAGTTTAGGTTTAAAGAGGTGAGACGGACATGAACTTAATACTCCCAAGCATCGTCGAGTAGGTAGAATTAGTTTAAAACAATTTATTTTTCTTATTTACCATTTATTTAAAACTAGCAGGGGTACCCGGCATTGCCCAGGGCTGCTACTGTAGGGCGCTGGGTGTAGTCCTTGTGTCACATCGCATCGGTTTCTAAGTCTTTTAGCTCCCCGCCTTCCCCTCAGCACCCCATTGCCCAGGGTAAAAGTAAGTACTGACCCTGTCTCCCCCTCCAGATTTATATTTCGGTCCCCCATTATAAAAAAAAAAAAAAAAAAAAAAAATCTGAGAGTCGACTGGGATCGAACGGTAAAACTTTAGATAATGGACAAAGCATCTATAACCACCTGACTACAGAACACGGTATAAAATATTATGAAAAATAAGTTGGTTAAACAAAGTGTGAAAACAATGAAAATTTCTTAGTAATGCAAACAAAATGATTATTTTATCAGCGTTTGTTTTTGTTACAAAGTTAGTAAAATAATGTTTTACCATCCATCAAACAAATATCTCCTAATTATTAACCAAAAGAAATATTGTAAAAGTTTATACTTTTTATTAATGTAAGCAGTGTTTATTTTGGTTCAAATTGTGTAGAAGTACACCTAGAGCAAATGTGGTATTGTGGTGATTTAGTACTTTAGACCAAGGATGCCCAACGAATCTCATTTTCTCACACTTTTGATGGCCTTGTCCTGAATGTAAATTCTTATATATTTTCTGCAAATAAAGAAATCAAAGTGTATATGTTTGGATGGATGCTACACCCCTTTCAACCGGTACCGTATTGGTCAGTGTTTGTCCTGTGTAGTTCTAGGAGGTTCACCCTTCCAAGCTTTGCTTTCTCACCCGTTAAGAAGGGGTTAGTTTATTGCTAATCACTTGAGGATCCCCTATGGGGGAATGCTTCTGATGCTGCCACTGTAGGGTGCTGCATGTTATCCTTACAAGAAAAGAGCAATTTTTTTTTTTTCATAAATTGGAAATGAAAAGATTATATTTTGTATTAATTAAAACCAAATGATAATTTTGTGTATCGTAATTTTGTTTTTACGAAGAAAGAATTCCATCTATTTATGTAGTTTGCGATTATTTTGTTTGCAAAGTAAGTGTATTTAGATTCGGTTAAATTTCTGTAAAAGCTTGTGTAAAATCAATTTAGTATTACGTGTTATGTAAAAAAAAAATATAAGCACTTTATAAATGACTAAAGACATTCGCAAACAAAAGAATGAAGTACTTTTTAAATCACTAAATACATTGATAATGAAAAAGAATTTCAGCAAGTTTTTTTTTCTAGGCCATTTTAACGAATCAAATGTTTTTGAAGGAGGCACGACGTATGTTTTGTAAATAAGTGTAAACATTAAGGTAAAGAAGACATCCGTCTAGACTGAGGCAATATTTTCTTTGGATAATATACACTTACGCAAATATTTGTTATTAAAAATACATTCTGTACGGTTTCAGCATATCAAAGAATTCTCGTCGCTAAGTAAGACACTTTCAGCGTCCCAAATTCTCTTTGCTAAGTAAGAAAATCAAAAATGATTTCTACCTCACTGATCGTGGACAGGAAAGGTTTTGACTGTTCTAAAACAGAAGTTTTTTTGTTTTTTTGTTTCTTGTATGTAAGTGAGGGTTTTTTATTCTTTAGCATATGCAAACAAAAGGTATGAAGTAAGTAAAATGTTTCAATTAAATGTAGCAGCTCCGGCGTAGAAAAATGGAAGTTGCCAAAATATTTGCACATGCGTAGATCGAACAGATAGTTAGAAAGCGATCAAATCTAAGCATCCCCCCATGCCCTGTTTCTTGTCCGTTCTACACGAATAAATCAATGGTCTCTTCTAATTCTGACATATTATACATCCGAGAGTAGTCCGATTAGAAAAATATCAACTTTGTGACGGTTTGTTGAGTAGTTTTTGACAAGTATCATTACATACAGACAAGTGGCATTTATATAATAGATAAAATTGTTGGATTTTTTTAAAACCAAGTGTAAATAATTCAAAAATAAATCTACAGAGATATAACTTCATTTATTTATTTTTCTTTCAAAAAAAATTTAATTTTTATAGGTACTTTCAAAGAGAAAAAAAACGGGATATTTTTATGTTGTGCATTTAAATGTTTTTTCAAACTTAAGTGACAGGTTGAAGAAAATTGGAAGGTTTTTGATAAAAGTTGAATATTTTACAAATTATTTTTTTTTTAATTCTAGCAGTCCCAGCCAGTTGGCCGTAATCGTGTGATATTGTCAAATTTGCACCTTAATCCGTTCAACTTGCAATTTCTCGTGTATTTCTGGTCCAATCTTCAATATATTTATTGAAAATAAAATAGTCCTAAACTCTAGCACAGATATATGCTTCCTCCGGTTGCTAATATATATTTTGATATAAGTTTTGATTTTTGCTAATAAACAACTGATTGTGACAATTTCTTGTTGATGTATTCTAGAAAGAGATAATGCCTGGGAGGATTCTCATGGCAACAGAATAGGTACTACACTATCCTCCTCCTGAATTAAGCATTATTGAGCGATAGTATAATTCATAGAAGTAATATAGTTTTGTCTTCAGACAGATACCAAATCTCCATTGGTAATAGATGTAGTTTAGATGTTTTTATACAGGGCATTTTCTACAGAAAGTTAAAACGATATCTTGCTTTGAACCGTTGTAAATTATAAAAATAGCATGATTTTATCCCCCCCCCCCCCCCCCCATGCTTGGTAGAGAGTAGAGAAATTCAATGGATGGTTGCGGAGAAAAATCCGGACGGACGGACGGAAATGCCTCAAAACATATAAAATCGGGGGACCAAAAAAAATAAACATATCATTATATCTAGAGTTCCTTTTTATATTAACGTGCAGGTTGAGGAAGCATCATCTATACTGGTGGGCTCCCGTCCAGCTAGTCGCATGCATGGAAGTATCCATGAAAAGGTTTTACAGAGGATGCCCTTCCTTGCCCAATGCTTTATCATGATCGCCACTAAGTGCATCACCAACGAAGATAAACAAGCAGCACTTGACCAAGTCAGTCAGTCACCTTTTTATGGCGGCTGACACCTGCTTAATCTAAACTTTAGATTGTGCTCCGATGAATTGGCTACTTTGGTGCCCCCTTGACGTAAATTCACTAGACCAACTCGACAATCAACTAAATCCCATCCATTCACTGTGGAGGTCCCCAGATGCCGGAGAGCTTTCTACTCCAATAGCTTCTTTCCTCGTGCTGCTGGCCTCTGAAACTCCCTCCCTGCCCCCCGTTTCCCCGACAGTACTGACATGCAGAAATTTAAAATTAATGTAAACAGACATCTCGCTGCGCAGATCCCAATTTAGGTTGACTCCCCCCCCCCAAACCTTCTCCCCTTTTCTTTCTTCTCAGTAGCCCCTTACGTCTACAGTGGTGGGCTGCCTTGTTTGGGGTGAACTATGTTAAAAAAAAAAAAAAAAAAAAAAAAAAAAATTAAAAAAATCTGTATGCATACTTATAATATAAATATAACCAGAATGAAAGCAGATAATTGTTGCATCAGTTAATTAGTTATTAAATATTAGCTTGTGGAACCCTTAGGGACCTTTTGTGGGGACCATAGGTTTCCAGGGAACCTCTGAGAAACGCTGATCTACAAAGATGACTAAATTTAAACCTAGACGATTATGGTGCTGACTTTTTTCTTGCCGATAAATCCATCACGACTATATAACACCAGGAATCTGGACGGGATTTCGAGCGGAACCCTTTATTTAATCAACGGGAGTAGCATGCTCTCGTACCGTCAGCCATGACGGGAGAAGTCTCCAGTAATTTGCAATTCTTTGTATCGCCCGCACCGAGGATTGAACTTTCAACCTTCAGATGACTATCACTTAGAACTTAATTTTACTTAGTACTATATCTACTGGGCAACGGTTCCTTGCAGACAATTCTAGAAATATTCCTGAGTTAGAAAAGATACACTTAAAAAAAAAGACCGGAGGTTACAGCAGCCGAAACGTGATAATACTCAAGATGAGAACAGCAGTACGAAGAATCTAAATTATACAAATTATAAATCCTCATCTCAAAAAATCAGAAACAAAATACATAACATCAGTTACAAAAACTTCTAAGACTAGATAGGTTTCATTTTGTATTACATGGTATTGGTGGTTCCATTCCATTTCCAAGTGGTTTATGGCATTTTTACCTCTTCCTATTCTCATCCTTTCTTGCTACATTGATCAAATGAGTGAGTGGAAGAAACGGATGAACCCACTACTCAGAAATACCTTCGGCAAAATAAAGTATCAGTTTACTCAAATGCCTTTCCTTCCTCATGAAAATTCATCCCCCGCAGTCTCCTCGTCGTAAAGGAGTGCCTCCTTTCTCTTACAGTAGGGTAGCTGTCTTGGGCATCCCTAACAATGCACATCTGGTTTATATTCATTGTCATCTTGTATGTGTTTTTTTTTGTTTAATACAATGATACCACAAGTTTTACGTACACATTTTGGCTAGTCTTAAATTGATATCGCTCTAAGGATACGAAGCATGTGTTTTGTTCAGAGTGGAGGTTTTTGACCAGACTATCAAAAGTTCTTCGAATTCAACCACTTCACGATGCATGTCTGAAACAGTTATGGAGTCTGAGTCATGGCGAAATAAGGACTTTAGGTGTCTGAATCGTACGTTTTGCCTATCAACTCACAAATCTGTTGTCGTTAATCACTTTTTAGTATAATTGGATTCTTCAGATTTTCTTCATTAAAACATAAAATTTCTAAAAGAATTAATTATAAAGCCTTGGAAAACATGAAAGTCACTTTGTTTTTTAATTAATATATATATGGTAGTTTGAAGCACTGTTGGTAAATAAGTATATAGGTATTTAATAAAGCCGTTTGAAATGTGGGGAAAAAACAATGGTAACAGATGGACAAAAAACAAATTTGAGACTATATTCAATATTTTTCTTAAACTTATCTATTTATTTTTCAGTAAATATTTCACTTACTGTTAAGAGTCCAGGATGGTGGAAAATATTTTTATTTCAGGAGAAAGACTCTAGCATCCACATATAACTGCCATTTTGAATTTTTTTTTTTTTTTTTTTTTTTTTCTCGTTGAAGGGAGAGTTTCTCCTGAAATATCAATATTTTCCATCATCCCAAATTCTATTAACAGCAAGTGAAAGATTTACTGTAAAATCGATAAGCTTCTGAAGAAAAATATTATATATTGTCTCCAATTATTTGTTTTTGTTCATCTCCTTATTCACTGTTCCATTTTTTCCCGCATTGCAAACAGCCTTATTAAATACCTATATAATATATACAAGCGAATTTATGTTCACAGGTTTTAATCCAATCAATCCTTATTGTCTTTATAGGAAAGTGCTCACTAATAGAGCTGTATATTTATTTGGTATAAAACTTTCTTTATGCAAACATTTTTGGCTACGCATTTGCAGACATGTTTCAGTTCTAGCTGGGGACTAGTTGAACTTCATCAGGCCAGATGTATGTTATTATGAGGGAAACAGATTTAAGTTGCAGCCTTTTCAAAATCTCAAGAGTCGGTTGTATTTGTTATTTACTGCACAGCTGTAAGAACATAATTGTTTAGCAGAGGGCAAACATTTCTTCAATCATGGAAGACCTCCTCCTCAGTAGGCAAGTTCACTGATTCGTTCATGTGCTTCATGGCTAAAAAAACCACTAACTGCTTGGCACGAAAAAGATAGGTCGGTCAGCTGAAGACGCGACTCTATCATGTGCAGACATACTCTTTGCGATTCAAATGTAATTTCACATGTAGGCACTGGAGCATCGTCATTCGAAATTAGCCTTGTTCAAAATTAAAAATGTCTAGTTTTTTATAAATTTCATGTTCATTTTATTGTAAAAAAATACATTTTTTGATAAATGTCAGGACTCTGAAATATTTTTTAAAAATTAAAAAATAAATTTAAAAAATAAAAATAAAAAAACCTTATAATTTACATGCGTTTGTGTTTTTCATAGGGCTATTTTTTATTTTTCAATTATGAAGAAATTCATTTTTAACAAACACATACACATACGCATATATGAGAGAGAGAATCTGTGACCCGTTGGGTCACAACCAATACCACTACTTGTTCCACTTTGATTTCATTTAAAAATTCATAAACTGCAATATATCTGTTAAGAAATTTTTCTTGAATAACTAAAAATAAGTCTCTTTATTTCTGTATTATCGTTGTGGAATAATATAGTAAAGCGACCTATTATTTTGCTATCTAATATATTATATATACATATATTGTATATATTTAGATATATTATTAGATTAGATATTACATATATCTAATGTAGAAGTAAAGCTTCCTATTCCTAGAATTTTTGCTAATTTATGTTTACAAACTATGTAAATTAGCAATTAAATGCATCCCTTTAGTAAAGTTTCACATAATCATCGCTTTAATATCAATACAAAATATTTTGGGTTTTTTTAATTGTCATTATCTTCTATGATATACGTGTTTAACATTGGACACCCAGGCAACGTCGGATTAATTAACCTTCATCAGATTACATGAGTGTGTGTGGGGGGGGGTCTCATTCTTATTGTTGGTTGCATGTTAAATCAGCTTCTCCCAAACATTTGAGCTTGTTATTGCATTAATACTTTTTGGTTGAAACCGGCCTAATTTTAGTCAAACATGCTATGGTTTGGTTGATGACAAACCCTCAACTCCCAACAGGAAGTAATATTGTACAACCATTTTGTATAACAAGCTTTCTTTTCTTTTTTCTTTTTTTTTCTTTCTTTTTTCTTTTTTTTTTTTTCTTTTTTTTTTTTTTTTTTTTTTTAGAATCGACATTCACACACACTTTTAAGATATTTCCTCTATAACTGAGATATGTCAGTCCGTCTTTCATGTTGAAGAAGGAAATAGCATCTTTATTGCAAAATGTGAAGACTATACGTGCCTATCTGATAATTAAAATAGATATCGAATATATAAAATTGTTTCATTTTCCATAATGCACCTAAATAGCGATGCATCTGATAATCTGTTTGCTTTTGACTATCGATTTCTTCTTTAGGTTAAGAAGATTGTCCCTTGAACGTGGCTTCCGGTTATGAATTTGGAAAGCAGCAAACCATGTTGATCAGAAAACTGTCTCTTATGATCTTCGTCTGCTTATTGATGGAATAAAAAACAATTTCTTCGGGAATATACGATAATTACTACGATGTGTAATTTAACTTTTTTTATAAATAGAAATTAAATTATTAGACTATTCAAAAAAAAGTATTTTCAAACAAAACGTTGCTTATAAACAAAAGCATTTATTATTTGTAATAAAAAAAAAAAATTTTAATACCAAATTTCCAATTACAAAAAAGCTGTTTGATTTTCTTGTGTTAATTAAAGAAATAAAACATCTGATCTAAAATATAATGAATAAGTTTTTTTGATAACAGTTTGCCTCTTTATAATTCATAACCGGAAACCATGTTCAATGGAGAATCTCTTTAACCCTTTTTTTTTTTTTTTTTTTTAATCCTTGCCTGTTTTTACGCTAAGTGTAATTCCTATTTTAGCTTAAAGGTAAAAATATCAGTTATCCTCCTTACATTTTAAGCTCTTTTTTTTTTTTTATCTCTACGTGACTTATACAATATTTTTTGTTAATTCTAAGTTTAAACTAAAATGATGTTAACGAATCCGGAGTTACGCACTGATGCGAGTTCTCTGCTTTTTAGCAGAATTCAGCTTTTCCGAAATCTATAAAAAACGAATTTCCACTTAAATGCTAGAGCCTCTCATGGATGTTATCTTATTCGGCATTAAATAACCCGAAAAGGGTTGATATGCCGTAAAACAAAACAACCAAACTACTTTTCATTGTTATTTTTAATCTCAAGATTCACACTTGTTCTCAGATTTATTTATTTTATATAAAAATAAAGTCTCATTCCTTGATGTGTGGGGGGGGGGGTATCGTTTTCTTTGTGTTTCCTACAAAACCAACAAATTGTTTAATATTTTACAATTAAAAGTCATATTTGTAATTAATTATAAACTTAAAAAAAAAATTTTTTTTTTAAATTATTTTTAACCTTTTTTGCCAATTAAAATGTAGTCTATTGATACAAACCGTGCTAATTGTTATTAATCAACTTATTTACCTAAAATGCATTAAATGCATCCTGCTATTGTTACATGTACATCATGTTGCTTTTGTTCAAATTTGTGATGTTTTGCAAAACTTGTTGCATTGCTCATTCAGCCTGCATTCGGGACACAAAGGAATAGTGCACTCTTCCTTTGAGGTTTCAATGACGACTGGGCACAAATTCATATTCCTCCATCAGTTGGCTATACTTAGTCAATGCTACTGCCCCTGGAGCTGTTTATGATGAGGATATGGATTGAAGCATGCATACGGTCTTCCTCGTTGGTCGTAGGTATTAATTATACCTGCAAGGTTGCAGGGTTTTTTACCCTCGACACACAAAGCCGCAAGATCCAGTGGTTGCAGATAAAGCCAATAAATTCAGAACAAAGACTTTCCTCTTTCCTGACTGGGCTTTCAAGTCGGTCAGACACAGTTAGACTGGCTCTCAATCTTAGCATGGTTTTTACTACTACTACTACTACAAGTAGCAGTCTTCTTGGGATTCTATTTCCTGGTTGTAGCTATATTCTCTCCGAACATCAAAAGTACAGAATAATTTGTTTACTTCTACGTTACCCACGCATATCTCTTTGTTTATGCTGGCAATACATGTTCTTTATCGATGGTCAAGAAAAGCCCAGAACCCACAAAAATTGTATAAACATGACTTTTTAAGCTTAATTTTCTCTAGGCTTTTCACCTGGGCAACGCCGAGTAAATACAGCTAGTATTAGAACATTGTGTCATGGTCCTGTTTTTCTTCATTTATTTCCAAGTATTTCAATATATCTCAAAATCTTATATTTAATGGTATTAAATGTACCAGTGTTATTTTCTTTCTCTTACTACTCTAGAAAACGAATCCTTTTAGTGTGAACATTTTTTACGGGCTGATTTAAAAACGGTTATTGTTCTGGATTCATATTCACTATTAACGGAAAATTAGTTAAACACTCTTGTGTGGCAGTTGTCACACCTTCCCCAAATATATTGATCAGTATTGATTGATGCTTTATACAATAACTGTTAAATCAATAAAAAAGAACAATAGCACACTCGATATACTATTACTATTATGCAACACTATACAGGAACAATAGACCAGTTATCTAAAAGAAAAAAGAGGGGGGGGTTGACTTATGCGTCCAAGCATATCTGAGAGGATTTGCCTCCCCACGAGGGCAAAGTTAGACACAATGTCCTGTTTATTTTGGGGGTGGGAAGGGAGACAAAAAATCAGTTGACCAAGTCAAGAAGACTTTTTCTCTCCTGGCTGAGAATAGAACAGCTACTACACTTGGATTCTAGGCCAGGGACTTTTGTCTATTTGTTACTCCCTCGAATTTTGTTTGGTTTCTTTTTAAATACATGTCTACATATTTATAAAGCGGCTCTGTTTGTTAGACAGTCTGTTCTCTCAAGTCAATGTTGACATTTTTCGGCGATGTGAGTTCTCCCCTTTTGCCGGAAATCTTCTTTTTTTTTTTTTTTTTTTAAGCAGGTAACTCTTTTATGATAATGGCAAAATTGATCGAATTCTCTACTTTCATATGACATAGTGCACACATTTTAGTTTAGCTGATAAATAGAAATAATATAATTGCTTTGAAAAGATGTTTATTTGTAAATTTTACATGGCAATGGTTAGGTAGAATCAAATATCGATGTCAGATGCGATGTTATTTGGGTTTAAATTAACTTTCAATTGTTTGTATGTATACTTACACAGCTGATGCCATAATTTGTATAAAGTTTTTGCCAATTTTATAGAATTCCTCCAGTCTCCAATAAGGTTGTTAGTTTTTTGTTTTTTTTACTAAAGAGCATACATTACCATGAGGAAAATATAGATCTACTTAATAAAAAAAAACAAAAAAAAAAAAACTACTGGTCCAGCTTTTGAACCAGACAAAACAGACTTTTTGTTCAGCTTTATCAAACTGATTACTTAAGCTGCCGAAAGATGCCAAAGTGCTTATCCAATCAGAAAGCGAGAAAAACTGTAAATTGATTAAATCATAAATTATGCTGTGGAAAAATTTCTTAAATTTAAAAAAAATTTAATTGTCTCGTGAAAAAAAAAAAAAGTTTTTTAAAAAAATACTTTTGCATAGGGTTTTTCTTTAAGTTGTTTCATTACTTTTTTTTTCTGTTAGAACGGCGCCTCGTTTTGATTTTGACGTTGGTTCAAATTTTTCCGGCTGTTTACGTGTCAGCAAAAGTGGTTCAAAAGCTGGACCAGTACCCCCCCCCCCCCCCAACAAAAAAACTTTGGAACCCAATCATTGACCCTAAGTTTGAAATCTAGTGTTTATTTACCTCCTCTCCATGAGGTTAGGCACATGGTCAGATGAGGTTTTGAGAGGCCATTTCAAAATCCTGCAAAAAATGCCTGAGCAGCCCTGTTGGCATTCCCTAGTAGGGACACTCAGGCTATAGCAATAAACTAACACCTTCTCAAAGAAAAAGTAAATTCCTAGATTCGTTAGATGTAAATCAATATCCACCAATTTTTTTTTTTTTTTTATCAAATTTAAAATACACTACCTACATTTTTATACATATTTGTCTTTTTTTTCCTTTTTTTTTTAAAAAAAAATGTTTGTCTATCCGAGCAATCCTGGGTAGATACAGCTAGTCGTGTGTAATGATCTTAATCATTTTATTAGTTTATTAATTTGGATCACTGTATGGTGAAGCCTGAACAGAGCATGCCTTTTAAGTCTGTTCACGCAGGGCAACTTGAAAAGCCTCGCGGACGTCATGCAGAAGAGCAGACTGCGTTGGTTGGAGCACATTGAGCGCATCAATGGCTGGATTGCTAAAGCCCGACAGTTGGACGTGCCAGCAGAGAAAACCACCTCTGGCAGACCCAAATTATCTTTGGAGGACATGATCAAACGTGATAGGAGAGCCTTAGGTATGGATACCGTCGGGCCTCACCAAAGACAAGACTGGAGGGGAAGACTTAGCTCAAGACTGGACAATCAGGCCCCACCCTCATCAGAGGATTAATTGTGGCCTGATTCAACAAATGAACCGGTTGATGATAATGATGACTATTTTAAAATTGGATACTTTCAATTGCTGATTAATTAAGCCTTAAATTCTTTATTTTTATTTTGCTTTAGCATCGAAGATACGGATTACCGATTGAGCAAACTGTTTTGATAGAACATCATACTAATACCTACTCACACTTGCCCTCGTTGCAGATGTGAAACCAGTTGCAGTTTGACACATTTTCATTGAATATTATATTAAATAGGCATTTTGTTGGAATGTCATATTTGAAACAAAGGCATTTAAGAGTTAAATTCAGAAAATTTTTAGTTCGGGCTCAGTTTTCTGCATAAGTCTGCTTAATTTTTTTTTTATATATAAATAATCATGTTTACAAACACTTTTTGGATCATTTTATGTTGCAAATAGACAACCTATTTAAAATATCTTTTTTCTTAAATCTGATAAATCTTGTAATTTAATTCTTGACAAAACGTATCTTATTGTTACAGAATTGGAAAATTACATTTAAATTAGCAAACTTTCATTACATTTCATTGCTAGTTTTTAACTTTTCTCCTAATAAATTTTTTTTTTTTTTTTTTTTTTTTTTTTAGCGTAATGGAGTTTACAAATTTGTGTCTGAATCTTCTAGTAAAGAATTTTTTTCTGAATCTTCTAGTAAAGAATTTTCTTTTTCTTTAATTTCAGGTATAATCGTAAGGAACGGGAACTGGCAAGTGCTCAGATGAAGTTGAGTGAACTAGAAGTTCTAGTCAACGACCTGCAGGCCAAACTAAATGATTCCGAGAATGCCAGAAAACATCTGGAGGGTCAAAATGCTGTAAGTTGTTTTTTTGTTTGTTTTAATGAAATACTATCATATTCTATATAACCATAAATTTTCAAAATATTTTTAATTAATACATTTAAGAGCATGAAAAATTTTAGTTAACGGATCCTTCAAAAATTTGAGTTGAACAAATTTTCACTGTATGGGCAGGGTTTTAAAAAGTATCCAATATTTTAGCATTAAATCTTTTTGTACATTTCATATTTTATCTATAAAAAAAATCCTCTTGCCCTTTGTTTGGTCAACTTGGTGTCCTTATTGTAGAGGTAAAAGTTGAAAAAAGAAAAAATGCTTGCACAAAAAAAGTTTGACTGACGAGTTGTAATTTATAATTCTCTAAAACACGAGACCCAAATCAAAAAAAAAAATCCGACTCTCGTCAATCAAGTAACCCGGCACAAAACGCCAATTCAATTCCTTTCTCCTTTTCTCGCTTAACACTCGACGTATCGTAATGTTATCATCGCACTCCGGGGAGGAAAGTTGGAGCAAGAGTACAATAAGGAACCCAGTTCATTAATACAACACGCGGAACATGTTCCGGAAGTCACTGGCGTCTTCCGGTTGACCTCGCAATACACTTTTTCTTAAAATACACAACACGAAATATAGAATGTTCTGCGTTTAAAATTTTTTTTTTTTTAGTAAATAAAAGTAAAACAAAAAAGACATTGTTTTGTTTATTGCAAAACGAAAGATTACAAGTTAGCCGATTTTTAAAAAAGCGTATATATTTCGTTTATTTTATTTACAAGTTGTTTTGTAAATAGCGACCACGTGTATTGCGAGGTCAACCGGAAGACACTGGTGACTTCCGGAACATGTTCCGCCTGTTATGTTAATGAACTGGGGTCCTTATTGTACTCTTGATCGGGAAAGTTTTTACTCTTTTTATTTCAACAAGAATTCTCCCATGTAAAACAATGCTCATTTACATAAGTGAACTCTTGTCCTCGCACAGAAATAACAAGATTCTATTTTGTAATCGGAACGCTCTGGGTTCAATCCCCAATAAATGACACACGGTGCGACCCCCACTCTTTTACTTCATGGACCCGCATGATGGTTGCTACATTTATTTTAGAGGGTCCAAGAAGGCAATTTCTATCTGCCCTTCTAGGCTTATTTGTACTTAAAGGATAAAGGCAACCAATGTGTCATCCATGTCAATGCACTGATCTCTTCCCCTACAAGGTAGAAACTTTTAAAGCACAAATAATACAGAATTGGTGAGGGGGGGGGTGCAGAATTGGAGGGGAGGTAACAACACTAAAGTAAATGCTTCCCCAAGAGAGCAACGTTGGACACAAGGTCGGATTTATAATGTGGAGCACTGTGGTTGGGACAAAAATGAAAATTGCCCCATTCAAGAAAGACTTCAAGTGTCAAAGAAAATTAGGACCCAAAGATTAACTAATTAAAAAAAAAAAATTTTTTTCAATGATTGTTTTATTTGACAGCTTTATTTACAAATATTTTCTGTATTATAAAATGCTTAACATTTTGAGTGAAGTCTTACCAGTCAATTTACTTCTAGGGGGTTGTGATTCTTGGTTTCCTCAATTTTCACGGGTCCCGTGTTTGGCTAGATTTTAAAAGTTAAACCTAAATGACATTTAAACTGACAATTAAATTTTGCCCCCAGCTGGCTGGCTGGCTTTCATTTGTTATTGTCGGAGCATTTTAATTGTAATAGGCTAGTGTACTTGCTACAGTTTATTTATCAGATATACTTAATTTGACCTTGTAGTTCGAAATTCTTAGGCACCTTAAAAGAAAATTCAGCTATGGGGAATAACTCTTCTTTTAATAAGAGTTACTTGCTTTTTCTTTTTCATTCAAGATTTACTGTCTCATTCTTTTCTTTATAAACAAAAGCTAAGGTTCATTTGTAATTTAGACACTGATGGATTATTGACCTATTCATTCGTTTTTTTCTTACATCTAGCTTCATTCTTAGCAAAATCAGTTTCAGTTTTAGCTTAGATATGAAACAATAAAAAAGGCATGGCTATAGAACATAGAAATATTTACAAAAGAAAATTGGAGATAATGGATCCGGACAATCCCAGGTTGATACAGCTAGTATATATATATATATATATATATATATATATATATATATATATTATATGGTAAGTCAATGAAAATTGATTAGACCTGCAAATGGAAGATGACCTTTTGTTTTCACTACAGAAAAATACAGATTTTAAAAAGTTCTAACCCAACTCATGTTTTTTCAAACCTATGTAACTTTTGTTTTTTTTTATATTCTAGGAACTCCAAAAGGACCTTTCTGCTATGGAGCGTCAACTTGCCACTGCTCGCAAGCAGTTGGAAGAGGAGACACTACTTAGGGTTGATTTGGAGAACCGTATGCAGAGTTTGAAAGAAGATATGGCCTTCAAGTCGCAAGTCTTCGAGCAGGTAAAATAATTTGTTTTATGTGCTTACTTCCCTTAGATCATGTTTACGGTATGATGTTCAGTGTCTTGTTCCTATCAGAGACATTTATAATAGAAATAGACATTTATATGTTCTGACAGTTTGATTTTTAAATTAAATTTATTTTTATTATGTAAAATACTGAAATTATAAATTAGCTATCTTTTTTTTTTCTTTGGAAAATGTCAGTAAAATGTGAAATTGCTACTTTTCACCTTGTGAATTCTTAAATTTTTCATATCACTTTATTGCTAATTTTTATAATTTTAATAACTTTGTACTAATGTGTCATCAGTTTTGAGAAGGATTTTTTCCCCCTACATGATTCGGACATGGCCTAGAGTATACAAGTGTTGGATAAGAGATGTTCTAAAGTAAAGTATATCTATATGTTCAGAGTTCAATCCCTGGTGAAGAAATTTAATTTTAAAAAAACAAAACTCCTTGATATAAGATCTTTAAAAGCTGTGAAACACTAAATGAAAGCAGCCCCTATTTGTAACCCTACAAGGTCAGTTTTTAATGGGTGGATATCCAGCTCCACAACAAAACTGCCACTCTTAATGGGACAAAGATAAAAATTGTCTCTGTCGACATACTTGACTGAAGACACAACAGATACTACACCTCACTGAATGAAAGACTTCAGTCTGAAATTCTGGGAAGGATTACCAGCTCGGACAAAAAGCATCTGAAGTCCAAAGCATACAACGTTCGATCAGTCTGAAGAAAGTAAATAATGCTTCCTCTCAAAATTAACAAATACTAATCAATTTCTTAACTTCCTATAACTACAGTAAATATAATTCAAATGTTATATTTTGCAGCCTTGTTATTGTGTAGAAAAGTAATATGGTAAATTGATAAAAACTAACCAGTTTTTGGGGTTTTTTTTCACTTAAATCGAATCTGACAGACAAACATTTTGAAAACAAGTTTGATTTAGTGAAGTTTGGCTTTCTCTCATGTAAACATTAAAAATAGTGAATTAAATCTTATTGTGAGTTTTTTTTTGGCTGTGAACACATCTGATCTTTTTGACCAGGTATTTGGGTCATGGGCTTTAGTAGCGATTGCAGTGGGAGACAACTCTTGCTTTACATTATTCAAGTAGTAGTTGTCGTCCGGGTGGGGGAAGAACTCTAACTTTATTTGCATAACTAGGTTTTATGCATCCTATCTGCTACTTACCTCCAATAAACCATTGTTTTCAGTGGTTGCCCGTCTTTAATTGTACAGCTAAAAGATGGTATCTATGGGGGGGGGGGGGGGTCATTTATATGCTGTAAAATAGACCCGACCTCCAGAATGCAATACTATTTTCATGCTTCAGGATTTTTGAGATAAGGATTGATAATTTAGATTTGGATTATTTGGACTATTCTTTTTTGTTGTTATAGTGATGTTTAGCCCAATGTAACCACCGACATTCAAGTGCATGTTTTCAAACTTGGAAACAGACTAACTCAAGGAACCTATACAGAATTTCAAACTGAATCCTTTATTTAATCTACGGGGGTTGATTATTCTCATTCTGTCAGCCATGGCCAGGTAGAAGTGTTAATTTTTATGTTATTCTTAGTTATTATCACCTGTAATAATCTGGTCTCGTACGATTTTGGAAGAGTGAGAGTGAAGGTTGACTACATCTTGCTGGGGAGGATGAAGAGGGATCAGGATCAAATGCATAAAGAAAATTCCTCTCTAACTAGAGATGTGCAATCCAATACAGGATTCTTGTATGTGATTTCAGTGTAACGATACGTCCTGATACTCACCACAAATTCCCTTCTAAAATCAGATCCTTAAAGCTCATGGATTAAGAAGTTCAACAAATTCAAAGATGCTTTCATTAAATGCACAAGGAATTTAGTACCAGGCTACAAATGTGAACGGATGCTGGCAACAACTGAAGACAGGTCTGTGAAACAGTCTTGCTAGTATCTGTCGTTATACAAAGACGTGTTTATGAATCAGATGCATCTGAAGAAGGTTACAATTACATCAGCCGAAATGTTGTGCCTCAATCGCCTGATTCTATCAATATCATGTCACACCACCATTATTTTTGAAGAGAATGTTTTGAGCCTTCTCTCTGCCTGCCAACCTTTACATATAATCAAATTTCCTGATGTTTTGTATATATCCCCAAATGAATTTTTAATTTGGCAGTTGAAACAAATCATTTAGAGTATTTATTTACCTCCTCTCCAGGAGGTTAGGCACAAGGCCAGTTTTATCTTACTCCCACAAGTAAGATGTGACCCACTGTCGGGTCGGGAAAGTGTGGTTTGAAAAGCCAGCGCCTGAGAAAGTGAGCACTCTGGCCATTAAAAATTGTCTGGGCAGCCCTGTCGGCATTCCCCGGTAGGGGCGCCTCAGACAGTAAGCAATAAACTTACTCCTCTCCAAAGAGGATAGGCAAAGCCTGAGAGGGTGGACCTCCTAGAACTGCACAGGACCGACTCATAGACCGGCATAAATCAAGCCCCGAAGGTCAAGAGAATACCAGTTTATGGGGTGTAGTATCCATCAGAACAGATACTACACTTTGATCTTGGCCAAAAGGCCAAGAAGACAGATTTAGAGTAGGGCAGCAACAAAATGTTTACATTAACTTTTTAACGTGTATAAAATTAAACTTTTATGTGTACTGCAATAAAGACATGACAACCAAGATGAGAATAGTAGTTTGAATAATACATATTTTATTATACCTCTCCCCCCCCCCCCCTCACCTCATTTAATGTGTTGCCATAGTAACTGATAAAGATCGACCAATCGTAAGTTTCTTTTTTCTTTAAGTCTCCCCTTTCGTCCAACGACTACTGATCATGAATACTCATTTTTATTGGCTTTAAAACTTGTTCAACCAGTTTTTCTCATCAGAAAAACATGCTCATATCTCACAATTGAATCCGGTTAACCAGTGATTCTCATATCTAAAAAACCTTCCCACATGAAACCACCTACTGCAGCAGCTGTCTGCCTTTGTTTAGCTACTCTATTCTTTTCTTTTTTTATTTTTTTTTAATATGTTCATTCATAACTTGAAATAGCATTTTTGTTGCTAATTGTGCAGATTGAATGGACATCAGCAATACCTGTTTGTTTTGCTTAATGCATTTCAGATTGCATTGTTTTGTATCTTGTCCATAAATCTTTACACTCTTGAGAGGACTGAGCACTCCTGCATTTCCAATGACTTAATTTATACATTACATTTTAATAACCTTGTATCATTAATAGTTTTTTTTTTCCTATCCTCTAAAAACTTAAATAAAAAGATTGTTTTTAACTTTAACGTTCGTATATATTGATAACATTTTCACTTTATCATGAAATTAAAACTATTTTTCATAAAACTATTTTTCATAAAACTATTTTTCATAAAACTATTTTTCATAAAACTATTTTTCATAAAACTATTTTTCATAAAACTATTTTTCATAAAACTATTTTTCATAAAACTATTTTTCATAAAACTATTTTTCATAAAACTTTTTTTCATAAAACTTTTTTTCATAAAACTTTTTTTCATAAAACTTTTTTTCATAAAACTTTTTTTCATAAAACTTTTTTTCATAAAACTTTTTTTCATAAAACTTTTTTTCATAAAACCTTTTTTTCATAAAACCTTTTTTTTTTCTTTTCATAAAACCTTTTTTTTTCTTTTCATAAAACCTTTTTTTTTTCTTTTCATAAAACCTTTTTTTTTTCTTTTCATAAAACCTTTTTTTTTTTCTTTTCATAAAACCTTTTTTTTTTTCTTTTCATAAAACCTTTTTTTTTTTCTTTTCATAAAACCTTTTTTTTTTCTTTTCATAAAACCTTTTTTTTTTCTTTTCATAAAACCTTTTTTTTTTCTTTTCATAAAACCTTTTTTTTTTCTTTTCATAAAACCTTTATATATATATATATAAGCCCTTTTTTTTATACAAAGCCTTTTTTTTTTTTCTTGTGAAAATAACAACCTAGATCAGAATAATAGTCTGAATAATAAAAATTATTAATCCTCATCTTAACAATTCAGAAACATTTAAGAATTTCTGTATATGGCCATTCTATAAATTCTGTAAGCAATTGTCTACCAACCACAATACACATTTTCAGTTTCAATGTATATCTCTAGATATAAATAGTACATAAAACATTAAAGGAGGTAATTCAATATATAAAATATCCAGAGCAGCTGATTACGAGTATTATATAAATGGTGGATAATTAAGTCGTTGGATGTAAAGTTGAAATAAACGACCGTTGTAATAAAGCCTAATATTGATGAGTAGGATTTAAATACTTAAATTTAAAGGGAAATACGTTTTCTTGCGATGTATTTCTTTTCTTCTCTCGATGCACAATTTATTTGTTTGAAAAATGTAACATTTGTCATTTTTGACAAGGTGGATTTATAAACATTTTTCTTAAAAGTTGCTTATAATAAGAGAATGCTCAAAGAGGCATACAAACTAAATGAATTAGTGTTTGTGTCTTGATGAATGAATTTTTGTTTCTTCAGGGAAACTTACCATAGGTAGAAATATAGAGATCCTGGAATAACCCAATTTTCAGCCTTGACAATTTGGTTTACCCTCCCATTGAAACCAAAACTCTAACATTATATAATGCCTATTGGTTTTATGTATTTATTTATTTTTTAAACAAATGAATTGGAGCACGACTACTGTTCATAGACTATTTACCTGTGCCCTTCACCCTCTTCCGATCACACGCTAACCAATTAAAATATTTTGCCCGTTAGAAATAAGTGCGGTAAATATTATCCCACTAAGATATATTATCTTACAGCCGTTAGATTTTTTAAATATATATTTTATAATCATGAATTATGTTATAGATCATATTCGGAAAATGTTGAATGTTCAGGAATCCTATGTAATTATATACTGTAAACAATTTAAAAGAAAAATTTTAATGTCTGTAAAAATTGTCTTGCGTTTCAAAATCTTATATTTAGCAGGACTACCCAGTGTTTCTGTGTACTTAAAAAACAAAAATACTTATATCATCGTTCATCATGCTGGCATGTGTTGGACGGCTTTTAGTAATTGACCCTATCTCTGGCCAGGTCTTTATTTATCCCTCTTTCTCTTAAGTCCATTCTTATCGCTTCCTCTCTTGTTTTTCCTTGGACTACCTCTGCCAACTGACCTTGCTACTTCAACTGCTCTACATCTATTAACCCAAAAACTCTCGTCCATTATTTCAATGTGGCCATATCATTGAAAATCTGTTTTTCACACATTTCTCTATACTGTCCAGATTTAATCTTCCTCTGATGTCATTAAGTCTAAAATCCACATTATACATCTATCGTATCATTCTCATATAATTTCTCTCCATGCAATGTATGCTCTCGGCTCTCACTGGCCAGGTTTCACTGATAGATAATATAAAAAGAAAATTATCTAATTGTAAACATAAGCAAGCTTACAATAAATTTAAACACTTCCCATCCCTGCAGTATTTGGATAATTTGGGAAGAATCCTTTGCAATTTAATTAATTTAATATTTAAATATAATTCACATATTAAGAAGCAGGCATTGCTGTGGTATCAATGAGAACGCTTGGGGAATCCTGCCTCTACCCTGAATCCCATATAATTTTTTTAATTTTTTATTTTTATTTCTATAATTTTTCAAAGATTAAGTAAACTGTCTTAGCTGTTTGTGAATGTCCAGCATGAATGCTGACACCCACAATATTCTTGTAAATCCTCATAATACAAAATAAATATCGCTGTTGAATTTCTTTGTGAAATTTTATTCTAAACGTTTAATCTTGGTATAGGGCTTTATTTTAAGTGACTACACTGAAGAGGCAGGCAGAAATCACAAGACGTGATCAATATACAAAATCAATATTAGGGGCTAAAAAAATTTTTCAACCATAAACTTTTAAAATGATGTATTAATTTTATACAGATTTTTTTTTTTTTTTTTTTTTTTTTTTATCACATTACATATTCTAGATTCGGAATTTTAACCACGCATACAAGCAGATAAATAACTTTTATTAATATTATATATATATATATATATATATATATATTATTAGGATTAATTGTAAACCTGTTCCGTTTATTTTTATTTTTTTTTCAGGAGCTGAATGAAACCCGAACCCGTACAACAACATCCACTGAAGAAGTTGATGGTGTAAACACAGAATATGAAGACAAGCTTGCCGATGCCCTGCGTGCAATGAGAGAAGAGCATGATCTTCATTTGCAGTTGGTTCGTGAAGAAATTGAAACTTCCTATGAAGCTAAGGTGATTTTTTAATTTTTTTTTTTTTTTTTACAATGTTATGGGGAGATAAATCAATGTTTCCTTGTTTCATGGAGAATAGAAAGTGGACCTTGGATTTACTTTCAACAGCCTTGTAACTCTTGCTTCCTTTATTTTGTCCTTTAGCCCTCACATTCTATAAGCGATGTTTCTGAAAAAGAGGGAAGTATTGCTGTTTTCTGGTTCGGAATCTATCCATCTAACACTTATCGTTGGCTAGTTTTTAACCTTGAAGTAGTATTCTTAATTTTTTTTTTATTAGCTCCTTACATCAAGTGGCTTCATGCCTTGTCTGGAGAATGAATTAGACACATTTTTGATATTTCAAAAATCATGAGTCAATTTGTTTATATTGACTACTTGATTACAGAAAATATAATGACGTAATACAATCAGAAAGCAAATTAAACATTTTACAAAATCAAATACTTTATTAACAAAATAATGTTCGGAGAAACAATTTTGATAAGTTTTACAAAAAAATTTTATGTTTGTTACATATACAATTTGTTTGTTTTTACAGAGATAGAGAAAATGCTTATTTCTTCATGATAGTCTTAATAATAAAATCAACTTGCATATATTTTATTGGTTTTGTTCTTAATGTACAAGGGGAAGAAATGTAAAACATATCTGATAACTGCTTAGAAAATTATGCATTATCAATACTGATTATTATGAATTTGTCTTGTACATACGGTTTAATTTTCATTGAAATCGGGTATACATATTTAGTTTTAAGGGGGTTCTATCCCCCATAGAGGGCAATAGAGATCCGGGACCAGTCTTTCCTGGAAAATTTTATAGATATCATTTCATAAAAATAGGATATTTGAAGTTTTAAGGGGTTTCTACCTTCCTAGCCCCATTGGGTGTGCACTGAGAGATTCAGGACGCTTTCCATTGTCCGTCCTGGAAAATTTTACATATGAATATACTTTCGTTTTTATGTGGATTCTCTAACCTTTCTTTCTGTAAGGTACACACAGATATTAACATTTATATATAGAGAGAGATAACTTAATAACCAAACAATACTATAGTTTAACTTTCAGAATCCTATAATTCAAATTTAAAGAAAAAAAAAATTATTTTCACAAATCAAATTACATTCATTAGTTTTTTTTGTTGTTTTTTTTTGCTCAGACTTTAACATGTAGTGATCTTTGTTTACAGACAACACTTGTTTGTTTGTTTTTTCTTAAATTTATAATCAAGATTTTATTTTAAACCCCTTTCCTGTTTTTCATTGACAGTTGATGAACCTTCAAACCCAAATTGAAAGAAGTGCCGGGTCGTCTAGTCTTATCCGTGAAGAATTGAAATCTTCCAAGCGGCGAATTGATGATCTTTTGGCCGAGATGAACAGCATGAAAGCCCAGGTATGTCTTTATCTTCGTCCTGTATCTCCATCTCATAATTTGCCAATCCTACTGTATTCTAAGTATCTTCTCACAAAAATGTTGTTGGCTGTTTTACTGTAGTCTATCGCAGGCATGTCAAACTCGGTGTCTGTTGAGGGCCACACACGGCTAACGGAAGTCATTCAATAAAATTTAATACAGAATATTTTTGTTGCTTAGAAACATAAAATATGCACACAAATGATTCACAAATGCAAAAAGAAAGAAAATTTTAAATGTGGAAGATTTCTATGCAACTGCTACAGATAAAATTTGAAATCTATTAAATGTGATATCCTTTTTAAGTGTAAAGAAACGTTCTGAATAAAGAAAAGTATGGCATTTTTTTATTTTTTTGTTGTTGTAAGCAATGAACGTTTATCTTCCTTAAATTATAAAAACTGAACTTTCAGCCGTTAAATAGACATAAATCAATGGTCCGAGGAGGACTGGAGTCAGAAAGAAGCTTCCTCAGTCATGTCAAACTCCTAACAACATCTCAGGAAGAGACCAGGCTACAGCTGTGGACAAGACAGCTAGAATGCACTCCTCTCTACTGACATAACCTCTCCCCCCCCCCTCCACACACAGACTTCTGAGGTCCTCCCTCTAGTGGAAAACACGCGATCGCCTGAGAACTGGAATGGAGCAATAAAAACTTGCTGTGACTAGATGGGGCTACAAAACTGACCCAACCATCTGCGAATATGGAGAGGAGGGCCATACGATGCCACACTGCCTTAAAAGATCTTGCAGAGTACAACAATAATGCAAAGGACTGCGTAAAAAAGTGGGAAACTGTTATGTTTTTTTTTCCATTAAAGGTCACCGCTTATCAAGGCCCAAAGGCCACTGGAGGATAAGGGTTTAAGAATTTGACTCGAGGATAGGGAAGCAAAGAAGCCGTTAAGTGACAAAACACAGTAACTTTTATATAGACCTCAAGTGTGCTTGATGTTTGGCATGTCTGATCTCTCGCCATTTATTCAAAATCTATTGTTGCTCTGCTCTCAGGAACATTATACCGGTCTCAAACCTAATCTAGTCAGTCTATGTTGGTCATCCTCTTTATATTTCTTCAATGAAATCTTCATATGATTCGTTTGTGTAGCTGAAGTCTGGTAGCCGGAAACATGTCGAAACGTTGATGGATCTGTTAATATTTAGCTTTCTTCTATGTGCATTTCTTCTATCTCGCAAAGTTACTCAAAGGATAGTTCTTCGATATTTCATTTCAAAAACATTCCAACATTATCCATGTTTCACTTGCGTAAACAATAAGAACCATAAATACATTGTAAAGTCTCGACTTCAGGGATCTTGTGTCCAATACACAAAGCTATTCAGCTTATATAGCGCCCAGCCAATGTTTGGTACACTGCTGTCCCTTGATATTGTTGAGCGCTAGATCCTTTGCTGTGCAGGGTCTGCCCAACAGAGGTCATCGAAGGAGGTGCTCCATGGTCTGGGGGTCTGTGCCACAGTCGCATGTGGTTGGGCCACTAAGATAGCTTCATCTGCTTAGGGCCTCTTTCGAACAGCAGATACCAGAGGTGTTATGTCTTTTCTGCTTCATAACTTTTCTTTTAATGTCCGAATACAGAAATTGCTATTCTTAGATAAGGAGTTTTAAACCACTGAGCCAAGAAACACAATTTTATTTATTTATTTTTTTATTTTTTTTTTTTTTTTCAACCATTTTGTTATCTATTGAGATATCTCCAGAGGAGGATATAATTTTGCTGTTTACTTCATCCCCCATTTCTCGCAAAAATCTTCAAACTCAGTTGTAGAGAGCTTCAATCTGTTCTAACTAGGTTGTGCCTGCTTCCTTGAGTGGTGTTGGTACACAGTACATGGATATGTCAATTTCCAACTTTACCAAGCTTCTACCGCTTTATACCAACTACGAAGAAATATATTTGACATTTTGTAGAAAAAAATATTCTAGTTAGTATTGGCATGAGTAAGTAATTACGATGAATGTGTTACATATTTTTTAATTGCCCCAAAACATTACAAATGATGTTAAGCAAAAATTTCTTTGAACCTATGCCAAATATCTTTTATATATACTTGATTATACAAAAAAAAGTCACTTAGTTTTAAAAAAACAAAAACATTTATGCAATTTTTAAATTTATAAAACATGTACCCAGTCTGAAAAAAAAATAAAACAAATCCTGTAGACGTACACAAGATTCAAACTCTGGTATTGACATTGTAAAAACTACTGCCTTAGTAATGTCTATTCTGCCTATTTCTTTATCAACCAATCTCGTTTTTGTTTGCGTCTTAACAGATAAACTCAAAAAAATACCATAACTTTTTAATAGTACATATGATTTATTGTTTTTCTGCATTACGCATTTTGTCGTATTCTCTTGTGTGATAGAAGATTTGGTAATTATCACTTAACATTCATTGCCGTTTGCAATTTTATTTTTCTCCAGAATGCTCAATATCAAAAACGTATTTCTGAATTGGAGGCTCAAATTTCACGTGATTCTGATGAATTCCAAAGCCAGTTGGCTGCCCGTGACGATGAAATCAAACGACTCCGTGAATCTTTGGCTGAGCTCACTGAAGAATCTGCGGAATTGTGGAGCGTCAAGGTTAAACTTGATATGGAGATTGCTGCCTATAGGAAGTTGTTGGAAGGAGAGGAGGAAAGGTAATTTTTTTTTTTTTTTCTTTTTCTTTTGTCGATTTCTTTCTAGCTTTATCTTTCTTTTACTGTTTTCTTTTTTCTCTTCCTCTCCTCGCCGCGTTCTATCTTTGCAATTCTTCGCATCCCTTTCACTTCTATCTGAAAATGTTAATTTTGCCATACTTCAAACAGTTCGGGGGAGGGGGGGGGTAGAAGACTTTTATTTCATCAATGAATGTCTTCCTGTCTCTTTAAAACATAGCTGATACTTTCAGTAAGAAAAGGGGGTATTGCTACCCTCTAAATATAAAGTTTTTTTTTTTTTATTTTTTAGGCTGGGGAAATTGCACACAGTCAAAATCTTTTAATTTTAACTTGTTCAAATTGATATTTCACTAATTAAACATTTTTCAAATTATTTAGAATTTTTTTTTTTTTTTTTTTTTTTTTTTTTAACTAATTATCAACTATAAGTTGTTTGTGCTGGTCTCTCTCCACACACCTGCTCGCAAACACAAGTTGGGAAATTCATTTCGATTTCAGCTTTTTTTTTTTGCCATTGGCTACTCGCATCTCTGTTACGGCCAATTAAAATTTCTCGGGTTTATGCAGCTGTTCTATTGTTTTTATATTTTTCTTCTACAAATATTGCTTAATAACGTTAAGCTAAAATTATTTAGAAATTTGGGAGAGAGAGAAAAAAAATTAGTCTGCTTTATATATACAAACACGATGGCTAAGTTGTTAACGACGTGGGCTGAGAACCTGAGTGTGCCAGGTTCGAAATCCAGTTCGTTCCACATAAACACTTTCATCAAAACCAACACCTGACCTTGTGTCTTACCTAGAGAGGAGATAAATAAAATACTCCTACTACTGGGTGGAGTTTGGATGAATTATCTCCCTTTGATATATTAGGTGAGACTCAATGATTTCCACATTCGGAGGTCACTGTATATTTGTTAATTCACAAGTAAATGAACTTCATCATAAAGAACTTTCCTTTCTCTTTATCAAAAAAAACTTCCATGAACATCCCATCTCTGGAACAAGATACGAGACTACAGCATGGTCGTCTTCAAGTTTAATGTAAACAAATACTTGTTGAGCCGTCCTCTTGGATCATCAATTCCTCTTAAGTAATCTTCTACCTATCCTATCCTGGTCCTCTTGTGAAGGCGATCATCGTCCAATTGACGATCTTATGCTCGAGTGGCCCGGGGCCTTAGATAAGTGGTGACCCATCAGTAAAAAAAAAATTTTTTAATTTTTTAAAATTATTTATCCCACGTGTAAAAACATGTATGCATGCACTAATACTTATCTTTTGCACTTTTCCAGGTTGAATCTTTCTGACTCCACTCCTTCGAGATCAGTTTCTCGAAGCACTGTACGAAGTGCTAAGAAACGAAAAGTTGCTGCAGAGACATCCGAACAAACCAGTACCTCCTCTTCGAATCAAGATTTTGCCTCTAAGGCCTTGAGTAAATCCGCTTTGAGTATTGAAGATGTTGACACGGATGGAAAATTTATTAAAATATCGAATACTGGTGACAAGGTTAGTCACATTTTTTTGCCCGTCTTCGTCTGTTTCTATCTCTATAAAATCTAACTATAAAATACACAACTTTTTTTTTATTGTAACTCTTGAAATTAAATGGTAAAATTAAATGAAATGAGTTAAAACTTGATTTTGAAGTTTCAAATGGTGTGTGTATATATATATATATAATATATATGCACGTGTTAGATCTGATGACCTCAGAGGAAGATTACATCTGGATAGTATGGGAAGATGTGTGTAGAACAGGAGACTTTATTGGTATGGCAACATTGAAAGAATGGATGAGTTACTGGGTTAGTAGATGTAGAACTTTTAAGGTAGCAAGTTCAGTTCACAGGAAGGTGTATGGAAACATGGGAGGAAGTGATAAGAATGGGCTAAATAAAGACCTGGACAGAGTTTTACAGAACCTCAAGATTTTTTTTTCCCCCCTGTGTGTTTTAAGGGAGGTGACGGTGGATAATGCCACGCACTGAACACCTGGGTGTGCCAAGTTTGAACTAAGTCGGTTCCATAGTACCCACTTACGGACGTTGGTAACCATCACGGGGTCCCTCCTACAAGAATGCCAACAGAATCAAGCCGGTCAATAAAGTTGTACGATGCTGATTCATAGGAATTTACTTTTAGAGTCTTTTAAAGTGAAAATGGTTTCAGCCGTCAAGAAGAAATTAACATTCAGTAGTTTGTAGATTTACATAATTAAATTCAAATTTATTCCTTTTATTTTCTAAATTAAATTCTTTATTTTATTTTTATTAGCATTTTCATTGTAAATAAATCTGATGTGTAACAGAATCTCCTTTTGTGCTTTCCATGAAATTTTATGTTGATACTTTTAAGATTCCAAATCTTTTTCTTTTTTCAATTTCCAGGAAATTTCCGTTGGCGGTTGGCAACTGAAGCATGATGCTGGAGATAATGAAACCGTTTTCAAGTTCCATCGTACGGCTATCTTGAAACCTGGTTCAGTCGTAACAGTAAGTCAACACTTAGATGAATTTTCAAACTGAAAAACGAATTTTAACAGTATTATTCAAATTTATTTGTCATGATGCCAGCGAGTTGTCGCCTTTTTGCTCGTACGGCATGAGAATGTCCTTAAATATAGATTTTTGGGTTTTTAATGTGAAATATTACAGATCAATTTTTTTCTTTACTCGAGTTTAAAATTATATGACAATCTTAAGTGTTTTTTCTTAGTATCTTTGTTGGTCCCCCGATTTTATAAATCGGGGGACTTATGTTTTGAGGCATGTCCGTCCGTCCGGATTTTTCTCCACAACCATCTATTGAATTTCTCTGAAATTTTGCATGAAGTTGTAACTTTGGTCAGGTTAGAAAGTGACATTCTCCGATTTTTGAAAAAAAATCTGGTTAGCCTCACGGGGGGGTCAAAAAAAGGCCCCGAAATGGCAAAAAATGACATTTTTTGCCCCATAACTTTTCATCCATCCATTCAATTTCTCTGAAACTTGGCCAAAATGTGGAGGCAATTGTTCCTAATAGAAAATAAGTATTGCTGACCTTGGAAAAAATCTGGTTCGCACCCCCAGGGGGTCGAAAGCCCCAAAAATGGCAAAAAATTACCCTTTTCTCCCATAACGTTTGATCCATCCATTCAATTTTTCTGAAACTTGGCCAAAATGTAGAGGCAATTGTTCTGGATATAAAATGAGCATCCTTGACCTCAGAAAAATTCTGGTTTGCGCCCCCAGAGGGTCAAAGGGGGGTCCAAATTGCCCAAATTTATTGCATTTTACACTCGTCACATTCAGTGGGACCACGCACGCGCGGCTTGTTTTATTTTGCTTTGTTATTGCGATAAATGCTCGCACTTACCCAGTTCAAAGTGCTCACAGTGTCTGTCAGCCATTTGCAAAAGCTGTAAGGCGCATGACTGGTGTCGGGATTATATACTTATTCATAATTTGCATGTGAGGGGAGATACCTTCTTAAAAGGCAGAGTACGACAACAGTGGAGAAAGGACAATCGCAGTTAGAAGTAACACTGTAGAGACAGCAAAAACATTGCTAGTCAAGTTAAAAGTGGAATTACCAGGCAAAAGGGAAAAATATAGATCAGAGAGGAAAAAAATTGCTGAAAACTCAGTTATATATTTCTGCAGTTGGTTGGAAAATACTTAATTTGCTTCAAGTTTATAATTTAATATTTTTTCTATAAACATAATTTATAGTTTCTACAGTATATTACAAGAAAGTACTAATTTAAAGATTTTTAAATTAATATTTTTTGTTCCATGTATATTTAGAAAATATACTATTTTTGTAATTTTCATCTTAAAGTGTCATATAATAACTATATCTACTCATGACTGGATATTCTGTAGATTCTCTCTCTTTAGATAGATATATCTAGATATATTATAACTAAGTAGTATGCAAATTTATGGCATATTCATTATTTTGTAATGATCATGCTCTGAATAAATTCCCACTAACAATATTTATCTTTGCGTTATATATTTATTATTATATAATAGCTCTGTTTAACTCTAAGGGTTAACTATTGAGCTTAACTTTATCTGCAATATTTATTTGTATCCTAAGCCTTTGTAACATCCATTTTATTTTTTTATTAAAACACTGGCTATGATCTCCCTGTGATACAATTAAAGTTATACCTATTGAAGTAAACTTTTCTACTTCTTTTTAGGGTTAGGTTAAATATACCTACAGTATATCTATGATGCCCTCCCCCTCCATTCAATATAAAAATTGTAAGTTTTTTCATTGCTTAAGAAAAAGGAACGGTTTCTTCCCCCCTTCCCCCCAAATTATTTTTAAAGTAGAAAAAAGCTAAATTTGAGAAGTGTAAAAAAAAAATTTTTTTTAATTAAATAAACATTTTTAATTGAAAAAAACTATCCTCCTACACCCCCACCCACCCCCATTAATTTCTACACAATTTTTTTTTATTCTACAGTAAAGTACTAAATAGTTTCCGTGCTTTTTTTTCTTTTTAAAAGGAAAGGCCCACTTTGTATAACTCACTGAAAGGCTTTTAACTCCAAATGTAATATGACGACAGTGTTATTTCCTAATTTAGTCACAGAAAGATTGTCGACGTAAAAAGACGAAAGATAAATGAACATGAAGAAACAAATAAACGCAAACAACTTAACTGTGACCTATTTGAGTTAATAAAAAACATGTAATCTCTGTTCTGATAATGCACGTCATCTGTTCTCTCCTCAGCCGGGGAAATAAATATTACAGTATCAATTCTGAATTTTAAAAAAATCAGAAAAGAACCTATATGTTTGTAAATAAATGTTAATCGCCTAAGTTTAGATGTAAATAGTAACACCCCCCCCCCTTCGCCGGCAGTATTTAAACATAAATAGCTTTAAGTATTTAAGAAGAGTAACTGTAATAATAAAGGCTTACTGATACAGACGTTTAAAGTCTTTGCGGACATTAGTAGGAATGAGAATTTGAAGCGTTCATAAATATGTGTAAACTTCGTGAATGAAATCAGTTCTAAATAAGTAATCTGTATTAGTTTAATGTTACATGACTATAATAAGAGAAGATCGAACATAGTCTTGAGTTGTGTCTCAGGAAGTGATGGTGCGTGTGTAGAAATGGAATTCTCTAGAAAAGCTTTTACTTCCCCCCCCCCAAGTTATAAATATTAGTTTTTGATAATTTCTCAATTCCTTTTCTTTAAGGTTTGGAGTGCTGAAAGTGATCAAACACACAATCCACCAACTGATTTGGTTATGAAGTCTCAAAAGTGGTTTGTGTCAGACACTATGAAAACCACATTACTGAATCCAACTGGAGATGTACGTTCTCACAATTCATGTTTTTGTATTTAGTTATTTTTGTTTTTGTTTCTTAAGTCTTTTTCCCCCTTTTTCACTCCCCCTCTTCTCCTTCATCCTTCTTCTCTCCTCCTCCCCCCCCCATCCTTCTCTTCTCCCCCCATCCTTCTCTTCTCCCCCCATCCTTCTTCTCTTCTCCCCCCATCCTTCTTCTCTTCTCCCCCCATCCTTCTTCTCTTCTCCCCCCATCCTCCTTCTCTTCTCCCCCCATCCTCCTTCTCTTCTCCCCCCATCCTTCTTCTCTTCTCCCCCCATCCTTCTTCTCTTCTCCCCCCATCCTTCTTCTCTTCTCCCCCCATCCTTCTTCTCTTCTCCCCCCATCCTCCTTCTCTTCTCCCCCCATCCTCCTTCTCTTCTCCCCCCATCCTCCTTCTCTTCTCCCCCCATCCTCCTTCTCTTCTCCCCCCATCCTCCTTCTCTTCTCCCCCCATCCTCCTTCTCTTCTCCCCCCATCCTCCTTCTCTTCTCCCCCCATCCTCCTTCTCTTCTCCCCCCATCCTCCTTCTCTTCTCCCCCCCATCCTCCTTCTCTTCTCCCCCCCATCCTCCTTCTCTTCTCCCCCCCACCCTCCTTCTCTTCTCCCCCCCACCCTCCTTCTCTTCTCCCCCCCACCCTCCTTCTCTTCTCCCCCCACCCTCCTTCTCTTCTCCCCCCATCCTCCTTCTCTTCTCCCCCATCCTCCTTCTCTTCTCCCCCCATCCTCCTTCTCTTCTCCCCCCATCCTCCTTCTCTTCTCCCCCCATCCTCCTTCTCTTCTCCCCCCACCCTCCTTCTCTTCTCCCCCCACCCTCCTTCTCTTCTCCCCCCACCCTCCTTCTCTTCTCCCCCCACCCTCCTTCTCTTCTCCCCCCACCCTCCTTCTCTTCTCCCCCCCCCCACCCTCCTTCTCTTCTCCCCCCCCCCCACCCTCCTTCTCTTCTCCCCCCCCCCACCCTCCTTCTCTTCTCTCCCCCACCCTCCTTCTCTTCTCTCCCCCGCCCTTCTTCTTCTCTCCCCCGCCCTTCTTCTTCTCTCCCCCGCCCTTCTTCTTCTCTCCCCCGCCCTTCTTCTTCTCTCCCCCGCCCTTCTTCTTCTCTCCCCCGCCCTTCTTCTTCTCTCCCCCGCCCTTCTTCTTCTCTCCCCCGCCCTTCTTCTTCTCTCCCCCGCCCTTCTTCTTCTCTCCCCCCTCCTTCTCTTCTCTCCCCCTCCTTCTCTTCTCTCCCCCCTCCCCCCACCCTCCTTCTCTTCTCCCCCCCCACCCTCCTTCTCTTCTCTCCCCCCCCCACCCTCCTTCTCTTCTCTCCCCCCCACCCTCCTTCTCTTCTCTCCCCCCCCCCTCCTTCTCTTCTCTCCCCCCCACCCTCCTTCTCTTCTCTCCCCCCCCCCACCCTCCTTCTCTTCTCTCTCCCCCACCCTCCTTCTCTTCTCCCCCCCCCCACCCTCCTTCTCTTCTCTCCCCCCCCCTCCTTCTCTTCTCTCCCCCCCACCCTTCTTCTTCTCCCCCCCACCCTTCTTCTTCTCCCCCCCACCCTTCTTCTTCTCCCCCCCACCCTTCTTCTTCTCTCCCCCCCACCCTCCTTCTTCTCTCCCCCCCACCCTCCTTCTTCTCTCCCCCCCACCCTCCTTCTTCTCTCCCCCCCACCCTCCTCCTTCTCTCCCCCCCACCCTTCTTCTTCTCTCCCTCCCACCCTTCTTCTTCTCTCCCTCCCACCCTTCTTCTTCTCTCCCTCCCACCCTTCTTCTTCTCTCCCCCCCCACCCTTCTTCTTCTCTCCCCCCCCACCCTTCTTCTTCTCTCCCCCCCACCCTCCTTCTTCTCCCCCCCCACCCTCCTTCTTCTCTCCCCCCCACCCTCCTTCTTCTCTCCCCCCACCCTCCTTCTTCTCTCCCCCCACCCTCCTTCTTCTCTCCCCCCACCCTCCTTCTTCTCTCCCCCCCACCCTTCTTCTTCTCTCCCCCCCACCCTTCTTCTTCTCTCCCCCCCACCCTTCTTCTTCTCTCTCCCCACCCTTCTTCTTCTCTCTCCCCACCCTTCTTCTTCTCTCTCCCCACCCTTCTTCTTCTCTCTCCCCACCCTTCTTCTTCTCTCTCCCCAACCTTCTTCTTCTCTCTCCCCAACCTTCTTCTTCTCTCCCCCCAACCTTCTTCTTCTCTCCCCCCCCAACCTTCTTCTTCTCTCCCCCCCCAACCTTCTTCTTCTCTCCCCCCCCAACCTTCTTCTTCTCTCCCCCCCCAACCTTCTTCTTCTCTCCCCCCCCAACCTTCTTCTTCTCTCCCCCCCCAACCTTCTTCTCTCCCCCCCCCCAACCTTCTTCTCTTCCCACCCTTCTTCTCTTCCCATCCCCCACACCCTCTTTCTTTATGAATTGCTTTGCTTGTTTTTATTTGAAGTTACACAGCCTATATTTCATACATTACTTTTTTTAAAACATTTTAAAATTATGAATTTAAAATAAAGGAAATGTATAAAAAATATTTATTTTTAAAAATTCTGTCTTTTATGAAGAGATATTGATAAGTGTGTTTTCTCTTATAGGAGATGGCATCACGTGAAATGAGTAGATCCGTGCTCCGAAGCATGGAAACCTTCAGGACTAGTTCAGTTAGAGATGGAAGTGAAAGTCCTGTAAGTTTGCAAAACTTTTATATTTTGATTTTACATATCCCCCTGCTGGGCTCCTCTCTAAAAATTATTCAAGACAAAGAAAAATTTGTTCATCAAATTCTAGTTCAGTGATTTTCGACCTTTTTTCTCTCATATCCGGTTTAATCTTTCGAAAGACTTGATTTACTTTGGAAATGGCGAGTTAATTAACTTATATGCATATTTCATATTTTGTATTCGATTACGTCGACATTTCCAAACTCGTTTAATGTTATTTCGGCGGAAATTTTGCAAATTATTCACGTTTTGATTCATTTAAATTTCATAAAGTGCGACGTTGATCCGAATAGACCGACTTCCACACTGTTCAATTTTTCAATCTTATTGCGGCTTTGCAAGGTCCCCAATTTGAGTCTTGCGATGAAATTAAAGAAACCGGTCAAGGATGTTTAGATTCAAAACTGAAGCATTCGTACTTTGACCAAATTCCAAAGCATGAAACATCATGGATAATAATGGTCTTTATTTTAAAGAATCGTTTTTTTAATAAATTATAACATAAATTGGTGCTTATGCTGTTCAGCGGCCGTATGAAAAAATATATTTTTATAAAAACAATATCATGTACTTATTCAGCGTTATATTCTTACTCACTGTACAAAAAAGTAGAAAAAATTATCGGGTAGATAATTCGAAATCTTCCTAAGAAAGAAGATGGAGGCTTAGTGAACGAATCGCTGTTATGATACGAATAATGGAAAAATACTTGTAATTAAAGTTCTAGTAGATAATTTTTTCTACTTTTTTGTACAGTGAATAAGAATATAACGCTAAACAAGTATATAATGTTTTTATAAAAAAATAATACGGCCGCTGAACAGCATAAGCACCCATAAATTGTTATTTAACGTGACATTATTTGTTTCCTTGGTTACTTAAATAAATCACATTTATTCAAAAGCCTTGTATTTATTGTCTGTCAATATTTGGTTGTCGCCCACATAAATATTCAAACCTGAGTAAAAATAGTTATTTTTCAACGTGTAATAATTCTTGGTCCCATTTGCATCACATTGATTTCGCGAAGTAATAAAACATTTGGCATCAATCATACGTAACAAGAATTACGCGAGTAATATCAGCTTTGCGTCTGATAAGATTAGGGGTGCAAGATTAGCCTAATAGATATTAGAATAATCACGTTGACGCAGCGGTTCTTGTTAGATCACTGTAGTTAAGCGACGCTGACCTTGGTCAGTACCAGATGGGTGACCATTTGAAAATACGAGGTCCTGTATGTGGGAAGATGGTAGCACATCTCTGCAAAAACTAACGCCTTCAAAATCATCTCCCTTCTGACAGGGATATACATGCAACTGGAGATCACTTGTGAATTTAATATTCCCTAGAAACTTCCTCTTTTAGAGGGAGCTGGCTCAACTCGCCATGGGTGAATGTCACACCAGGACAGTACTAAAGCCACCCATTCATTCCTATTTTAGCAGAAGAAACCACTGTTGTGCGGTTCGTCACGTTCCGTACACGGTGAGACACATTGTTTGGATTTTTCTCCCATTATCGGCGATCGAAGAGAAGACGTTTGGTTTGCTGCGGGCGTGAACCCGGAAACACCCACTTACGAAAAGTTTAATTTAATTTTTTTTTCTTAAAGAGGAAACAGCAGTGGGCAGCTTGGCGTGGCTCATTAGCATATGTGAGATGTCGCTACTATAAAGAGCACGACAAAACGTGATTTTGGGAGGTGGAAGCGAATGGAAGAAGTGGCACATTTATTTTGGCGAACCGTTGCATTGACAAGTTCAAGGGTGGAACTCATAACGTCCTTTTGAAAGACAGTGGGTTCATACCCCCTAAAATGTAATATCTATAAATTATGAGATAGAATATGTTAAATGTTTTAAAATATGAATTTCAAGCATAAAATCCTTTTATCAAAATAAATGGAATCTAAATCCTATTGGGTTTATTCTGTTCAGCTGTCCACTAATATTACACTCCTCCCTCAGAAGTTATGAGTAAAGAATGATAACTTGTATTCAACTAATTGTATACACTAATTTCCCATATGTATTTCAGCATTAAGGAGAGTAAAAAGTGGACCTTGGGTTTACTTTCGACAGCCTCGTAACTCTCGCTTCCCTTATTTTGTCCTTTATCCTCACATTCCATGAGCGATGTTTCTGACAAAGAGGGAAGAACTGCTGTTTTCTGGATCGGAATATATCCATCTAACATTTATAGTTGGCTAGTTTTTTACCTTGAAGTAGTAGTTTTTTTGTTGTTTTTTTTCCTTGCATCAAGTGGTTTCATGCCTTGTCTGGAGTGATTTCCATTAAAAAAAAAAAAACTTTTGTCATAAAATAGATCAAAACATCACCTAGTTCCCTCCTGAAAATCACTCTTCTAGAATTTGAGGCCCTTTTTGGTGACGACTTGTCATATCAAGGGAGATAACTTTTCTTACCTCCAAATTACAGGAAATTTATCTATTTTAGATTTGCTTTCAACACTTTAATTTTTATTTACAAAAAACAAATTTTTTTTTTTATTTGGTTTTGAAATGGAAATAAAAACCATTTTTTTTCTTTTCAGATTATTGTTCATTAATATTGTTTCAGTTTCATAGTTTCTTAACATAAAAAAAATCTATGAGCATTTTTGTTTTTGTAAATAAGATCAATTGTTGAAATAAAAATCTAAAAAATAAGTTGAGATGATAAACAAATAATCCTGTAATTTGAGATAAGAAAATTTATCTCCCATGATATAAGTTGCCACCTTTTTAAACTTAAAAAAACAACGATTTAATTGAGATCAATACATTTTTTTATTCAGGTCATAATTTTATTATAAGGAAAAAAAAAGGTAAATGGTTATCACTGGATAACCAATCCCAATATCACATGGTGAATTTAGTACCAATCTAATGTTTGAAATTCATTATCCAACGTGTAAAGTTATCTTACGTTTTAAAAGTTGGTCTTAAATAACATTTATGCTGACATATCAAACTTTAATTCGTATTAAACAATTTTCATTTGTTATTGTTATATAAGGTTATTGGCACTATAATAATGTACTTCACTAGTTTATTAAAACAATTATGTAGTAATTGGTAAAATGGAAACATTTTTCAATTATGACTGAAAAATCAAATCCATCAAGGGGAATAACTCATATTTTTAATTGAAGAATATAAAGAGTTGTCTCCCTTACAACTAAAATGACTTCACTATATCCCAGACAACACCGGGTAGGTACAACCAGTGTGTGTCCGCGTGCTATATATAAGTAGATTCAGCAATATGTCTTTAGCCCAATGATCAAGGCATTAGTAAAAAAATTTAAAATAATTTTACAACGATCTCCTTCCTTCCTTGTCTATCCACTCAATTCGATAATGCAAAATTCAAAACAAAATCCAACTAGTCTTATTACTTATTAGCTGTATCTCCCCGGCGCTGCCTGGAATACAGTGACGTCATTTTAGTTTTTAATATTTATTTGTTTGCACATTGTTTGCAACCTTAGGTAATCAACTACTATTATATTCTTCAATTTAAAACGAGTTATTCCCTTAACTGATTTTCATTTTTAGGTGATTATTTAAAAGATGTTTTATATCAGCAGTCATCTGGACCGAAGTAAAATATATATATATATATATATATATATAACTTGTAGCATAGCTAGTACGAAGCAAAGTTTGATTTGTTAGCTTAAATGCTATTTGGGCCTGATTTTGAAAATCCAACGAGATAACTTAATATGTTAGACTATGAAAGAAAATGGTCAAAATGAAGATTTTTTTTTTTTTTTTTTTTTTTTTTAATTAGAAAGTGTAAGCCTTTATTCTGTATGAAAAACGAAAATTTCATTGAATCATTTTCTTTGTGTGCTCTAAATTCCATCACAAAGGAGGTTACATCCTAAATGGGTCTGTTCTGTGCATTTACTGCACAGGCTGTGATCTTCCTCTCGTCTTCATCGAAGTTCAGTGCTTGATTCAACATGGCCTTTGTCTCAATCATGTGGTCTCGGTCACTGCTGTAGCAAAATGATCTCCTTCTGAACAAAATCACAACTGAAGTAACAAGATTTTATTTTGAGAAGTTAACAATAATACTTGGTTTCTTTCCTGAACGCCACTTTCAATGAGGACAAACATCTCTTCCAACCGAACAGTTTCTCTGCTTAAGGCCCCTCTGTCTCTCCGATCAACAGACAAAACCAGTCCCATCTGCCTGTTTGACTGAAATATATAGATATTGCTGTCATTTATGCTAGGCCACACAAGACCACTTAAGAATGATGGGCTGTTTTAACCCTGGACATAAAAACCTGCCATATGCAGAATGCATCACTGCACTGCACTAAACATGCAGCATGTTTAGTGCAGTGCAAAGTTGCAATGCATGCGGACAACTAACCTAACGTGGGAGAAATATTTAGCTAAGAGAAGAGAAAAAACCCAGGAAATAGGCTGACCTTTTAAATAGTAATGTCTTCTTGGATACGAGGTTCAATGCTGTTATTACGACCAACATGAGTGTCCAAATGTACTGTTAATACAAGATGGTGAATCTCGTTAGTTTTTTATGTCCATAGATAAACATCTGATTAATCTCAAGAGGTCTCTCGGTGTGGTCCAAGTGATATCGATCTCTCTCCCTCTCTATATATACATATATGCACAAATGCTATATAAACAAAAGGTAAAACATATCTTTAAAATAAGCAGATATGTCCCAGTTATGCTTCAGTTTTTTTTTGTTATCTCTAAATTTTCACCCATAAATAAGTAGATTACATTGCTTAAAATTTTATATTAATGTTATCTTGTCTTTAAAATGTCAAATTAAACTCACTTTGGGAGCGTGACAACTGGGATTCAGAAAATCGCACAAAGAACAAGTTATACTATCCGGACTGTATTGGCCACTTCAGGATTATTCAGTCATTTTACTCCCAACAAGAGGCCCAATCCGAATGTATGGCATGCCACACACCACTTACTGTAAAGAAGAAAAAACATCCTGATCGATTGTGATGGCTTTGTTTTTTGCCAGATAACACTTTTACAACGCAAACATGAAAGACGTCCATAAAAACCTTGATATACACATCCTATCTGCCATAAGAATGCTAGCCGTGGTGAAGTAGATGAGATAGACCAACAACCTGGGTGTGCCAAGTTCGAATCTAGTCGGTTCTATAACACCACTTTTGTTAATGTATATTGGCAATTTTCACATGATCCCTCCTATAAGTACCTTATTTGGATGTGTGATCAGAAGAGTGGAGCATTGACGGATTCTATACATGGTATTTCTTCAAATATATAGTTGCTTCAGTTTCTTTCAGAAAATAATTATTCCGGCAAAGAAAGATTATTGTAGTGGAGACAATTTTAAATATTGTGATATGTAGAAGAGAAGGCAAAGAAAATTATTGAATGAAATTTTTTTTTTTTTTCATACTGGATAAATACTTAGCTGCCATTGTATATATTAACCTTAATATCTCAAATGGATTTTTTTTTAATTTATTTACCCTATTTTTTTGCTATTTAAGTAATGCAGTTATTTTATTCTATATTAAACCTATCTTGAATCAGGTTTCAAGAGCTGATCTTTTTAAGGTAAGGGTTTGAAGACGAAAAATTCACCAGAAAATTAACTATTACCAAAATGCTTATTGTTCAGATTTAACTTTGCAGTTTGTTTGTTTTTTTTATTTTAAATGAAATTTAGACTTGTTTTAAATGAACCATTTTGATTCTGAAATATATAAATGCACCAATTTTAAATTTCATTTAAGATATAAAAATTGTTTTTATTTTCTCTAATATCTTTATTTTTTTTATTTATCCGAATTTAATGTTACTTATATTTCTTTATTGAATTCAAGCCTTGAATTTATTTTACGTTCTTTTTGCTCCCTTTGATTTTTTTTTTTTTCCCTTCATAACCTACTACTTCGATAACCAGCTTATTTTATATAATATACAATGTTTCGTTACACTAAAAATGCAATGGCAAAGTAAAAAAGGAGGAATTAAAAGCCATTTTGTGGTATTTATTTTGGTTAATGTTTCTATATCACAAGTGAACGGCAATTTTTACTTTCAATCTGCATTTTTGTGTTAATATTTTTCAAATCTGTTTTGTTTTTCCAGGAACGGGTTTCATATTCCCGTCGCCATCTTGTACGTATATAATGCTGCTTCGAGGAATATGTCGTCAGTCAAATTTCTTCTTGCTATTTCATGACACTGTTGGAACAAACAATATTACCATAATCCTATAAATTCAATATACTTGTAAAATCAAACATAAATATTTTTTTTTTTTTAATTCAACATTAGGCTTTTCTCCTGTAGAAAAGGGATTGAAGTAGAATATATTGAAGTGGTTAGCACCTAAAATGGCTGCTAAATTTTATTAACTAGTTTTGTCTGTTTATCGCAGCGGTGACAGGGCAAATTAATCCACCGTGTATTTACTGATTTTTGTGATTTATTTTGCAAATAAATATTTATTTGTTGCCACCCAGACATGGGGTTTGTGGTAGGAAGAGTTTGTTTTTGTAAGAAACAAATAGATTTTTTTTACATAAAACAGTGTTTAAAAATAAAAATGAAATTGATCATAATAATGGTGTATCCAGTGTAGAATATTAAAGAAATTGTCTTTTATATGCCGAAGGAATTAATATTCGCAAAATGAAAAAATTATATAGAAATCCAAACAGACAAATTACGAGGTGGGTTAATTTTCCCTGTCACTGTTGCGAGATACAAAACTAGTAAATAAAATTTGGGAGCTAACCGTTTCAATATACCTTTTTGAAGTGTAACAAGTCTTCCCATAGATTTTTGTTGTCTTTATTTTACGATACTAGAGTCATCCTTTTAGCGTTCTAAATTAGATTGAAATGCAAGAATAAATGTTGGCATGTTGAAATCTTGATGGAAGGTGGATTATTCATTATTGTCATGGTGAGGTGTGCTTGCTTTGATTAGGGTTAAGTCCGTCTTAATCTGGTAAAGAAAAATCGTATAGAAATGCTTTCTTTATTATTTTTTTTTATTTTTGCCAATTATTTTATTCTCTTTAACATTGTAATGAGCGTTCTCTTTTCGTTGATCAAATCGAGAGGAAATGTAAAAATTACAATGCGAAAAAGATTAACAACTTGCTGCTACAACTGCATTTATATAATTTTTTTCGACATCAAATGATGGAAAACTATACTTTATAGGATCTATATAATAATACGCTAAGACATTTTGTGTTTGTACGTACGTTATCATCTTTCACACATTTTTTGAAAATGAAATCAGCCGATCAGAAAAAAAGGGGGTGATTAGTGATTAATCTGATATCGCTAAAGTAAAAAAAAAAATTTAAAAAAAAAAAAATCTGACTTTACTCATTTTAAAATGAATTGTTCCAAAATCGAATTCTGTCTTCCTGGCGACTAAAACAATTTTAAAAGAATATATTTCTCAAAAAGACATTAGTTTCATTGATTTGAAGAATATTTAGCTGAATTTTATTTGCTTTTAAGACTTAAATTGCTATGATTTTAAGTAAGTAGACATATTCATTTATTGGTACTGGTACAGCTTTTGAGCCAGACAGAAACTGGTTAGGTTAACTTGGGGTTCGGTTAATGTTAAAAAAAAGATAAAACAGTTCAGTTTTTTGTCTGCTTCAAAAGCTATACCAGTAACGTTTTCTTTATTTAAAGAATATTTAGCTGACAATTATTCTTACAGAAGTAATTTTTTTCGTAAGACAGGCTTTGACAGACTTTCCTCTCAAAAGGAATATTATTATTAACAGGAAATTATACAGATTGATGTAGTACGCATCGTGGAATTTCTCACTAGTTTTTAATAGTTTGGATATATTAGGGAGTATTTATTTACTCCTCTCCAGGAGTTAGGCACAAGGCCAGTTTTATCTTACTCCCACAAGTAAGATGTGACCAAAGTGGGATTTGAAAAGCCAGCGCCCGAGAGGTGAGCACTCTGGCCATTAAAAATTGCCTGGGCAGCCCCGTCGGCATTCCCCGATAGGGGCGCCTCAGGCAGTAAGTAATAAACTTACTCCTCCCCAAAGAGGGGAGGCGAAGCCTGGGAGGGTGGACCTCATAGAACTGCACAGGACAGACCCATAGAGCGGCATAAATCAAGCCCAAGACAATACCAGTCTATGGGGTGCAGTATCCATCGGAACAGATACTACACTTTGAGGGAGTAGCTGGAATATCTAGGCATGGTTCATTATTATTGAGACGCCCTTTTTAAGGAAAAGGAGGGAACTGTTTAATAACAAGTGGTCTTATCCCAATTCATACTTCATAACCGTCAAATGTACAGCAATGGCGAAAACTGAAAAATAGAGCTTACTTAGTTGAACTTATGTGTTTTACGAAAAAAATGGTTAAAATGATAAAAATTTGAGAATCGGTTTGTTTGTTTAATGGTGGTTTCAATCTCTGTAAAATCGGGAGTTTAATATCTCTTAGTACCTCTTTAAAAAATTTCATACGGTTGGACCCCCCCCCCCCTCCTCCTCCTCCCTAAAAAAAATACTTTAAACTTGATGTGCATACTCTAGAGAGCTTTGCCACATTTCGCGAGAACCAAATTCTGCCACTTATCACGGCACGGCATACTCATTATCAATACTTATCTGGTTAGCCCATCTCTATGGTTGTCGCCTGCTGGATCTTCAATAAAATCGTCTTTATATGCTGTATTTACATAGCTGGAGTATGGTAGCCAGGAAACTTGACCAAACAACGTTATTCTCTTTCTTTATTATTATTATTATTATTCTCCTTTGACAGATCCGTCAACGATGTTCAATGTTGAGCTTCTTTTGATACCTGCATTTATTTATCTCGCAGTGTTACCTCAACGATACTTATAAGATTTCATTTTAAAGACATTGAGCTTTCCCTCACTTTCGAAAGAGTTTTTTTTACACCAGCGCCAAGTCATTGCCTCCAGGATGTATCATCAGCGCTTTAATCTCGATTGAAGAAAGGCAACATTCTATATCCGTGTTTTTACTCTGTGCAACACCGTACCAAAGTAGGTAATGACGATGCCTACCATATCCAGGTTTAAAGTTATCTTGGACAAACATTCAGACTAAATAGATGTACACATCTTTTAACTGTAATTTTACACGGCTTGTTGAACTTTGCTATATTTTTTTTAAATTGATTTTGAAAATGCTCCAAAATGTCGTCCAGTTTTTGGAATCTGCATAATTTCGTAATTTCATCACATGAAAAATAAGAAGTAACAAGAAATGTACCTATTTAACTTGCCTTTTCACCACAAGGTCCGTTTTTAATATGGAGGGGAAACAATCCAGCTTCCCAAAAAGTGGCACTCTGGAAAATTGCCTCGGTCAAGGATTTCATTACTGATCTAGAACAGAACAGATGAATTGTAGTATCAGAACAGATACTACATCATCATCAACCGGTTTATTTGTTGAATCAGGCCACAATTAATCCTCTGATGAGGGTGGGGCCTGATTGTCTAGTTTCGAGATCTAAGTCTTCCTCTCCACTCCTGTCTTTGGCAAGGTTTGATGGAATCGATAGGCCCTGAAGATCCACGCATTCTGGGATCTACAAAGCCCAAGACATTACCAGCAGCATTAGTGCTACTGGCACTGCCTTTCTTTTTTCCTGCTGTATTTCGACTAGACATTGTATTTAAGGTAATTTTACGGCTGGATGCCTATCCTTTACCAACTTGAACACTTTTGGCAGTCCAAGACCTCCACCGTTCCCATCTAACTTGAATTATTTATTTTTTGCTATCAAGTATAAAAAAAATTTTAAAAACTAATTTTAACAAATTAGGCACAAGTCCATCTAACGTGAGGGGTGCGTTGGTCATCCGCTGTTTATCCTACTTTTTGCAGTTACCACAATACCACATTTACTCTAGGAGCCATCCTACTTAAAATACCTCCGATAGTTGACAGGTCAAAAGGCCAAGAAGTGTCAGTTGAGGTCTCATAATCTCCCTTACAGCAATGTGTATAGATTGGTGATCATTCCTATAAATCTTGGAGACATGTTTTCCTGTTAATTACATTTGATGCCATTAAGACACTTACGCGTCTCTTATATTGATATAGATGTACAACCATCATAAGTCAAAATATATAAATGATCCCATCTCAACGATTACTTTCGAAAAGTAGCCAAAAATTATGAATTATGATTTTAATTGAAAATAAAATTAGAAATGTTTCATTTTTAAAAAAAAAAAAAAAATTATCCTGCAAAGTATAAGTTTTCATCATTTAGTTTTTTTTTTTTTTTTTTTTTTTTTTGTTGCTTTGAAATACAAAATTTTGTGCTTCTCTACAATCTCACCGCCATGAAACCACTATATATATATTCCACTCTATAATAAAGACCCGTGTGTATTTACTTTACATGTACTTTCATCTCCTCATGTAAAGCAAAAGTTAGCGAGTAAAACACATGCCACTTCAGGGTGGTGAGGCAAAGAAAATAGCAAATCACTTACACTACCGCCTGAAATGAATTCTGAAAAAAATCCTCCACTCTATAATAAAATGTCTACAGTTTTGAAATATTTTTTTTTTTTTTGTCATCAGAAATATATTAAAAAAATAAATTACTTATGTAATTCTGTGATATTTATATGAATATTTTAGCTATATATCTAAATAGCGAGTTTGAACACTGAAGCATTGTCATCTCGCCATTTTTGTACAGAGGGTGTACACTAGTGCATGTGTAATTAGTCAAATTATTTTTTTGTTTGCTCGCGGGGCTGTAAAATCGGTAGCTGAAGCACTCTACTCTGACTCCGACCTAAAAATCTTCCACTCGTCATAATCTACATCTTTTATTTCTTCTAATATATAAAAAATAATGTTTTCCGGATTTTAAAGGTTATAGCATTTAAGCCGACAAAACTTTAATTCTGACCAGCCGACTTACATTTGTTATTGTTGTACCGTGTTATTTGCGTACATTGCTACAATTTATTCACGAAAATATTTAGTCCAATCTGGCAGTTTTCTAACATTTTGAAATTCTTAAATTGTCACCATAAAAGAAAAATCAACTAAGGGAAATAACTCTTACTTTTAGTAAGAGTTATCATTCCTTGCTTGTTTTTTGGGGGTTTTTTTTTCTCTCTCATGGTGGTGTGATTGTAAATGAAACGGAAAAAAGTGAATGATAGTTTGCCCGCTGTTCCAACCCTAACTCAGTTCCAGCACAATCACCATCAGCTGTTATCATTATTATTCCCCTCCTCAGCTGCTGCTGCTGCCACCGCCGCCGTAATCACTGTTCTGCATGTTCTGCATGAACAGACAAAGCAACTCTCAAGTATTTTGTTTGTTTTTCATTATTTATTGAAACGCTCTTGATTTGGGTTTATTTCTTCATTTTATCATTATTTTTTTTTTTTTTTTTTCGTTCGTTCCTAGCCTAAATTCCCAAGAGGGAGAAAAAAATTCTACAAAATTGAAGAAAAATGTATAATCTATTTTTATAGAAATTTTTTTTTTTCCTTTCGGCATTTCGATTGGGTTTGACTTTTCTTTTTTTATTACTTCACCTATCTGAATTTTAAAATCTGGTCTTCTGTCTTGCGCGTGCTTTTTAAGTCTTTAAACCTAAAAACTATTCAAGATGTTATTTAAGAAACATTGACATTCATTGAAAAGTTTCTCTATTTCCTAAGACTCTTTTTTTCTTTTTTTTCTTCTTTTTTTTTCAATTGCCATAGTTTGCTGCCAGGAATTTACACCTGTCTTCAAACAGAATTTTTATCTTACTAGTACTATATATATATATATAGATATATAAAGAATTTAAATCTGATTATTGTAATATAATACAAAGAACTGAGATAAGGACCATTTTGGAAGATAAAATATATTTTGAATATAAAACTAATGGCATCACAAAGGTGTTTACAAAAATGTGTGCCTTCTGCATTAACTCTGGAAAAAATTAACTTTGTTTTCTCCTACTGATTCAGCTTTAAACTTGGACGGGTCTCTTCTAACAAAGTATTTCTTTCTTTTTTTACCTGTCACTCTTTACTCGTTAACCATGATTTTCATATTTGCGATGTTATTTGTGTTGAATTCCCTTATCAACATTTCTTTTTTGTAGCTGTTTACTTTTTGTAGATTTTTTTGTTTTCCCCATATTACAATACAGATGATTTAAAATAAAAATGTATGTAGCAATTGCAAGCAAAAGCGTTCTTGAATTTTTATGTTTCGGAATTTTTGAGATGATTGATAATTTGGATTATTCGGACTACTATTCTCATTTTTGCCGTCTTCAGGTAACAACCAATGTAACCCCCCGACCCGCTTCACATGGATCCTTGACGTAACAGCTAAAAGCGTTAACAATAAGTGGAGGTTAATGGTTCAATCCTTACTACATGCGATAACTAAGAATAACATAAAAATTAACACTTCTACCGAGTCATAGCTGACGGGATGAGAACAATCTACATCTATGTATTAAATTAAGGGTTCAGTTCGAAATTCCGTGTAGTTTCTCTGAATTCAACAAAGATTCTCAAGTTTGAAAAGATGTTGAAGAAAGTTGCTTACATTGGCTGAAACGTGAAAATGACACCAAAATAAGAATAGTAGTCTGAATAACACAAATTTATTTTTGTATTTATGTATGTACTTCATTATTATTATTAAGGAGGTGAATTTCAATTATATGATAATTAAGAATGTGGGGTTTTTCACTTTAATGATTTAATTAGAATTGATCCAAAGAATCATTTAGAGAAATAGAATATACAAGTAATTTGCCGATGCATCCGCATGTGCAGGCACGGATGTACCTTCTCCCATCAATGCCCCCCCCCCCCCCCCCCTCCAAAAAAAAAAAGTTCTATGTTCTAATAGCATTGTGCCATCCATTAATCTAGGGCGGCTGTTCTTTCAGGCAAAGTCATATCTTCTGCAGTACGGGCACATACTGAAAATTTCAGACTTAATACTATGACCATACCTTCTGAAACCACCAGTATCAATCAAAATCTAATCAAATGTTTGCTAAATAGTATTAGCCACACGCACAATACAAATGCACTTATATTGCGATGTGTTCCAATGAAATAAAATTTCATAATTGTCAACAATTTTCATAATTACTGTATTTTTATGAAAAGATCCATCTTTTAGCTTTATCAATTATTTTTTATATTGATTAAAAAAAACATATAGTAAACTATTTTCTATTGTAATCTATTATTTGAAGGGGGGTAAATAATTCCTTTTTCTTATGAAAATGATTTGGTAATTTCAGATGACAATCCTCAGTAGCTACAGTAAATGATTCTGATGTCTTGTTATGCAGGCTTGTTATTGTGTGGAAATGTAATATTTCAAGTTTCACTGAAAACAAACCAGTAGTTTTTTGTTTTATTCCCTCCGTCTTGCAGATAAAAGCTGGTGAGCGGTTATTTCAAAGACTTAACCGTGATTTAGTTTATCTTTTTCTTCTTACAATTACAACTTAAATTGGACTTTGCTTCATGTAAACTTTCAAAATGGTAGTCCTTTATGGACCCCCCCCCCCCCCCAAAAAAATATCTTTTTTAAAAAAAAGTACTTTTTACAAAAAATATGAAATCTATTATGCTAAAGTTGAGTAAATGAACGTTTGTTTCCCTATGGCTTTTTTTAACTTATATACTTAGGGAAAAAAAAAAAAAAAAACACCCACAAAATACATACCTTAGTTTAGGGATTGAATTTTGTTTCGAAAAAAAAATCTTATTTTAATTCTAATTAGCTGTAAATTGTATGTGTGCTGATTCAACCAGTCTTTAATAGTGTTTAATTTTTCTGGGCATTTAGAGAAAGTGACTCTCTCTCTTTCCAGCTAATTTACAGTGTGTTCGTTAACACATCTGTAAATTAGATAGTAAAAAAAAAAAAAAAAAAAGTCTCTTTAGTTCTATATTATCCATCAGGATGATATAAAACTAAAGACTTATTTTTAGTTATACAAGAAGAATCTCTTAACAGAGATTGCATAGTTGATGAATTTTCAGATGGATTCAAAGTAGAATAAATAGAAGTAGTCGTTTACGGGTAGTTCATAAATTCTGCAGAACATAAAATTAGAATCCGTTTTACTGTAGTTACCAAGGATTGTTATCTTGAAACACCAATTTTTTTTCACGTTTTTTGATTATTGTAATTTTGAATTTCTCCTTGTTAATTCTTTGCCAAGTATTGTATGTACATTTATTATGCCATTTTTAAAAAAAGAAAATTTTATATACTCTTGTGATTTTTAACACTTTCTGTTAATTATTTCTGCTTCATTTTAATTTTACATTCATTCATCATAAATCAAACTTCCTTCATTCCAGGTACTTCATTCTATCCTGATCTGTACTTTCCATTGTCTTTCATTTATATCTGCCCTTGCTAATTTTATGCAAATTGCTTCTTTTTTTTTTTTTTTTGCTTCTAAACAATGTTCAAATCATTCCACTAACATTATGTATGTTTTTTTAGCACTGATAAATTCTTTTGTGCATGGCACTGCAATGAAAGTTTCTTAAATTATTTTTTTATTTTTTTATATAGATTTGTAATAAAACTTTTTACTAGGAGTAAAAATGTTTACTTTTAATGCCTTCATTTTCTGTTTCATTTGAGTGATTGATGGTAGATGCTTGTTTTTTTTTCATTTCTAGTTTTAAAACTTTGAAAATCAGAATATTTAGTTTAGCATTCATAGTTTTCCCATGTTAGTATATTATGCCTCCCTTTAGAATGGTTAGAACTTATTGTACTCTTCACGGGAAATACTAAATTCAATTAGATAATGGTTTAGCAAATTGTGCCAAAAGAATGGTATTTATTTAATAAAATTCATTTGATACTCATACGGCACATTTAGGGTCTCTGTCCCAATCCCAGTATTCTCGACTACCGCACTAATTCCACGTTATAAATATTTATTAAATTTGGCAGAATTATCTCCCTTAGTAACCTTTTCTATTTTTGAATCTACAAAACATTGCATTCTGTTCTTTCATCAAAATTTCAAATAATTTAATCAATTAAAATCTTAATCTGCTTACCAAAAAAAAAAAAAAAGCTCCTGTGTCGCATGTAACATGTAAAAAAACCCAAAATATTCCTTGTCGCGCACCCCGTACATTTTATTCTTTTTTTTATTTTTAGACTCCTTCCCAACAGAAGAAAGGATGGTTATTTTGTAAGTTGTGATTTTTTTTTTTATATATATATATAGTATAAATTACTAGCAAACATCCGGCATTTCCCAGGCCTCAAATATGTTGAACATGAATTTATATATTTTTTTTATATAGATGTGTCTGTCAGTGTTTTATGTGTATCTGTTGTAACAGGTGTTTCCTTAGTGTCAAATGTGCTCAAACATTTAGTTACACTAAAATACGCTCTCTACTATTATATGATACTAAAATACAAAATATATTTTTATTCCTAAAGAAATTAATGTCCACATTTTGTGATTGGTTTTTTTTTATGGAACCTAGGAATCCTAAATGAAATTAATGTCCAGATCTTTTCTTTACACCTAGTGTCTCCTAAAGAAATTAAGGATCAATTTTAATAATGGCATTAGCTCTTTCTTTTTTTTTTTTTTTTTTTATTGATCATAGTGATCTTTTAACTGCTACCATATTGATTCCTATAACGAATAAATTTTCTTTTTAGTAGTTACTTGAACCCAAATATGTTTGCAGGAGAGGGGGGGAGGAGTTGGTTTTAAAAGTGATATATTAATCTGTCTTATGGAAAAAATTGAGACGTCATATTTAATCGTATTCAATTTTACTCCCCCCCCCCCCCCCCAACTTGAATTGTATTTAAAAAGCATTAGAACGGCATAAAGTATACTCAACATCGTTTCTCCTATTATTTAATGTAAAACGGACCGAAAAATTCGCTTGAAAACTTGCCTTGGCTTATGGTCACATTCACTGAAAAATCCGTCTTAAACCAGCTGCCATTTTGGATCTGGATCGGCGCATTCGATTTACTGTTATTGTAAAGTCTACATCCACACAGTTATGAACATACATAATCTGACACAATGGTGACTAATTATCAATCCTATTGATTTAAACCCAATATGTTATAGTGTCGGTGTTTAATTGCATTTACATAACAGAGCAAATGAGTTTATATAAATTTAGCAGAAATACCTATCTATATCAATTACTGTGTTTCAGCCATAAATCGATGTTAACCTATCTTAAATTCCACTTGAAAATTTGTCTCAACTCATGGAGGGGTTCACTAAAAAATTAATCTTAAATCTGCCCTCATTTTTGGGACCATACAAAGAATACGGACCCCAAAACAATTGCCAAGCAAAAGGGACGCTTTTCCATCTTCACCGGTGTCTTCCGGTTCACCTGGCCAAACACACGTGCACTCTATTTACAACTTTTTAATAAACAAACGGAATCATCCAAAATACTTTTTTATTTTAAAACATGTTAATATTTATAGGGGGGGGGGGGGGTATTATGTTTATTATTTAACGTTCTAAAATTTTTTCGTGTCACCATTTACTTGCCTCCCCACAAGGGCAAAATGCATAATAAAATAAAATTTTATAGTGTGCCTCTTTTTTTACAATACGTTTTAATAAACAGAAGATTCTATTTTTCGTGTTGTGTATTTTAAGAAAAGGGTGGGAGGTATATATGCACACTTCTCCCGACGCCTTCATTTCACTTCCTTACACATTCATCATGCAATGTAATTAAATGTTGTAGACACATTTTTATAAAAGATAAAATGTTTCCAATAAAATGACGTAAAAATCATGAAATCCATTGTATAGATTATCTTTGGTAAAAACCTTGCAATACATAACAAAGCAAATGAATTTATATATATATATATATAGCCAAAATACTTATCTATATCAATTACCGTGTTGTTTCAGCCATAAGTCGATGTTAAACTACCTTAAATTCCACTTGAAAATTTGTCTCAACTTATGGAGGGGTTCACTAAAAAATTCATCTTAAATCGACCCTCAGTTTTGGATCAACACGTTCGATTTACTAGCGTAACGTCTACATCCACATACACAATCTGACATAATGTTATCTAATCATCATCCAATATATTGTCCTTTTGTTAGTTTTTAATCGTTTTACTCAAACTGTTGTTCTGTTTGTATCGGTAAATGTGTGACACCATCTTTTCCCTCCATAGATGTCCGTGAACTGTATTTTATCAGGTTAAACGTGTGGATAAAAAATGTCATGTACTCTTAGTGTTCGTTGTTTTTTTTTTTTTGTGTTTTGTTTTTTCTCCCCAAGTTTAATTGTTTTAGTTATTCACTTTGTGCTCTGATTTTCAAGATTTTGCGAGAATAATAAAACGAACCGCCAGATTTCTTCATGAAAACTCTTGTTTGTTCTATAGAAGACTAAAATGTCCCACGGTAGCCAAAAATAGATAAAATTTTCTTCATTCATATTTGCTCAAAATCCACCAAGAGTTAGAACTATTGGTTATTAACATGAAACCAGCAGTGGTGACCATAGGAAAACTCTGCGCCCTAGGAGAGAACTCCATCCAAATTGACAGAAGAGGCATCTTTTCACAAATATCTAATGACAAACTTTGAAAAGAAAAAGAATTTTAATTAATGGTTGTTTCTATCATTCAAGTAATAGTCATCATAGGGAGAGACAGCAATTATTTTATATATACGAGTCATTGTGAATTGCATTGAATTTACTCATAAACATTTGTGTAATGGTTATTTCCTAGTGTCTATCTTGGGTTTTGCTCAAAATCCACCAAGAGTTGGTACTAATGGTTATTAATATGGTTCGCCCACCCCCCCAGAAACGAAGAGTAAAACTTAGGGGGTGGGGGTATTAATTGAAAATGGATTACTTCTTAGCCTAGTTTTTAACTATGAACATTGCATCTCTATAACCGGCCGTGTCCATTGGTTAGTCCACTTAACCTTGCTTTTTAACCATAACTTTGAAAGTCACTTATGCTGCTGCTTAAAAAAGGTGATCATTACTATTACCGACTTAAACTATTTTAAGGGAAATACCGTTGGGATACTAATCAAAAACTATTTTGCTTTACCTAGTCATTTGTGACCTATTTGCGTTAAAATAGTTTAATATTTAAAAGAAGTTTTAAGCTGATTTACTATACCGTGACTAGTGTTCAGGTCCGTAATCTGCATTCAGCCATTTTGAATCTGAGGAGAGGAAATAAGTGCATAACCAGAGTGGAAGCGAGTAAGCCACATCTAATTACTGGTCTGAAAATGCAAACAGTCAGATTATCAAATTCGGATTTAAAATGGTTGAACGCAGATTACTAATCTCAACACTATTTACGGTACAGTAAATTGGCTTAAAACTTTTTGAAATATTACCTTTTTTTTTTCTTTTTTTTTTTTACGCAAATAAATTACAAATGAGTAGATAAAGCAAAATAAATAGTTTTTGTTTGATTTCCCAATGTTTTTTTTCCCTTGAAAATTTACATTGGTATTAGTAATGATTACCCAAAAAACAAAAAATTAGCGCAGACAGACGTTATCTCCTGCGTCGCTTTAATGAATGAAATTAATTTTCTCAATGAAGATAAACACTACTATCACTAATAATTGGCTTAATTTAATATTTTCATTCATTTTTTTTTTTTAAATCAGAATTTACATTCCGTTTTCTAACTGAATGCCTTTTCTATTATTATCCTGCTTTATTTCTTTTCCTTTTTAAGTAGATGTTTTGTGGTGCTGCATGTGAGAGGACAACGAAACCTCCCTGCAAAAAAAAAATTTTTAAATTAAAAAAATACAGCCTGAATGAGTCAATTCTGTGGATTTTGTATGTGGTACTATTATGGTACTTATTAATATCAGATGGGGGGGGGGGGGTTGAGGAGAGAGATAGGGGGTGCGACAAATAAAAAGGAGAGATAACAATAAGAAAGAAAACAATAAAAAAATTTTAATATAACCTGCTAATCCACACACGTTGACAAAACGCAAAAAAAAAATATTTATTGGTTCTTTCAAATTGTTTTTACTGTCAATTATTTTTTATTTTTTTACCTTGCCATAATGCGGTAACTTCAACTGAGTGATTATTATTTCCACCGAGGTGGATATTGTTTTTGGTCAAGTCTGCTTGTGTACAGCCTAGCATCTACATCGCTAGACAAATTGTCACCAAGCTTGTTCAAAATATTGATAATGATGTAACTTAGAACTGATTTAATTTTGGTATATCAAAGTCACAGAAATGGTGAAAGTTTCTGTTCATCGTAGAGACTCTCTATTTGGCTCATATTGTAGCCAATGAAGTACCGCATCTTATACAACTTTGAAAAGGTCGAAACTTTGGCAGATTTTTACAAATTTTATGTATAGATCTGACACTCTTTCATAATAATAACCACCATGCAAAATTTCAGCCTGATCAGATAAATAGTTTTTGAATTATCAACGTTTCCATCGCATAACTTCAGTAATACTTCGTACAATATGGAGAAGTAAGCTTAAAATAAGACTTTGGTCCACACGTTGTCAGGCGGAGTTATGCAGTGTCACAACTGACTTATGATGTTCTATTTATGTTTCGGCTCAGTTTGCCGAACCTACAAATACTGGGAAGCTGTCTGGTTTATCAAATCTTTTTTGAGAATATATTTATATTTTTTTTCTCTGCTCAACCCGGGGAGACCAACGGTTATTTCACAGTAAATCAGTTTATGCCATTGTTGAGGTGGCTTGTTCTCTGTCGGTCTGAACTATGAACCTGTGTGGTTCTAGAGGTCCACCCTCCCAGGCTTTACCTTCTCACCCTTTGAGAAAGGGGTTAGTTTATTGCTAATCGCCTGAGGCATCCCTACCGGGGAATGCCAATGGGGCTGCCCAGGCATTTTTGGGGGTGGGCCAAAGTGCTTTTCCTCTATGGTGCTGGCTTTTCAATCTGGCTTTCTCGACTTTGTGTCACATCTTCCCGCCGTGGGAGGTAGATAAATAAACCTTCTCCGCTCGGATTTCTCTCTGGAGGCAATTGATTCTTCGATTAAAGCCATCAATTTCGTATTTATGTTGTCCACCTGCCCATAACCTACATATTCCCCTCGTTCTAGTGCTCTCCACATTTGTCAACTGGGATGGAAACCTTACAAAAATGAATGAGTAAATTTTACTAAAAAAAAAAAAAAATTCCTCACAGCTGCCAGTATTCTATATCTCTATAGATCCACTATTTGTCCGTGCATGGACTATTGCCATCAATCACTAGCCTCTCCTTGTGCAAGGTGCAAAAAAAAATTTCTAACCGAATAGGCTCCACACAGTTTGCCAAGTTCAAGCCCCTGTCGCATCACCAGTGTTGCATTCCTCTGCTTCTTTTACAAGTATTTCCATGAAATGTGTTTCAATGAATTAGCTGCACTTGTACCCCCCAAGGAAAATATGCCTGACCCATCCGACTAGCAGCAAAATCCTACCCCTTCACTATAGAGGTCCCTAGATGCTGGAAAATTTTCTACTTTGATAGCTTCTTTCTTCGGACTACTTCCCTTTGGAATTCTCTTCCTGCTCCCTGATTTTCTGACTGTACCAACATATAAACATTTAAATGTAATCTGAACAAAGATCTTGCTGCCTACCTCCCCATCCAGGTTGCACCTATAAATCTAGCCCCTATCAAAGTAGCTTCATATGCTTGACTGGCAATATGTCATGTTTAGCGTGAACATTTTAAATATCAAGTGTATCGTTTCGTCGGGTTCTATTCAAATTTCCACCTGTCTGTACAGATTTTATTTCTTAGGTTTCAGTTTTGGCTTTTGTTTGGTCTTTTGGATCTTGTATACAACAGGCGCACGCGCCCCCAGAATGAGATGGGGGGGGGTAACTTTTGATTTTAGTTTTTTTTTTTTTTTTTAAATGTGATTTGTAAATCATTGATGTCGCATATTTGAATAGAGATTTCGCACTTGCAACATTTATTTGAATGAAAATGGAATTCACATTTTTGTATTTCTAATAAAATATAGCAATGTTTTGGATGAGATGAGGATTGATAATTTGAATTATTCGGACTCCTATTCTCATCATTTTTTTATTTTCACGTTTTGGCCGATGTAACCTCTGACCATCTTTCAGGTGCATCTTTTCAAACTCTGAAATCTTTATAGAATTTTCAACTAAAACCTTTAAAACATGGGGTAGATTGTTCTCGTTCCTCATGACTGGGTAGAAGTCTTAAGTATTTTAGAATTTTATTAGTTAGTATCGTCTTTAGGGAGTATTGAACCTTCAACCTCTAGAAGACTGTCACTTTGAACTTATTGTTACTCAACACCTTTATCCTTTGCATATAGATATCAGTTCGAAATGGTGCAACTTAAGGTTGGAGGTTACATCGGCTGAAATGTAAAAATAACGATCAAGATGAAAATAGTAGTCCGAAAAATAGAAATATTTTTAGAATTTTGATTCGAAAAGAGATAGATATATATATGATTATTTTTATTTACAGACATGTACAAAATCTGCGACACTGGCATGTCGATGTTATCGATCAACAGTTATTATAAACTGAGATCTCATCCGGCAGAGTCAGAGTCCGATCTTAACATTAGATCATATTTGGAAAGAATGAAATGGGGAGATAAAGAAGAAAAATTTAAAATTTCAAAATTTGGGAAGTCACGTGGTTGAGACCGTTAAGAATCAAAATGTTAAAATCAGAATCAAAACCCAAATATAAAATATAGAATAAAATAAAGAATAAAATAAATATCTAATGTTAAGATCGGACTCTAACTCTGTCTAATGAGATCTCAGTTTATAATAACTGTTGATCGATAACATCAACATGCCAGTGTCGCAGATTTTGTACATGTCTGTGTAAATAAAAATAATCATATATAAAAGCTCTATTTGATATTGAGCACTTTTTATAAACCCGGTTTAAATTCTTTGGATTACTACCCTGTGGATGTTTTAGATGGATTATTAATATATATATATATATATATATATATATATAATAAAATATGCTCTGCAGACATAGCATCACAGAATTTGAATAATAATAATAATGTACTTTCCATGTGCCTTTCGTGATCAAACTAGGACTTAATATTTTAAAGAGGTTATTTAATTTATCATGAATGTTGAGCCTTCATTAAAAAACACAGATTGTTGACGGATCAATTGTAAATCTTTTTTTTTTTTAAAGTCTAAAAGAAAGTAACTTTTATCTTTTTATTTATATCTATTCATATTTTTGCGTAACTTTATTAGTGATTTGATGATCTGGTCAAACTTTGTTCGGTCCTTTCATCATTGTTAGTCTTCCAACTGAAAATCCATCCATTTCATTAACCGTTATCTTCGAGTGACTTCTGGCCTTCTTAGTAAGTGGTTAATCGTTAGCATTTAAAAGAAAATAATTAATTTCCTGAAACTCCCCCCCCCCCTCCCTCACAAATACTTAAATAAAATAGTGAATATAGATTACATGACTAAAGTTATGGACTTAAAAGTTTTAATTTTCTGAAATTAAGCTCATTTGAAGAATTTTTTTTATGAGAGAAATATACTCCAATTTTTAGAATTTATATAATTTTCCGTCTTACGTTTTTTTTTTTTTCTTTTGCTGCATCCTCTTAAACTGATGTTGTATTTTTATCAGAAATTTTCCAACAAAATCGTCTTGACCAAAACAACAATGATAAAAAAAAAATTTTAATGTAATTATGAAAGTTACGTTGACACTAGAAAAACCCAAACATGAATTTGTCTAACTCTATCTGTAAAGATTATTGGGGGCATGTTACTGACGTCCATCCCAGATTAGATATTTTTATTGTGCAAGTCATATGAAGTGGGTAAAAATCTACGAACTACACACACGCACACAAAAAAAAAAAAAAAAAGTTGTAAACCAGTATTGAGAATTGGTGTAAGTAAAATAAACAAAATAGTATTTACATTAATTTAAAATGTGCTAATTTGAGTTTTTATGTACATTTCTAATTTTAACCTGTTTAGTCATGGTTTAAAAATATGATTATTTTCATTGAAAAACTATTCATCTTCCTCGACGTCATCTGCCAGTCAACCTGTTTTCCCCTGTTGTAACACGTTTAAAACTTGTCCAATAATCAGGAAAGTGTGCCTCACATATATTGTGTCAAATGTACTATTTACAAGCATTTTAAAAGGTGTCCAATACGTGGAATCAGGGGACTGAAGAGGTTTATATAAACTTGTTTTTAATTTTAAGATAAAAACAGTTTTTTCACTTTATTATTTTTTTAATTTTTAGGGTTTTATTTACAAGTTTTGTATTTAATTTATTTTGTAAAATTGGGAAATAATTTAGAAGTATGTTTCTACCCATGTCACCGTGATTCAGACTAATACATTGCCTGCACAGTAAACACATCTAATCTGGGTTTGAAGTCAATAGGGATGCCCTATTTTTTTTTTTTTTCTTAAATTCATTTATTATATGTATATGTTTAAATGATGTGACTATTTTTCTTCTGCAGATAAGCTTTCTGACTATTCTATTCTATATTTGGTCATTTAATATTGAATTGATTGAATCTCTTAAGTTTATCAGGTTGGAATGAAAGTCCTGTCCATTTTTTAAAGAACACACAGAATGCCAGCTCTCAGTATATTTGCCTTTTTTTTTTCTTTTGGTGCCGGATTATTTTCTTTTCACCAACGTTCTTAATAGCAGTATTAGTTGCCCCAATTCAACAAAGTGGCAGCCCAAAATGAAATAATGTTGCTGACAACAGTCCAAACAATGTTAGCTACATGGCGTCCAAATTTTTTCCCTAAATAAAAATGTCACTCCTTTTATTCAGCTCTTTCGGACTGCCAAAAGCGCCTATTTTGCATAATCACGACCGTCGCTTCGAAGTCCGACAATTCCAGTTTCGCTCTAGCATGCAGTCACTGTTGCCTTGCAGCGTACGCATGCTTATCGTGGCCGCTTATCCCTTGATCTCTCCACACAGTCACCAGTTTTTAAGGTCTATAAAGCAACAAAGACACAATATCATACTTGTCATATGGAACAAGTATCGTGAGAATTTATTTTAGGGAAGGGTCCTCAGTTCTACCTGGTTGTGAAGCTTCTGTATGCCGCAAATGCAGGAACAGAAGGACCGAAAGTAACCGCCAGTTTCCTCTTGAAATTTTTTTTCCAATGTCCTCTCTGCTGGAACATCAGTTTGTCTATGAGCACCATAGGAACTACAACCACCCATAAATGATAGAGGGAGGAGTATTTTTTAGCAAGCTTTGACTCCTCAGATCGGCCATTAACAGGGTTACCTCATGAAGGGTGCAACTATTCGCCAAATACTGATAATCATTTATCATAGGAGGCGAACTACAGACTAGCTGCACAAGAGTACTTTGAGGCGCATCATATAATGTTGGGTGCATGGGGGTCGGTCAAAGATGCCACGGAAGGCCATCTTGGAAAAGTTCTACGCTTCTGCATGGACCCCCTCCTCCTTAACCCCAAAATTAGTTAGCCATTTCTTGTGAACTTGCTCAGGATGTAGTACAGGCCAGCGAAGAAGTGAGCTCAATCCAACCAGGGTCAACGCCATTGGAACAAATAATATCATGCTTAATCATTAATATAGTCACAATTCTTCTCTCTGACCCATTTCCATTCGTCAAAAATCGTTTTAATGCCATGTTCAGAGAACCCCATAAGTTTTCAACTGAAAAAAAAAAAAGCAAATCTGAATCTACTCAAATTATTTTATAAGGAAATGGTGATCTGTTGGTGCCAAATCTGGAGAATATGGTGGGTGATGCATAATTAGCAGACATGTAATTCTAAATCATTGGTCTCTTATGTAATGTGGGTTCTAACGTTACAGATGATGCCAAACCCATTTTCCAATTTTTGGCAATTTACCAAAAATGAATAATGCTTGCCGAGGTGTGTGTATATCTGGTTCGCATCAACACTAATTAATGTCTTGTGCATCATAATTCAACCTTCTTGGCCGACATTCTCGAGATTCTTTTTTCTCGTCATAGTCGGTTATGAACTGTGAAAACCCTCACTTGCATGTTCTTTTGGTCACTCTGCCATCATTGTTTTTGTTTTGGATTGATTTTGCTACACTTGAATAATTCCGTTTTTGAAATCCACAAAGGAATCACAACAAATGCCTCATTTCTTCAGAGTGAACCTGGGGACTAATATGAACGGCTTTGATGAAGATAACATTAGAGAAAAAAACTGGTATAGCTATATTTTATACTAGCTTTATCTACCTGGGATTCATTAATGTTATTTTATTGGTCCCCCGATTTTATAAATCGGGGGACTTATGTTTTGAGGCATGTCCGTCTGTCCGGATTTTTCTCCGCAACCATCCATTGAATTTCTCTGAAATTTTGCATGAAGTTGTAACTTTGGTCAGGTTAGAAAGTGACATTCTCCGATTTTTGAAAAAAAATCTGGTTAGCCCCTCAGGGGGGGTCAAAAGTCCCCGGAATGGCAAAATGGGGGGGGGGGGGGGTCGAAAACTTTTGTTTTATTAAAGAATAGGTCTCTGACTCCCCCTCCCCCCTCATATGCACTTGGAGTCTTTCTCATGCTAACGGCCATGTTTTTTTATGTTTTTTTTTTCTTCAAAATAAGTATTAAACATTCTATTTACTCAAAAAGCTGATTTTAACGAATTTAAAAGCAAAAATTGAAGTTAAAACATATCAGTAGATACTTTCAGTATAGAAAAAAAAAGATATTGCAGATTTTTGTGACCATGTAATTTAGGTTATAATAATTAACTCGTGAACAAAATGGATGAACTTTCAACAGAAACGTTTAACAGATTTATTAAAACTGAACACAGAATGAAATAATGAGTTAATTGACCGCTGTACGCGAGATGAAATATAGTCTCCAGACGTGGTCTGTTTACTTTTCTCTTCAGACATCTCTTCATTTCCAAGGGCGATAACTCCGAAATGGTTCAAGGGACGTAATTACGTTTTCTTTAGTTGTCCTAACACAGTTTAACACCATTCGCTATATTTTTTTTTGCCATTGGACAGTCACTTCCCTGAGATAGAGTACACCGTGTGAAAATTGTAATTTCCCAGGCTTTTCTTCCACAGTGAACAACAATAGTACATTTTTACAACAAAATCATCCGAATTATGTATTCAAAATTTAGTTGACTGATATTTTTATTGTCCTAGGTTTCTTGCAGGCAAAGTGAGGAAAGGTAATCATCAAAAAGAATGACAGTTAATCCATACAAAAATATCTTCAGTTTGTTAGCGCTCATGCCTAGTCAGTAAGCTTTTGTCTCTGCATTAACTTGGTCTTATGTGCGAAATTAGTAGTAACTTAATCCAAATCTGTTGCCATAGTCAACGAGGCGATGTTTATGTGCTTAAGTCTTTTTTAGACTAACTGAAATGTTAGTTGGTCAGCGCGAAATATTGCGGAGGCATATATTTTCTGAGCTTCTGATCAGCTGAAAGATGTTTGCATTAAGATTCTTATCCAATCTAAAGTTGATGTTTTTACAAAATATCGGCTAGCTGGTACTTAATGGAACAAATTGTTTAAAATATAATTGAGAAACTAAACACTTTTAAATCTAATTAGATTTAAGAAAAACGGACAGAACTTTGATTCCAACCTAATATTTTGGATGTTTTAAAATGTTTCTCGAACTTAATTGAAAATTACTTTTCTACTTGACTACTAAAACTTATTTTAATCTAAAATCTTTAGATATTGTAAATTTCAGAACCACCAATTTTGTATTTTTTTATTTTTTTAAAAATTTTATTTACAAATAACTGCTGAATTGCAAAATATTATTTTATTGCAGTATATTAAATTGGTGGCAATTTTTTTTTTTTTTTTATATAAACAGAAAAGTGAAATGCTTACTTATTCCTGTTAAGTTTATTTATTTTAATTTTATTTTTAGGGTAATGCAGACGTTTGATGCCGGTTATTCTCTGAAGGATTCTTGATACTAAAAGAAAGAAAAAGAAACTAACTTCTGGAAGCTGATGTCAGGAACCTCTTCTATTGCTCCTACAAAACCACCTGATTATTATGGATAATAATTGGAGAGTGGAGAAAATAAGTGTTAAATATTCGACTCTATGAAGAACATGGCCGAAAAAATAAATGCCACCTCCATTGTTTTCTACATCATCATTGCCTATACACACATAAATTTCGCTATTTAGAAAAAGTTTATATAAAAATAAAAACATTCTATCTAAATGTTTCATGAATGAAAAAAAAAAGAATATTAAAATGACATTATCATCTATTTTTTTCTTTTTTGTTTTCTTTTTTTTTTCTTTTTTTTTTCTTTTTTTTTTCAATTCTAATCATTTTATTTTTAATTTCCTCTAATCCTAATCCTTCCATATTAATCCATGATTGCCTTTTCACCTGCATTAAATCCCCACTCCACCCCTCCAGATTAATCAAATGCCTGTCTTAGACCAACTAATTTGTTGCCTGGTATTTTAAAAAAAAAAAAAAAGAAAAGAAAAAATTGTCTGCTGAAAATATAAAGATCAAACTAAAAAAAAAAAATTTTTTTTTTTTTTTTCTGAACAAAATTATTGAAAATGTATTTTCTGGCATTTCAATTTAAACAGTTTTTTTGTTTTTGTTTGTCTAATGCACTTAAAAGAACATTTAAGACTTTTTTTTTTTTTTTTAAGATCGTTGTTTCCGAAATTTTGAGATGAGGATTTATAATTTGTATTTGACTCAGAGGAAAGTGTAGTATCTGTTCTGATGCTGCACTTAATCTTTTCTCCCCTTGATTAGTGAAAGAAAAAATCTTTCTAGACTGAGGAAATTTTTAATTTTTATCCCAATCCAGAGTGCCCCTTATTAAAAACAGACTTTGTGTCTAGCTCTGCCCCTCGTGGGGAGGCAAGTAAATAGGGACTACTATCTGGAAGTTGGAGGTCACGTTGGCTAAAACGTGACAATAACAACCGTGATGAGAATAGTCCTCTGAGTAATAAAAAAATGATTAGATTTTATTCTGAATTTGTGCACTTGGTTCACAGCAAATTTTTCTTTAATATCTAGAAAAATAGGACATGTCCTAATGTATGGTCGTTTATTATTTACAATGAAATGGATTTGGGCCGACTTTCATTCTCCCACAAACTCATTTTTACTTAAAAAACCCTTTTTTGTATATATATATATATATATATATATATATATATATCTATATATATATAAAAATTAAACATTAGCATTAAAGTATAGCAAGTTCAGTCTTTGACTAGGCATCTAGTATCTCTTCTGATACTACACTTCATCTTTTCTGTCCTCGGTTAGTGAAGGAGAAATACTTCTAGATTAAGGCAATTTTCATTTGTTTCAATCCAGAGTGCCCCACATTAAAAACTGACCTTTTGTCCTACACTGTTCTTGTGGAGAGTCAAGTAAATAATCTACAGGAAATATCGTCCCCCATGACAAAACCTGGCATTTCATTAAATAAGTTCACTATACATTATGCCATAATTGAAAAAGGAGTAGTTTGTGATGTTGCTAGATTATTTTTCATGGTATATTGACTAAATATTTTGTTAATTGCCTTTTTCTTTATATCTTGAATATAGTGTTAAATACTTATTTTATTTTAAAATTTGAAAATATATATATTTTAAATTGTCGTGTAAGACTTAAGAATTATCCCATTTATCAAATTTTGATTTAATAACGGGTCTACACTTTTTTTTTTTTTTTTTTTAAATCTATTTCAGATATTTGCAAATTAGAATCGTGCATTAATTTGATTTTAAAGAAAGAAAAAAATTTATGGTTTGATATCATTTTACTTGTGTGTGCTTAAGTTTCTGATTTATTGTTTGGTGCAATAATCTCTCATTTCACAGCATTTTTCACTGACTTCATTAATTAGCTGAACATTTTATCCATCTTTATAGAAAATGTTAAATTTTGAAGAAAAAAGGGGGGGGTCCAGGCAGTTGTTTTCTGCCTTTAAACTTTTGTCCATTTTATAAATTTTCATAATTAAAAACATTAAATCTTTCAACTCTTGACTTGTTTCTTTTTTTTTCTTTTTCTTTTTTATCATTTTGTATGGTAACACCTGATCAAAAGAAAACAATAAAATGCGTCATCAATTTTTTAAGATGGACTTTTGTCAATTAAATTTTCTCCCCCCCCAAGACAAAAAGAAGAGAAAAAATGGAGAAGCAAGGAAGCTTTTGTAGGTGTTATTTGAGATATCAATTTGAATGTAGGTGAACACTTTTGAGCTCAAATCATATCAGAGAGATCATTAAACCATTTTCATTTTGGTTAATGTTCTTGTATCTATTTCTCTGCTGCCAAGTTGTTGCAGCACATATTCCCTCAAGAATAACCTTGTCTGATGTCTTCAACTTTCATAGATCAGTTTCGACAGTATCAGTATTTCTGTTCTAATTATAAATGCATCAGAACTTGCCAAACTTTAATATATGGACTATTAGATAGATAACAAATTCCATCTAGAACAGTGATTTCCAAACTTTTCAAATTATTTTATATAGTGCCCCCCCCCCCCTATAAAATACTTTTTCAAAACAGGGTCTCCTCGACTCTAGAGATATATATTTGACAAATATGTTTCACTGAGAATAAATATCAAGTGATGCAGGTTAATAAAAGTAGTCTAACAATATTCCATGATAAATGCCAGTATACTGAAATCATGTGCCCTTAATAGGGTTAAGATGAAAGTTCATATACACTAAATGTACAAAAGCAAGGAAATTCCCAAATTTTTACACTTATTGTCATTAAGGGTATGCGAGCACAACAGGCCTATGTATTTTACTGGTAGGAATTTTTCTTCAGCGCACCTCACACACTTCATCCACTTATGCATAGATATTTATACTGTAGTGATGTGATAATGAAATGGCTTGGTTGATATGTAGTCATACTCTTAATGACAATAAAAGTGTAAAAATTTGGGAATTTCCTTGCTTTTGTACATTTAGTGTATATGAATTTTCATCTTAACCCTATTAAGAGCACATGATTTCAGTATACTGGCATTTATCATGGAATGTCACTACTTTTGTAAAGCCTATGCTTCAAGACAATGGTAATTTTTAAGGTTATTTTTTAATTTTCTGGAAAACTAAGGTATATGGTAAACTGAAATTTAAATGCCATCAACTAGACCCTAAAACCTCTATCTCTGCCCAAAATCAGCTGAATCCATCAAATAGTTGATGAGATACAGGGTGGCACACGGATAACACAAAATCACTCCTGACCTTTCTGGGTTGCCTTGACTAATGATGCTGAAATTCTACACACTTATAGAACCTATCAAATGAAACTTTTGTGCAAAGTTTTAAATAATTTGGTTTATTGGTTTTTGAGTTATGATTGATCAAAGAAATGAGATTTCTAGCATAGGTAGCTTTTAAATGTTTGGAATTGTTTAGCTCAATGCGATTCTTATATCATGCTGTACATCTCGTCTGCTTGCTATCAAAATGTCGCAACAAAGTGGAAAACAATGTCTCCTCCTCAGAAGTAGAAGAATCACCCATCTTTCCATTTTGTATCATTTTACTTCCAGGTTCTCAAATCCATAAGACTGGAAAAGAGAATATAGGCCGCTTATGACATTACCAATTATACCAGTGTGTGTAAGCTGTGTTCTGATTAATCTTCAAAATTGGGGTTGCTGGCAGTTTCAGTTCCCTTTGGCTCATGTGATGTTCTTTCTTTTTCATTCTATTTCTATTTAAACTCCCCTGTAGCTGGTTAGTATTCATCAGTTATGTGTACCAAAACAGCGACTCGTTCAGTAAGCCTCCATCTTGTTTTTTTTAAGAAAATTTAAAGGGCAGATAACTGAAATCTTAAAAAGCAAGATGACGGCTTAGTGAACGAGTCGCTGTTATGATACGCAGAATGGAAAAATACTTGTAATTAAAGTTCTAGTGGATAATTTTTTCTACTTTTTTGTACAGTAAGAAGATAACGCTGAATAAGTATATAATATTGTTTTTATAAAAAAATGATTTTTTTTAATGGGCCGCTCATCAGCATAAGCACCGAATCTTCTGTTAGCATATCGATTTCTATAACACACAACCAAACAAACATTGACTTTTGTATGTACAGATTAGTGTAAACACTGCTGAAGCATAATTTTATTTTCGGTCATTTTTTGACGAAGGGTGTACACTAGTGTTTAAATGATGCATTAATAAATATTAATATTTGAAAATATAAAAATGTAAACAACTTAAAAAGTTTAAAATATGAAAAGAAATAGTCACCATTAAAGAAGCATATAAAGTTTGTTTAATTAAATCCGAGGATTCAAGGAACGAAGCAAGTGTAGGGTGATGAGTTGAAGGTAATCCATACATCTGAAGTTGTGAAAGGTCGTCTTACGGCGAACGTCTCAGAGACATATATTTATCAAAAATGATTTTATTCATTTAATAAATATATATTAATTTTTTTTTTAAATAATGTTTCTTGGTTTTTCAAAATTCTATAATACATTTCATAAAACTTTTCTTGAAGATGTGTACACCTTCAATATATATATATATATATATATATATATGTATGTTGTTGTTTTTTGTGTCAGATTGTGTATCAAAAAAGTTTCTTTCCAAAAATAATTATTCCAGCAAGAAAGATTATTATAATGGAAACAATTTTAAATAATGAGCTAAAAGGCTCAAAATGTAAAAGAAAATAATTCTTAAATTAAAGGTTAAAATATGAATTATCTCCCTTACATTTTGAGCTTTATTTTTTTTGACATCTCTTTGTGATTTACATATTTTTTTTTTTTTTGTTTTAATTTCAAAGTTTAAACTAAAATGACATTAATGAATCCTGGTGAATATTAAGATAAGTAGACAAGTATATCTATCTTGTAGAGAGAGAAAGAGAGCATGAGTTTATTAAAAGTTATGGAATTGGAAGGAGACCGGGGGGGGGGGGGGGTAAATAAATATAAACAGTTTACATTGAAAAGATAAATAAAATGAGTTTGTATACATTTTTGACAAACGAGCTACAGTTTATGATCTTTGAAGTGCTGCCTTGTTTAAATTTCCGTATCTTTTTTTTGTTTTACTTATTTCTACTTATTAGTCACCACTTAAGGAGGCCAAAAAACACTCAAGGATAAGGCCTAATGAGATGTTTAGATCGACAGTTTTAATGATGATGAATACTATGAGAGGATTGAATATATCCACATGCCACACACTCAAAACAACAGCCGATCCAGAAAACAGCAATTCTCTCCTCTTTGTCAGAAACATCGTTCATGGAATTTAAGGACTAAAATATAAAATATGATTGAAGTAAGAGTTACTAGGCTGCCGAAAGTAAACCCAAGTTCCACTTTGATGAATGTGTTTATCATTTTAACCAAAAAAAGTTACAATTCAGACCTTGTTTATTGGTTGATATTTGTTTTGTTTTTTGTATTGTTTTTTCAAATCATAATTATAGAATCTTTATGATGATACAATGTTACTTTTGTTTAATTTGGACTATTCGGACTACTGTTCTCATCTTGAGTGTTATTATCACAACGTTTCGGTCGCTGTAACCTTCGACCTTCAAGTGTATCTTTTCGAACTCAGGAATATTTCTGTCGAACTCGGAAATTTGGACGTAATTTAGAACGGAACACTTTATTTAATTAACGGGGTATGGCTGACCACATATATATATTATGTATGTTTGATTAAACAGGAGTGCCAACTTCTGCTTACTTAGCTTATGATCCGTTTTTTCTAGTCTTCGTACGACGGATTTGATGTTATAATCCAAGGAGTGTAAAAAATCTCCGTATTTTGTGCGGTCGTCGTCAGGCGGTTGCAAAATGAAATAAATTGGTGAATCTATCAAGAGGGCGCTCTTTTAAATTATTTCAACAGCACTTCAATACACCTTCACCCCCCCCCCCTCATAACGGGAATGGTTGATGTTTGGTTTATTAATGTGTATAAACAATGCTTCCATCTTGATAGATTCACCAATTTATTTCATTTTGCAACCGCCTGACGACAACCGATGTCGGTCGAAAACGTTCGCACAAAATACAGAGATTTTTTACACTCCTTGGATTATAACATCAAATCCGTCGTACGAAGACTACTATAAAAAACGGATCAAAAGCTGAATAAGCAGAAGTTGGCACTCCTGTTTAATCAAACATACATAAAAGAAGGAATTCTACCCAATTATACACACACATATATATATATATATATATAGTTTTCAGGTTCGATTATTTTCGATAGGAATTCGAATCAGAAAGCTCTATGTCCATTCAAACAGAGCATGAATAAGTTATGAATGAAAAGGACTAGATATACATTCGGATTGTACACGTTATAAGTTATTTCGACCTTAACTAGGAGACCTAGTTATGGTCGAAATAACTTATAATGTCTACAATCCGAATGTATATCTAGTCTTTTTCACTCATAACTTATATATATATATATATATTATATATAATGGAACCTTTCACAACTTTGGATGTCTGGAATACCTTCAACCCATCACCCTACACTTTCTTCATACCTTGAATCCTCGGATTTGATTAAACAAACTTTATATGCTTCTTCAATGGTGATGATTTTCGTTGCATATTTTAAACTTTTTAAATTGTTTATATTTTTCATATCTTTTATATTTTCATATTTTAAAATGTTTGCATTATACCTAATTTAACTGACTTATTTGTCAAATTTCCTCTGATGATAAGAGCATATCTTTGAAAATCCATGGATTAAGGAAAGGAACTAAAGTGTATACATATATAGAAAATATATATCGCAACTAGCATGTATCCGTGTTAATCGTTTTTTGTTCTATTTACTTTGTCTCTTTGCTGATATCTCTTTTCCATTTTTTTACCAATATATTCTGTCAAATTTTATTTTCTAAACATACCTTTCACATGCACACATATCATAAAGAGAGATTGTTTGAATTACTTACTAGACACCGTCCTCGAGTCTCTAAGGTCTCTCTGTGCAAGGGTTTGTCAGGACAACTTGACATGAGGATACTTCACCCTACAAATAAACCCTGACCAAATATTCTATACCTGTATTCAAAGCCCAAATAAGATCCCGTCGACACGACTATACACTGGCTCATATAAGGAATGGTGTACCTTCTCCTAGTGGAGTTGCTTATAGTAACAGTACTAAGCTGGATATTCCACCAGACACAATGAATTCTTGTCCTAGAATCCATTAAAAGCAAGAAACCACACGAAAGATATACTATAACATAGTTAACTGGTCAATTGGGGAGAGGGAAATTAATGTTCTTCACTTCTTTGCTAACTTAACATTTGAGAGGTAAAAGAAAAACTTTCATGTAATATTCGAATATTTATGTATCTTATATAGAGATCAAGTGTTAGCCCCAAGAAGGGGTCTCTTGATTTCTGAGAACTTTGACCGAAGTAAAATGAAACATAAATTAGCTGAAAGAAACTAATGAAGTGCTTGATCGTAGTTTCTACAAGAACTAATATAAATTATTTTATTTAAAAATTATACATTACAGATACCTGTTTGGTGTACCGGGGTTTCATTATCCTTGACAAATGGTCTTTGTGGCCGAAGCCGTCCTGTTATTGTCCGTTCGAATTATCAGCACCTTTTAACACAAAGAATGAATTTTATATATTCGATAAGAAGATCGATAAACCCTGATACACCAAACAGATACTGTAATGTATATTTTTAAATTAAATAATTTATATTAATTCTTGTAGAACCGACGATCGAGCATGAGCTAACTTTTGTGGCCCATTGGTAAGGTTGCCGGACATCAGTTTCTAGGGTTGTGGTTCTGAATATTGCTAGAATCATCCACGCTGATGAGCCGTAAAACGGTGAAACATGTGTCCGTGGATAATTATTTATATATATATATATATATATATATATATATATATATGAAAAGTAAAATAAACATTGGTGATAATCTACACTAATCAATTTGTGTTTCAACGCTTGGCGTCTTCTCAATATCTCGGCGTCTTCTTGAGAAAATGCTGAGGCATTGAACCACAAATTGATTAGTGTAGATTGTCACCAATGTTTATTTAATCTTATAAAAGCTCTACTTTGTATTGAGCACATTTGAAAAGATGTTGATTTTGTGTTCATTATGTAAATATATTTGAACTTGAATAATTTTTATATATAAATATTAGCCTGACGATTCCCTATGGCGATGAAATGCGGAAGCCTCTGTGTAGCTTAATTGCCATAAATATATGTTCATAACTTATTATATATATATATATATATATTTATATATAATATTACAATTAATCCAATATATAAAATTCAGTCAGTCGGATTTTCGATGTTTAACCTAAATATACAATGTACATGACAAATCGATATTTGATTCTGACTGGCCAGCTATTTACGTGCAATTTTAAGTCTGTGTCCGTTACATAAAATAAAGAAATTCCAATCAATTTCATCAATTACATATTCTATTTCTTTCAGTTGCATACACAGTGCGAGATTCACCATTTATTTGTTATAGCTGGAAAATGCAAATCATCGTCAGTCATAGTCATTCGATCAGAGGTTTTCTTCTTATACATAATAGAATAAATAATACAAATTTAAATACATAAAAACATTTCATCTATTTCAGAACTCAGGCTTAAAATAGCTTCCTTTTTTTTTGCCGAATACTATGGAATAAATATCTTTCCGGCTACTACAATTCAGAACATGGCTAAGATCAAAGTGTAGTATCTGTTCCGATGGATATTGCACCCCATAGATCGGTATTGTCTTGACCTTCGGGGCTTGATTTACGCCTGTCTATGGGTCTGTCCTGTGCAGTTCTAGGAGGTCCACCTTCCCAGACTTTGCCTCCCCTCTTTGGGGAGGAGTAATTTTATTGCTTACTGCCTGAGGCGCCCCTACCGGGGAATGCCGACGGGGCTGCCCAGGCAATTTTTAAACCCCACTTTCCCGACCCGACCTTGGGTCACATCTTACTTGTGGGAGTAAGATAAAAACTGGCCTTGTGCCTAACTCCTGGAGAGGAGTAAATCAATACTACAATTCAGAACATGCGTGGCAAGCTAAAGTGCACGTAAAGAAACAGGCGTTACATTGCGAATCAAACAACTTACTTGATTATACTTTAATTAGATTAGTAGTTATAATTATTTAAATTTTTTTGGGGGGGGGGGTTAAATATTACTTCATTTTCACCGATTTCTTTTTATCTGTGTGTGTTTATATATAAATATAAAAGCAATAGTGTTCCGTAAAAAGAATTGAGTCCTTTTAGTTATCAGTATCATAAAAATGGAAACAAATAAATAATTTAATTTAATAGATACATTGGTGTTACTACTGTTACCCTTTCATGTAGACTCATTATGCATTTGGTAAATGCTAGTTCAAGTTATCACCATTTAAAAGATATAACTCCTTCCCCTCTGAATTTAGACAAATTTTAGTTAACAACGCAACAATATTACATTCCGAAACTAATTTTTAAAATTTTAATACTTAAAGCTGTCGATATTAAAACCCAGTAACCCATAATAAATAACATAACATACGAAGTAAAAAATATTTAACAAAAATACAATTTATTCTAGAACGCTAATTCTGTCGCTCTTCTGCAACAAATTATAAAGCTTTTATCTGGAATTAACACTGGTTTTTGTTGATGCTTAATCATTTGGCATGCAGCGTTCTCGGTTGTTTTGACATTTTATTTTTTTTTAGCTTCTAGTTGTTGTTTTGACATTTTTTTTTTAGCTTCTAGTTGTTGTTTTGACATTTCCTTTTTTTTAGCTTCTAGTTGTTGTTTTGACATTTTCTTTTTTTTAGCTTCTAGTTGTTGTTTTGACATTTTCTTTTTTTTAGCTTCTAGTTGTTATTTTGACATTTTCTTTTTTTAGCTTCTAGTTGTTGTTTTGACATTTTCTTTTTTTTAGCTTCTAGTTGTTGTTTTGACATTTCCTTTTTTTTAGCTTCTAGTTGTTGTTTTGACATTTTCTTTTTTTAGCTTCTAGTTGTTGTTTTGACATTTTCTTTTTTTAGCTTCTAGTTGTTGTTTTGAAATTTTCTCTTTTTTTAGCTTCTAGTTGTTGTTTTGACATTTTCTTTTTTATTTAGCTTCTAGTTGTTGTTTTGACGTTTTCTTTTTTATTTAGCTTCTAGTTGTTGTTTTGACATTTTCTTTTTTATTTAGCTTCTAGTTGTTGTTTTGAAATTTTCTCTTTTTTTAGCTTCTAGTTGTTGTTTTGACGTTTTCTTTTTTATTTAGCTTCTAGTTGTTGTTTTGACATTTCCTTTTATTAGCTTCTAGTTGTTTTGACATTTCCTTTTATTAGCTTCTAGTTGTTGTTTTGACATTTCCTTTTATTAGCTTCTAGTTGTTGTTTTGACATTTCCTTTTTTTAGCTTCTAGTTGTTGTTTTGACATTTCCTTTTATTAGCTTCTAGTTGTTGTTTTGACATTTCCCTTTTTTAGCTTTGTTACACCGGCCGTTCTTACACAGGAGAAACTACACCGGTTGTCACTATAAATAGTGCGAGTCACCAGAGACACACAGAAGACAAAGCACAGTCTTGTAACTGTCTAGCCAAGAGCTAGTCACTTTCTTACTTTGTTAATACACTTGTTAAACCAACCCTCGACTTGACTTCCTTTATTTATTATTTACTGTGGGACAACTTCACAACAGATTGGCGACGAGGAATCGAAACGATTTCACTGCAAAAAAAAAAAAAAAAAAAAAAAATCACCCAAAGTGATTCGCAAGATCTTCACGAAAAAAAAAAACCCCCATCTTAGTCAGATATTTGGATTCGCAAGGATTAACAGCAAATTAACTACCGAGTAGTTAAGCGAAAAAAAAAGAAAAAAAACACAAATTCAAAACTTGCTACCAAAAATCGAAAACTAAAAAATGCGTAAGACATTTTCAATTACTGATACCTTTATTTTTTTTCTCTTCAAGTTTCACTGACTCGTTAAGATAAATGTTATCCGCGTCAACTATTACAGATATTGTGTAAGTTTGTCGTTATTATTAGGACAACATCTGATATTTGAGCAAAATCCGGATTGACTATTTATTAAAACGGTCTACCACAGAATTGTCGAGAGCAAAGGACGGACAGTAAAAAAATATATTCGCGTAAGTCATTTGTGCTTCTAACAAAGAACTGTTAAATAAGCAAGTCGCATTTTTGCAAAATGAAAAGGGGTTAAAAAGATTTCCCATAAAACTAGTCTTATTAGGCTATAGCGACGGACTTGGTTTTGTAAAACTACGTACACATATATAATTTCTTAGTTTTATTTTTTCAAACAAAAGAACTGGGATTGAATTTTTTTTATTAAGGAATAATATATTTCTTGTTTTGTGTATTAGTTGAGCAAACTAATTATATTAAGCACGTTGTGGGGAAAACTGATTTATTTTTACAAGTGTAAATTGTGTGGTGCATAACTTAAATTCATGAATGATGGACACTGAATTCAAAGATTCTCTTTTTCAATTACTTAAATTCCAAACGGAACAAAATGTTGCGTTACAAAGACAGCAAGTTGAACAACAAATGGAACTTCAAAGAAAACAAGTTGAAATTGAGGAGAAATTTAAAAGAGAGTTGTTGGAACAGCAAAAAGCCCAAAGAAAAATGCATGCTGAACAAAAAGAGCTGGCGGCAACACGAGAAGAAAGATTCCAAGAAAAACTGCTACAACAGCAGAAACACTTCGAAGAACTCTTGATAAAAACACAGGAGGAACAGAGAAAATTTCTGGAGGCAACACAGTTAACGAAAGCAAACGAGAATCATAATGCATTCTCCCAGACGACTGTGTGGAGCGCTATCGAAATTTTCAATTATAATCCAGAAGACGATATCACTTTTGCTCACTTCTATAGAAGATATGAGGATATTTTTGTATCGGACTGCAGTACATGGACAGACTCTAAAAAAGTTAGATTTTTGCTAAGAAAATTAGGAGCTGCCGAGCATACAAAGTTCGTGAATTTTATCCTTCCAAAAAAGACCAGTGAGTTGAACTTCCAGGAGGCAGTTACTTTACTAACAGAACTGTTTTCTACAAAAACTTCTCTTTTCCACAGGAGATATAAGTGTATGAATGTCACTAGAAGAGAGGAAGACGACTACATTACGTATGCAAGTATAGTAAATAAACTTTGCGACGATTTTAAATTAGAGGAATTATCATCGGATAATTTTAAATGTTTAATATTCTTGCAAGGTCTGGTCTTAAATAAAGACTCTGAAATCAGACGTCGTGTTTTAAATAAACTCGAAAATGAGCCATGTCTAACAATACAAAACTTAGCGGAAGACTGTGAACGTTTTGTTGCGTTGAAACAGGACAGTCGTGACATAGAGGAAAACAGAGTGTCGCACATTAAAAAAATCCATCAGAAGAAAAAATTGACTTCAATGAATAACCAGAGAAAAAAACATGGAAAAGATCCACCTGGACCGTGTTGGAGGTGTGGAGATAACCATTGGTACAATGAGTGTCCCTACATATTCAAACAATGTGACAACTGCCACCAGAAAGGACATAAGGCATCACGTTGTAGAAAAAAATCTGGTAGAAAGACAGCCATTAAACTGACAAAAATTGAACCTGAAGAACAAAATATCCGGAAATATGTACAGGTCAAAATGCTTTAAAAAAAAAGTAAGACTACAGCTTGATAGTGGGTCTGACATTTCCATCATTAATGTACAGACATGGAAGAAGCTTGGGAGACCCACTATGATCAAATCACAAAAAACGGCGAGAAGCGTCAGTGGTGAAAAAATAACCTTTGAAGGGGAATTATTGACGAATATTTCTTTCCAGAATAAGACCGTAAAAGCCAAAATTTTTGTTATGCGAAAATCTAATAACCTTTTTGGAACTGATCTGATTTAAAAGTTTAGCCTATGGGATCTGCCTTTAAGCTCCTTTTTCCAAAAGGTTGAGGATTCGAATGTGGAGGCAGAAAAACTCAAGAGGGAATTAAAAGAAAATTTTCCAGACGTATTTTCAGGCGGTCTTGGAAGGTGTACAAAAGCGGTAGCAAAGTTTGAAATTAAAACAAATGAACTACCTGTGTTCAGAAAGAAAAGAAATGTTCCATACGCCGCTATAGAGCAAATAGACGGTGAATTAGAAAGACTCGAGAACATGGCTGTCATTTCAAAAATTGATCACAGTGAGTGGGCTTCACCTACAGTTTATGTTAAGAAAAAGAACAAGGAGATTCGGGTTAGTGCCGATTTTTCCACAGGCTTGAACAAGGCATTAAAAGATCACCATTACCCTCTTCCAAGCCCTGAAGAAATATTTGCGAAACTGAGTGGAGGAAAATATTTTTCTAAAATCGATCTCAGCGACGCTTATCTTCAAATCCCTGTCGATGAAGAGTGTTCAAAACTGCTATGTATCAATACCCATAAGGGATTATACAAATTTAACCGACTTCCTTTTGGAGTAAAGGTCGCCCCTGCGATTTTTCAACAAATTATGGATATGATGTTAAATGGGATGGATTTCGCAGTAGGGTACCTGGACAATGTGTTAATAAACAGCGTTAGCAAAGAACAACACAAGACTCATGTAAACCAAGTATTCAAAAAAATCCAGGATTATGGGTTTAAAATCAAAGATGAGAAATGTACTTTTTTCATGGAAAAAATAAAATACTTAGGACAAATCATCGATGAGCAAGGAAGAAGGCCAGACCCAGATAGGGCAATGGCGATACAGAACATGCCTGCTCCAGAAAATATTGCGTCCCTACAAAGTTTTTTAAAGTTGGCGAAAAAGTTTTTTATAAGATCTACAGAAACAATAGGACTTTCTGGGAGTCCGGCACTGTGGATAAACAAATAGGCAACATGGTCTATATGATTAAGGGACCAGATTTCGTGCACAAACGTCACACTAACCAAATCCGGAAAAGATATTCGAACAGTGAGGTGACCAGATCGCCCGAGGAGGACATCATGGATGCAGTGTTTGATACTTTTCAGGTGCCCATACCAGAGACTGCTCCTGAGATTAGGAGATCAAATAGAAAACGGAAATCGACTGAGTTGATGATGGTGATTCCCAAACAAAAACGTTATTAATCCCCAGAGGGGATATTTTCAAAGGGGGGTGTTACACCGGCCGTTCTTACACAGGAGAAACTACACCGGTTGTCACTATAAATAGTGCGAGTCACCAGAGACACACAGAAGACAAAGCACAGCCTTGTAACTGTCTAGCCAAGAGCTAGTCACTTTCTTACTTTGTTAATACACTTGTTAAACCAACCCTCGACTTGACTTCCTTTATTTATTATTTACTGTGGGACAACTTCACAACAAGCTTCTAGTTGTTTTTTTGACATTTTCTTATTTTTAGCTTCTAGTTGTTGTTTTGACATTTCCTTTTTTTAGCTTCTAGTTGTTGTTTTGACATTTTCTTTTTTATTTAGCTTCTAGTGTTTGTTTTGACATTTTCTTTTTATTAAGCTTCTAGTTGTTGTTTTGACATTTCCTTTTTTTTAGCTTCAAGTTGTTTTTTTTACATTTTCTTATTTTTAGCTTCTAGTTGTTGTTTTGACATTTTCTTTTTTATTATGCTTCTAGTGTTTGTTTTGACATTTTCTTTTTATTAAGCTTCTAGTTGTTGTTTTGACATTTTCTTTTTTATTTAGCTTCTAGTTGTTTTTTTTTGACATTTTCTTTTTTTAGCTTCTAGCTGTTGTTTTGACATTTTCTTTTTTTTAGCTTCTAGTTGTTGTTTTGACATTTTCTTTTTTATTTAGCTTCTAGTTGTTGTTTTGACATTTTCTTTTTTTTAGCTTCAAGTTGTGGTTTTGACATTTTCTTTTTTATTTAGCTTCTAGTTGTTGTTTTGACATTTTCTTTTTTATTTAGCTTCTAGTTGTTGTTTTGACATTTTTATTTATTTAGCTTCTAGTTGTTGTTTTGACATTTTTATTTATTTAGCTTCTAGTTGTTGTTTTGACATTTTCTTTTTTATTTAGCTTCTAGTTGTTGTTTTGACATTTTCTTTATTTTAGCTTCTAGTTGTTGTTTTGACATTTTCTTTTTTTTAACTTCTAGTTGTTGTTTTGACATTTTCTTTTTTATTTAGCTTCTAGTTGTTGTTTTGAAATTTTCTTTTTTTTAGCTTCTAGTTGTTTTGACATTTTCTTTTTTATTTAGCTTCTAGTTGTTGTTTTGACATTTTCTTTTTTTTTAGCTTCTAGTTGTTTTTTTGACATTTTTTTTTATTTAGCTTCTAGTTGTTGTTTTGACATTTTCTTTTTTATTTAGCTTCTAGTTGTTGTTTTGACATTTTCTTTTTTATTTAGCTTCTAGTTGTTGTTTTGACATTTTCTTTTTTTTAGCTTCAAGTTGTGGTTTTGACATTTCCTTTTTTTAGCTTCTAGTTGTTGTTTTGAAATTTTCTTTTTTTTTAGCTTCTAGTTGTTGTTTTGACATATTTTTTTTTAGCTTCTAGTTGTTGTTTTGACATTTTCTTTTTTTTAGCTTCAAGTTGTGGTTTTGACATTTCCTTTTTTTAGCTTCTAGTTGTTGTTTTGAAATTTTCTTTTTTTTTAGCTTCTAGTTGTTGTTTTGACATATTTTTTTTTAGCTTCTAGTTGTTGTTTTGACATTTTCTTTTTTTTAGCTTCAAGTTGTGGTTTTGACATTTCCTTTTTTTAGCTTCTAGTTGTTGTTTTGAAATTTTCTTTTTTTTTAGCTTCTAGTTGTTGTTTTGAAATTTTCTTTTTTTTTAGCTTCTAGTTGTTGTTTTGACATATTTTTTTTTAGCTTCTAGTTGTTGTTTTTTTAACTTGAAGATGATTCGCTCAAGAATCGAAAATACACGTGATGCATATGGAACATTTATTAATCTGTTTGATTTTGAAACTAAAAAGATTATTAGAAAAATTGAAAAAATAAAAAGATATAATTAAGCAGAAGAATTCTGTTGTGTTTAATAATGTTTGCTTAAATATATATCTATATATATATATATATATATATATATATATATAATTCCTCTAGTCTGGTGAAGTATCCAGCTAAGTGCTGTTACTTGAGGTAACATTACTAGGAGAAGGTGCACCATTCTTCGTATGAGCCAGTGTATAGCCGTGTCAAGAGGATCTTATTTGGGCTTCGAATACTATGTTATTTTGAATATTTGGACATGGTTTACTTGTAGGGGAAAGTATCCTCATATCATGTTGTCCTGACAAACCCTTGTACAGAGAGACCTTAGAGACTCGATGACTATGTCTAGTAGGTAATATATACATGTACGTGTGCATATTTAAATGTGTGCATGGGTGTTTGTATATATATATATATATATATATATATATATATATATATATATATATATATATTTAAGTTCGCTGGTCTGCATGTTTTGTATGTGTAAAATGTTTGTACATACTTATATGCATCTGTAAGTGATATTGTGGAAAAATTTTAACGGAATTTCAACTTCAGCTTTTTCCAAGTTTGATGTATGTATCTGATGCCTTTTGATAACAATAACCACCATGACATGGCATAAGTTCAAGAATATTTCACACAACATGGAGAAATAAGGCCTAGATAAGACTTTGGCCTATCCTTACATTGTCAGGCAGAGATATGCAGTTTCATGACTGACTTATGTTCTTGTTTGCATATGTTTTGTGGTGACTTCTTTTTGAATTGCTTATAATGGATGCATTCATTCATTTCAATTATTATCAATGAAAAGTAGGTCAAGGAGCAATTTCGAGGAAAAGAGGAATGCCCTTAATATTGTTGATCGGCCAGACATATTATCCAGAATTGCTCGGGCGACAAATTTATAGGATTAAATATTATAGAATTTACACAGATGTGACAAAAATAAGCAGACACTGCCACAAAAATAATCTGTTCATGTTTAACGATTCTGCTATTTTCGTTGATGGCCAGAATTCAAAGCCGTACAAAACAGCAGTAAAAGTTTGAAACATCGATATTTAATACTAATCGACATTTTTTGTGTTTCATATATAAACAGGGCTATCGTGTATCGCCATTTAAGTATTACACGGGCCAAAGAAGAATTAGAATTCTCACAGGTTTAGAGGAGCCATCTTATAGGTGAACGTAAAGGTGGACTTAATCAGCATCAAATCGCTGCAAACCTTGAGATTCCACTTTCCACTCTTAATCGAGTGACTGTCCAATTAATCAGAGAGTGGGAAAATGGTCCATATTATTTCGCCTAGGTCAATCAAGACCCTCTGAAAATAAAAGTGATTACTTCTGTTGAGTCTATAAAAATCTACAAAAATGTAACTTTGATGCATGACTTTCCTGAAAATGGGGAAGGGTTAGGGTTAGGGAAGGGTTGCCCCTTGCAAAAATGCATCAAATAAAAACGTTGTAAAATTTAAATATCTGCAAGTATAATCGATTCAAACGTTTATTATTTATTTATTTATTTATTTATTTATTAAAATAGAAAAAGAACAGTTTTTTGTACTTACGAGAAGGAGGGGGGGGGTGATTTTATTGATAAAATTTTTGCCGATACGACACTAACAGTCAGTGTCCATTTTACAAAACGGCAAACTGAACCCTCCTCATAAATATTAAAATTTACTTTAATTCTCAAAATCTATATTTTATGGGTGGGAGGAGATGCCTTTGCCCATGACTGTTCTCTTTAAACTTTAATTCAAACCAAAAAGTACATTCTTTTTTGACAGTTTAAAGCCTTCAAAATCACTCAGATCCAAAAAAAGCCACCAAGCAGTAAACACATGCCGGTCATATCCATCAATAATGGATAAAAATGCACGATCTGTATACCATATTACGATCTATCGAAATTCGAAAGCAATTTTGAAGTTTTTAATCTATCGAATAGAAAGTAATTTCTGGCTTGAGTTAAAGCTTAACAGCAAAAATCAAGTATTGTGTCTCAACTGCAGGTTAGATGTTTAGTAGAAAAGGAGTACTTTTCTGAGACGGCCAATTCGTAGCATCGCAACACTATGTGATGTGCACAATACAGTCTCTCCATAGTGAATGACTGTCCGGGTGTGATGAAGAACCACATCCTTCACAAGGTTAGCCTGTTAATATGCATTGGCATAGACAGAACACGGTGGATCTAGAGGAGTAAACCTTGAACAAAAGTCTCTCTAGTCTTTATATGGGTAGTTGTAGTTTTTGTGCCGACCATCGGATATCTCAGCTTTATGGAAGATCATTCTTGACATCGAGAAGGTGCACTACTCCATTAAGCAAAGATCCGTAAAAGTGCGAATTGTACAGGTTTGTATAATTATACAGCCCTGAAGAGGGTTTTTGCAAATACTTCAGTATAACCTGCTGCGCCACACGTGATGATGCAACAAAACAATTAACCTCTGAGGAGTTTTGTTCTCAAGCATTTGGTAAAGCTCTCCGGCGTGGATGATGGATGATGGATGATCGATGGTGGATGATTGATGATGGATGGTGGATAGTGGATGATAGATGATGGATGGTGGATGATGGATGATGGATGGTTGATGGTGGATGATGGATGGTGAATGATGTATGGTTGATGATGGATGGTGGATTATGGATGGTGGATGGTGGATGGTAGATGATGGATGATAGATGGTGGATGATGGATGATCGATGATGGATGGTGGATAATGGATTGTGGATGATAGATGGTGGATGGATGAATGATGGTTGATGGATATTGATGATGGATGATGGATGATGATGGTGGACGGTGGATGGTGAATGATGGATGATGGATGGGTGGATGATGGAAGATGGATGGTGGACGGTGGATGATGGATGGTGGATGATGGATGATGTTGTTGTTTTTGTAACCTGAAGATGATTCGCTCAAGAATCGAAAATACACGTGATACATATGTAACATTTATTAATCTGTTTGATTTTGAAACTAAAAAGATTATTAGAAAAATTGAAAAAATAAAAAGGTATAATTAAGCAGAAGAATTCTGTTGTGTTTAACAATGTTTGCTTAAATATATATATATATATATATATATATATATATATATATATATATATATATATATATATATATATATATATATATATATATATATACAGAATTCATCTAGTCTGGTGAAGTATCCAGTTAAGTGGTTTTACTTGAGGTAACATTACTAGGAGAAGAGGCACACTTCTTCGTATGAGCCAGTGTATAGCCGTGTCAAGGGGATATTATTTGGGCTTCGAATACTATGTTATTTTGAATATTTGGTCAAGGTTTACTTGTAGGGGAAAGTATCCTCATATCATGTTGTCCTGACAAACCCTTGTACAGAGAGACCTTAGAGACTCGATGGCTGTGTCTAGTAGGTAATATATACATGTAGGTGTGCATATTTAAATGGGTGTTTGGGTATATACATATATATTTAAGTTTGCTGGTCTGTTGTTTTGTATGTGTAAGATGTTTGTACATACTTATATGCGTCTGTAAGTGATATTGTGGAAAAATTTTAACGGAATTTCAACTTCAGCTTTTTCCAAGTTTGATGTATGTATCTGATGCCTTTTGACAACAATAACCATCATGACATGGCATAAGTTCAAGAATATTTCACACAACATGGAGAAATAAGGCCCAGATAAAAATTTGGCCAATCCTTACATTGTCAGGTGGAAATATGCAGTTTCATGACTGACTTATGTTCTTGTTTGCATATGTTTTGTGGTGACTTCTTTTTGAATTGCTTATAATGGATGCATTCATTCATTTCAATTATTATCAATGAAAAGTAGGTCAAGGAGCAATTTCGAGGAAAAGAGGAATGCCCTTAATATTGTTGCTAGACCAGACCAATTATCCAGAATTACTCGGGCGACAAATTTATAGGATTAAATATTATAGAATTTACACAGATGTTACAAAAATAAGCAGACACTTCCACAAAAATAATTCGTTCATGTTTAACGATTCTGCTATTTTCGTTGATGGCTAGAATTCAAAGCCGTACAAAACAGCAGTAAAAGTTTGAAACATCGATATTTAATACTAATCGACATTTTTTGTGTTTCATATATAAACAGGGCTATCGTGTATCGCCATTTAAGTATTACACGGGCCAAAGAAAAATTAGAATTCTCACAGGTTTAGAGGAGCCATCTTATAGGTGAACGTAAAGGTGGACTTAATCAGCATCAAATCGCTGCAAACCTTGAGATTCCACTTTCCACTCTTAATCGAGTGACTGTCCAATTAATCAGAGAGTGGGAAAATGGTCCATATTATTTCGCCTAGGTCGATCAAGACCCTCTGAAAATAAAAGTGATAACTTACTTCTGTTGAGTCTATAAAAATCTACAAAAATGTAACTTTGATGCATGACTTTCCTGAAAATGGGGAAGGGTTAGGGTTAGGGAAGGGTTGCCCCTTGCAAAAATGCATCAAATAAAAACGTTGTAGAATTTAAATATCTGCAAGTATAATCGATTCAAACGTTTATTATTTATTTATTTATTTATTAAAATAGAAAAAGAACAGTTTTTTGTACTTACGAGAAGGAGGGGGGGGGGTGATTTTATTGATAAAATTTTTGCCGATACGACACTAATAGTCAGTGTCCATTTTACAAAACGGCAAACTGAACCCTCCTCATAAATATTAAAATTTACTTTAACTCTCAAAATCTATATTTTATGGGTGGGAGGAGATGCCTTTGCCCATGACTGTTCTCTTTAAACTTTAATTAAAACCAAAAAGTACATTCTTTTTTGACAGTTTAAAGCCTTCAAAATCACTCAGATCCAAAAAAAGCCACCAAGCAGTAAACACATGCCGGTCATATCCATCAATAATGGATTAAAAAGCACAATCTGCATACCATATTACGACCTATCGAAATTCGAAAGCAATTTTGAAGTCTTTAATCTATCGAATAGAAAGTAATTTCTGGCTTGAGTTAAAGCTTAAAAGCAAAAATCAAGTATTGTGTCTCATCTGCAGGTTAGATGTTTAGTAGAAAAGGAGTACTTTTCTGAGACGGCCAATTCGTAGCATCGCAACACTATGTGATGTGCACAATACAGTCTCTCCATAGTGAATGACTGTCCGGGTGTGATGAAGAACCACATCCTTCACAAGGTTAGCCTGTTAATATGCATTGGCATAGACAGAACACGGTGGATCTAGAGGAGTAAACCTTGAACAAAAGTCCCTCTAGTCTTTATATGGGTAGTTGTAGTTTCTGTGCCGACCATCGGATATCTCAGCTTTATGGAAGATCATTCTTGACATCGAGAAGGTGCACTACTCCATTAAGCAAAGATCCGTAAAAGTGCGAACTGTACAGGTTTGTATAATTATACAGCCCTGAAGAGGGTTTTTGCAAATACTTCAGTATAACCTGCTGCGCCACACGTGATGATGCAACAAAACAATTAACCTCTGAGGAGTTTTGTTCTGAAGCATGTGGTAAAGCTCTCCGGCGTGGATGATGGATGGTGGATGATTGATGATGGATGATGGATGGTGGATGGTGGATGGTGGATGATGGATGATGGATGGTGAATGATGTATGGTTGATGGTGGATGATGGATGATTGATGGTGGATGATGGATGATGGACGGATGGTGGATGATGGATAGATCGATGGATGATGGTGGATGATGGATTGTGGATGATGGAGGATGGGTGATGGATGGATGAATGATGATGGTGGATGATGGATGGATGATTGATGGATGGATGATGGATGGTGGATGGATGGATGATGGATGGATAGATGGATGATGGATGGATGATAGATGGATGATTGATGGTGGATGATGGATTATGGATGGATGAATGGATGATAGATGGTGGATGATGGATTGATGATTGATGATGGATGGTGGATGATTGATGGATGGTAGATGATTGATGATGGATGGTGGATGATGGATGGATGATTGATGGTGGATGGGTGATGGATGGATGATTGATGGTGGATGATGGACGGATGGTGGATGATGGATGGTGCATGATTGATGATAGATGATGGATGGTGGATGATCGATGGATGATGGATTGATGGTGGATGGATGGAGGATGGGTGATGGATGATGGATGGATGATTGATGATGGATGATGGATGGATGATTGATGGATGGATGATTGATTTTGGATGATTGATGATGATGGTGGATGATGGATGATAGATAATGGCTGATGGATGGTGGATGATGGATGGATGATAGATTATGGATGATGGATGATGGATGGATGATGGATGATGGATGATAGATGGATGATTGATGGTGGATGATGAATTATGGATGGATGAATGGATGATAGATGATGGATGGTGGATGATGGATGATCGATGGATGATTGATGGATGGTGGATGATCGATGATGGATGATCGATGATAGATGATGGATGGTGGATGATGGATGGATGATTGATGGTGGATGATGGATGATAGATTGTGGATGATGGAGGATGGGTGATGGATGATGGATTGATGATGGATGGTGGATGATGGATGGATGAATGGATGGATGATTGATTGTGGATGATGGTGGATGATTGTGGATGATGGTTAGATGGTGGATGATGGATGGATGATTGATGGTGGATGATTGATGATGGATGGTGGATGATGCATGATGGATGGTGGATGATGGATGGATGATAGATTATGGATGGATGGATGATGGATAGATGGATGATTGATGGTGGATGATGGATGGATGATGGATGGATGAATTGATGATTGATGGATGATGGATGATTGATGATCGATGATAGATGATGGATGATCGATGCTGGATGGTGGATGATGGATGATTGATGGATGGATGATGGATTGATGGATAATGGATGATCGATGATTGATGATGATGGTAGATGATGGTTGGTGGATGATGGATGATTGATGATAATGGTGGATGATGGTTGGTTGTTTATGGATGATTGATGAATGGATGATTGATGGATGGATGGATGATGGATGGTGCTTCTAAACAGATGAAAAAGATTCATTTTCTCACACGCCCCTGTTGTATAAAAGAACCCTAAAGTCAAATCAAGTACCTTTCGTAAACAATTTCTCGCAACACGTTTTTATTTTTTTGTTTCGTTATTTATTGTGCTGAGTGCATTCGTAAATCTTGCCGTTTTAAATAATAAGTTGATAAACATTGTGGAAAACGTGTTCTTGCGTATAATATAACCCCCCCCCCTTTTTCATTTACGTTCAACCTTTCTTATATTATACACAGAAAAATAGGATATGTGAATAACTACTAAACACTGTTTTATATCATCATCATCATCATCATCATCATCATCATCATCATCATCATCATCATCGGTTTACTGTCCATTTTACATGCTGGCATATGTTAGACGACTTTTAGAAACTGACTTCCGAACTAACCTATCTGTGCCAGGTCTTTTTTATCCCTTTTTCTCTCAAATCGATCCTTATCACTACCTCCCATGTTTTTCTCAGCTTTCCACTGCCAACTGACCTTGTTACCTCAACTGTTCTACATCTACTAACCGAATTCTTTCAATGTGAGCAAACCAATGAAGTCTTCTGTTCTGCAGTCATCTCTATATACTGTCCAGATTTAATTTTTCACTGAGGTCATCAGATCTAAGCCTGTCTTCAAAACTCACATTACACATCCAATGTATCATTCCAATATCATTTCTCTCAATGCAACACATATTTTCAACCATAACTGGTCAGGTTTCACTTCCATACATCATCGCACTGCGTACACATGTCTGATAGAATCTTCCCTTGGTTGACAGTGGTAACGCTCTGCTGGTTAGTAATCACAGAAGTTCCCTGAACTTACTTCATCGACTCCTAACTCTTGCAATCACACAAGCACCAGCTCCTCCATGTGCTCTAATGGTATCATCAAGGTAACAAAACTTATGGACAACCTCAATATCTTCGCCATCCAGATATACTTTCTCCACATCTGAGTTCTCATCCATCTTCTTTTTTTTTTTACTGAATGGTCACCGGTTATCAATGCCATTCTGAAAATAACAAAAGAAATACAAAAATTTAAAAAACAATAAAAACAAAAATTAATAATTTTTCAGATGTATCAGATTTAGCAATGAAAATACTATTTCAAGCGTAAATGTGACAGACCAACGAGAATGCTGTTTCAAAATTATACGGGATAGACCAGTGAAAATGATATTTCAAGCGTAAATGTGACAGACGAACAAAAATGCTATTTCAATCTTAAGTATGATAGACCAACGAGAATGCTATTTCAAAGTTATACATGATAGACCAGTGAAAATGCTATTTCAACCTTAAATATGACAGACCAACGAAAATACTATCGCAAACTTAAGCATGACAGACTAATAAATAGGCTATTTCAAACTTAAGTCTGGTAGACCAACGAAAATGATATTTCAAACTTAAGCGTGATAAACCAATGAAAATGTTATTTTAAAATTAAGCATGACACACCAACGAAAATACAATTTTTTTTTACTAATTTGTAAGCGCTTATCAAGGCCTGGAGGCCACTCGAGGACATGGGTTAAAGATAACGGTTGGGCGATGAGCGTCACCACATGAGGATTGGAAACAACCGGTGGATTGGGCAGAAGATTTGTTGAGAGGAATTGTTTATCAAGGAGGACGGCTCAACAAGTATTTGTTTACATTAGATTTGAAGCCGACCATGTTGTAGTTGGGTGAGACGCAGGTTTGCGGTATTTTGTTTAACAGATAAGATACTCTAGAAAAGAAACTTGTTCATGGAAGTTCCGTTTGGTCTTTGGTATACACAGAGAGAGAGAGACCAGGTGGGTTCTTGCTGTGAATAGTTTACAGGGTGGACGAAGGATTGAAGTTCAGTCGAGCACCTACCATGAACATAACGGAGCAGTAGAGAAAGAGGATGTAGGAAATAGAAGAGGTCATCTCCCACTAGATTGTGAAGTCAGTATCGTACTCTGTCAAGGCAAGAAAGAGTGCTCCAAGCAGAACATCACCAGATGTGACATCTTAGGATGGATCTGGCTCTTATAAAGGTAGATGACTGCAATAAGGATGAGGTATCTTCTGGAGCGATAGAATGATCCAACCATTTTTCCAGCGATTTTAGCAACAGATTTGATGTCAGTCTTTCATTTCAGGTCTGGAGTAAAAGTCAGACCTAGGAGCTTATCAAGGAAAGAGGCTTCCTTAAGGACAGAGCCATTCATTTCAAATGGGGAGAAATGAGGATCTGAGCGTTGGTGGTGAAAAGAGAGAAGCTCGGTTTTGGAAGCATTAAAATTGCACATGTCCCCAGCCTTGAATCTCATCGGTGTCCTTTTATCTGTCTGAGGTTGTCTTTTCTGTACTCCACTTCCTATTTGTTCTTTTTGTACCGTTCCCCTTCTGACAATGACTGCTCTGTTGTTGATGCCATATCCAGCAGTATTGATAATGCATTGCAACTTCATTCGTAAAGCTCCATATTTGTTTTTGGGGACTTCAGTGCTCATCATTCTGACTGGCTCCTTCACTCTAACCGCACAGATCTAGCTGGTGAAATCTGTCTTAACTTTTCTCTGTCTCATGACTTGTCCAAAATTGTCACTTTCCCCACATGCTTTCCTGATAATGACCTTCATCAACCATCTTTACTTGATCTTTTTCTCACTTCTGTCCCTAACTGATGTTCTATTTCCTTTTCTTCTCCATCGGGTTCTTCTGATCATGCTGTTGATGATGTTGAGGTTTATTTTTCTGTGAAGTCTTCTGTTGATCGTCCATTCCATAGGAAGACGTTTAACTACAGGAAGGCTGATTGTGATGGACTTTGCATTTTCCTATGTGACATTCCATGAGATCCTATCTAGTATGTCTCCTAATGATTTTGCTAAGGAGGTTACTGACTGGCTTCTTGTTGGAATTGACACCTTTACTCCTAATCGTAAGTTTCAAACCAAACCCCATTTTCCTCCCTGGTTTTCATCTGTTTGTGATTCTGCCATTGCTCATCATAACCATTACTTTAATCAGTATCGTCGGGATAGTTCTGAGGCTTCCAGACAATCCTATAGAAGAGCTAGCAATACTTGCAAGAAAGCAATCTCTGAGGCTAATTCTAGTAATTCTCAAAGGATTTGTGATTATCTCATCTAAAGAGGTTGACTCTCGTGATTTTTGGAGAATCTACAATATTGTTGTTAATGGTAGCAAGTCTGCTATTCCTCCTCTTTTTAATGGTCTTCAGGTTATTTCATCTTCTAAGAATAAGGCTGATCTCTTTGCTCGTCTTTTGCTGACAATTCGTCTCTTGATGATTCTGGTGCTGTTCTTCCTGATTTTCCTTTGAAAACTGATCACAGTCACTCTCTTGACTGTCATTATCACTCCGAAGAGGTTTATTTAGAAGTTATTACTGATCTTGACCAGTCTAAGGCTTCTAATCCTGATTCAATCCCTGTTAATTTCCTCTGTTGTTAGCAGGGTTTTTAAAAAGTTGGTCAACGACAAGCTTGCTCAGTTTCTGGAAAGTTTGGGCCTCTTTAGTGATGTTCAGTATGGCTTTCATGGTTTTTGTTACACTACTGATTTTATAACTGTTGTAACTGAACGGATCTGTCGGTTTATGGATGATTCATGAAAAGGTAGGGCCATTGCGCTTGACATTTCGAAGACATTTGACAGAGTGTGGCATTCTGGTCTTCTATACAAACTTCAGGGTTATGCTATTAGATGTAAGGTTCTTGATATTATTAGGTATTCTCTTTCTGATCGAAGCTTGCGAGTAAATCTGGATGGTGTCTTTTCATCTTCTTTCCCTATCAATGCTGGTGTTCCTCAGGGCTCTATTAGAGACCCAACACTGTTTCTTCTCTATATCAATGATATTCCAGAGACTATTGTTCAGAAGATTAACATCTATGCTGATGATACCACTCTCGATTCTGGTGTTGCTTCCTGCCCATCTTCCTGGGATCAGTTGAAATATGCAACTGATCTAGAAGTTGACCTGGGTTCGGTTGTGGATTGGGGTACAAAATAATTTGATTTGTTTAATCCTGTGAAGACTACACTCGTGTCTTTCAATAGTATCTCTTTTCTTCCTTAAATTCTCATGGATGGCTTTGTTCTTGAGGAGAAATTGACTCTGAAACTTCTTGGTTTTTCTTTCTCATCAAAAATTTCTTGGAGTTCATACATTAGATCCATTGCCTTTTCTGCTTTTCGTAAAGTCGGTTTTCTCTATCGCTCCAAACACTTTCTTACACCTGAGGCTATTCTATATCTCTACAAATCTACTATAAGACCATGTATGGAGTACTGTTGTCATGTTTGGGCTGGTGAATCTCTGTCCCATTTGAGGGTTCTTGATAAGGTGCAGAAACGTATCTGTAATTTGATTGGCCCGACCCTTTCTTCCTCTCTGCACCCTCTCTCTAACAGATGTCATTTTGCTAGTCTCAGTCTTTTCTATAAATATTATTATGGCATGTTTTCTTCAGAATTATGTGATCTATTCCCTGCTTCTTTTGTTCCAGCTCGTTTGACTTATTGGTCGAGTGGTCTCCATCAATTCGCTGTTTTGATACCTCATTGTAATACAGCTTCCTATTCCAGTAGCTTCTTTCCAAGAATTGCAGGCTTGTTCAACTCTCTTCGTGCTGACTGTTTTCCTCCTACCTATAGCCTTGGCCTTTTTAAGACTAGGGCCAATAGGCATCTCCTGTCTTTGCGATAATCATATTTCGTTCTTGTTAGCTCCTCAGATCAAGTGGCTTCATGCTTTGTCTGGAAGCGATTTCCATTTAAAAAATAGCAGGCCATTTTTACCCCATTGTATCACATGCTCCAAGTATGAAGAGAGAAAGTCAGAAAGATCTTGGTCATCAGTGCTCTTCGATGTGTTGCCATAGATTGTCGTGTCGTCTGCGTAGATATCAACGAATGATCTCAGGATATAAGAAATGTTGTCCTTGTTTTAGAAAGCATTGTTTATATGGTAATATGAATTATAATAATAATAATGAGCAATTAGAACGCCATCCAATGCATTTTAGTTTTATTAACTTTTTTTTTTTCAATTTAATTTTCGAAGATATACTTTATCATCAGAATTTCAAATAAAGATACATTAAAATACCTTTTTTTTTTCATCATCTTGTTTTTGGTATTATCAATTCGGTGTTTGGAAGATCATTTATGAAGATCAGGAAGAGGGTAGGGCTCAGAATGAATCCTTGAGATACACCGGCATTGATATTATGAGCTTCGGACGTATGCCCATCAGCAACTACTTTAATAGACTTATCGGAGAGAAAAGATTTGATGGTTGTGAGGACCTTTCCAGATATTCCATAGCTAACAAGTTTATGAAGCAAACCTTTGTGCCAAACCCTATCGAAGGCCTTTGATATATCAAGAGCTATCGCCCAAGAGACGAAGACCCCCATCGACAGATTCGCTGATCCTGTGCGATATCACAGTTAGCACGTCAGCTGTCGATCTTGTATGCGAAATCTATATTACTTGTCACTAAGTAGATTGCTTCTGTGTAGGTGGTTAACACTCTTCATTATGTTACACTTCTTGCACACAAACTGGCTATAATCTCTCGAACTACCTGTAATTTACTTGTAATTGACCTGTAATTGACCTGTAATTTAATGTGTACCCAATGCTTATGAGTATCACAAAAATTAAATTGCTCCCAAACCTCTTTCCACATATTGAGCATGGGAACTTTCCTGTTTCTGGGGACTTTCCGACTCTACAACCACTGATCATCATTTTGGTCTTGGTAACATTCACTTTCAGACCTTTACTTTCTATAGCATTCCTCCAAGTCTTTAACTTAACAAATGGACCTTCCGTGTTTCACAGGAAAGCATTAGATCGTTATCATAAACTAAAAAAAATAATATTGTAAAAAAAAAAAACTACAAACTTACTGATTAAGTTTAATTTATTTATTCTATAAAACTGTTTGAGCCTAGAATGAAATTCAGTTGTTTATTTCATAAAAGCTGAAATTGTGTAGAAGCGTCACCACAAATGAGATAATTAAAATATTCTCTTGTGTTCTTCCTTCTTTATTATGGCTGTTTAGGACATTTTTTGGTGCCAAGACGTTATATATTGTCTTAATGATTTTGTCATCGGTAAATAATACATATTATAACTAAAGTAAAGTGATATTTCCCCTATTTGATTGACCGGTATAGCTTCATGAACAAAAGCTACATATAAAACTCTGTTTTGTATGCGATTTAGGCCAATTATTGGTATGTGTTAAAAAAAATATATAGTTTCATTCAAATTCATTGAGTTTTATATTGTATTTGATCTGCCGTTTTCTCTTTGATTATTAATGTCAGTGCGGGAGTAGGAGTGACTAACGCTCAACAGTACTAAGTCTTCATATTTCGAACCATAACCACAGAAAAGAAATAGGCTATAAATCCAATTAGGGTAATATTTTCGTATTATATTAGATAACTTTATATAATTAATATAATTGTGTTTTATTAGCTGTTAAATTGCTAGTCGACATAGTAATTAACTATGTCGACTAGCAATTTAACAGCTAATAAAACACAATTAACAAAATTTCGTTTTCTGATTAAAAATTATACAAAAAAACTTCTTCCCATTCTTAAAATATACATAGTAAAACATACCCTACATTTCTTTGTTTTAAAATGAAACCTACTATGCACTATTTTTCATTTTCGTTGGTCATACATGAATGATTCGGTAACACAAAACAATCAGTCCGCATATGTACATATGCTGATGCAAGGGCGCTTATTTTTACTTATGACATAATACGAGCGTTTAAATGTTCATTTTTATTTATCAATTTAATTTTTATTTATTTTTAGTTTGCATTTAAATATAATTTATCTTTTACTTATTAATCAAATCCAGAGACGAGTTTTGTACAAAATATTAATTTACTCTTATAATTGAACACTGATATTTCTACAAATATTACTTAGAAAAAATTACTTTGTTTGCAAATCCATTTATTACTAAAAATTAGTACCTTCCTTCCAGTGTTTGTTTATAAACACAATTGTTTAAAATTCCCTCACAACCCCAAGATTTAAAAAAATCCCTACCTTTACGTAAATACGTTGCTGCAAGGATGTCTTTTCTAAGTTATGAAATAATACGGACGTTTAAATGTTCATTATTATTTACAATTTTAATAATTAAAGGACACAATAATTAATGCTAATAGATAGTTCAACATTCGATTAACACTACTCATTTGGGATTCAAGAATGAAAGAAGGAGTTTCTTGGGTTCTTCAATTTTCCTAAACGATGGTGAAATAATTTTTTTTGGGGTATCTGTTACTCACAAACAGACAAATAATTAATATTCCTTCAATTAACCATTTACAATGAATCGATCCCTATAGTTATTGTGTTTTTGACATAAGATAACACTAGAGAAATGTGTGGTATCTGTTCTGATACCGCAGTTAGTCTTTTCTGTTGTCGGTCAGGGAAGTTTTTATTTTTGTTTCACTTTGGAGTGCCCATTTCTGGGGAGCTGGATTTTCTCCACATTAAAAACCGACCTTGTGTCTAGCTCTGCCCTCGTGGGGAGGTAAGTAAATAGGGACACAAAAAAGAGGTTGATATGCCGTAAAACAGACAAAAAAAATGGAACATAAGACAATCAGAGATTCTCAAAGAAGATTAATATCAATAAACCTTTTAAATAGCTAAGAAATCAATCCTTCCAGGCTTTACCTCCTTCTTTGGGGTTAGTGTAATTTTTATTTGTCATGATAGATTTCTCCCAGATATTACCTTCTCTTTTTGGGGGGTGGGGCAGTATAGTATATGTTAATTCCTCATAATACCATCCTCTCATGATAATAACCTTTTCCTTTTTTTTTTAGGGAGGGGGGTAGTGTATGTAGTATCTGTTCTGTTGACATGATATCGTCCTCCCAGGCATTAACTCCTCCTTTTTGGAAGGAGGCGGGTAGTGTAGTATACGTTCGTTCGTCATGATACCATCCTCCTAGGCATTAACTCCTTCTTTAGGAGTCAATGGGAGTCATATGTTTGTTTACCATGATACTACATTCTCAGACTAGCAAAAATATATGACCTGGGGAGGGGTACATATCTTTGCTAGTTTGCCATAAACTAGGGAGGGCCCGTGGACGAGTGCTTATAGCACTTGTCTTTGGTCTGAAAACTCCCTCTGTCCACCCAGCAGTAAATGGGTACCTGACTAAAACTCAGGAAATGTTCAAGGCAGCGGAAGGAGAGGGATGGGCTCCGCCTTCCATATGCTGTGCCCTAAACACGGTGATTCTTAACAAATCACTGTCGCTACGGCCATGGGCAGTGTGCGATGTCGGCAACGACACTCGTGCGCGTCTAGGCTATGCGACCTTTACCTTTTTACCTTTATGTTATGGTGCCGTACCTACCTACGGAGAACTAATGGACTCGTCCACCTTATAAATACGGGAAGCACGTGACACTTGTTCTCTTCTTCCCAGGCAAACCGGCAATGGCGGTTGAGAGCACATCTCCTTGTATCTCTTTCTTTCTATTATATAATATATACCTTTGTTCATTTAAACCATGTGTTCCTGTGTCATTCATTCGGCCTTACCCAGGTCCACAACACTTTACCATAAACTAATGTAGTTCACATTACAATTTATTTTTTAAAAGTACTTAATCCGGTCCAGCAGTTTGGTAATATGGGGACATTTTTAAATAAACACTTAAAATAGAAAATCAGCCAAGCAGAATAGATAAGATAACTTACAAAACCAACAATCTCAAGGTCCTGGCTACATGTAGCCGTCTTCTGTTCGATCTGGTTGGCATATAGTGCCTCCTGTCTCGATCACATCAACATAATACAAATAACAAACATTCGGATATTTAACTTTAACTATGGACCATGCAATAAAATAAAATTTCCGAACATAATCTTTTCAATTTTATTCTTTATAAAGCAGACATGTTCCTTCTGAAGTGTGACTTACATTTACATTTAGATTTTAAAACTATATTATCTTTTTTTACTAATTAATCACCACTTATCAAGGCCAAAATCCACTCAAGGATAATATGGAATAATTGTCAGTTGAGAGATGGAAACTATTATGAGAGGATTGAGAATGATTGCTTCGGTGGACAAACTTTGAATACTTGTAGAGACAGTTCATAACAGGAAGTTGTTGACATTGGATTTGAAGACGACTATGTTGTAATCTGCAGAAAAGCAGTCCTGGTGTAATGTGTTCCACAGACCGGAAAGCCCTTGCGATGAAGCTCTGTTTGTGGAAATTCCACATGACACTAGGCACACGGAGAAAGAAAGGAAAGCTATTTTTAGTTGTTGTATAGTTCTGCTGTGAATGTCTTACAAGGAGAAACCGGAGATTAGAGCTCAGTCGAGCACCTTCCATGAAAATAGTGATAGAGTAGAGAGAGACTAACAACATTTCTGTGAGAAAGGGTCTTTAAGGAACAAAAGAGATCATCTCCCACTAGATTTTGGAGTCGATTTTGAACTATGTCTAGGTAACAAAGAGTGGTCTGAGCGGCGCCTCCTCAAATTTGGCAGCAGTACTCTGTCTTAGGACATAACTTTACTTTAGTGACTCCTATAAACCGCATTTTCCCTTCCCTCTTACTGCTCCCTTTTGCCTTACTGCTCCCTACTACTCTTCTATTGTACTCCACCACTCTCTTATTTCTCCTCCCCTTCATTGCCTCCTCCCACTCTCTTTTCCTTCATCTCCCATATACAGCTCACTACTACATTGGCCAACTTCCAGTAAATTTAAATTATTTTAAGTATCTCATCTGAAAGGTCTCAATACTGTCTATATAGTACATTATTTATATGATAAACACGGAATCTACCCATACTATTTAAAAAAAAACTATTGGCACTAGATAAATTCTTGACATGTCTCAGCAACTTATTCCAAAATGAATTGTGAATCTAATTTCTAGTATTCCTAATAGCAAGAAATTTGTCTTCGTATTTATTTTATTTATTTTTTTTTTTTTTGATGAGCATAGGGACGGGGTATTCTTTCAAATGACAGAAAATCGCCTGCTATTTAGAGGCTCCAACCAAGTGCTCCTTTAAGGATTTTGACCGTTCCTTTAAGTGTAATTATTTGGATTTTTTTTGCACTTGGTTTTCCGAGAATACTTTCCAGATATTTTTAAAATTCTTCTTCATAAGGCCTTTAGCTCCTATTATAACTGAGATAATGTTGATGTTTTTGAGGTTCCAATTTCTCTTCATACATGAGGCCTTGGTATTTTATCACCTTCTCCCACTTGGCTCTCTTCAGGCCACTGTCATTTGGAACACTCACCTCAACCAGTAGTGCCACTCTTTCAGTCTTATCTCGAGGTATAGTAGGCATGCCAAAAGGGTTAAAACAAGTTTAAGAGATGCTTATTTAGATGATTTCCATATCTGCACGGTTAAGTGCCTTCTCACGGTCAATGAAGTTGAAATACAAAAAGGAGTTCCGCTCCGATTAATATTTGAGAACAAAACAAAAGCTTATGATCTGATTAGGTTGTGGCCAATTTTGGAGAAAAAAGACCTGTATGTTTCTGAGTCGTGCACCAATTCAGTTCAGGGGGTTTCTGTGAAAACTCTTGAGTTGGATAAGCAGTAGTATTACCCTCGTATGGAACATATCCCTTTAAAAGGGGGGATGAATGTTTTTACTTCTCAGGGTTGGGATCCGTTGTAGTTTTGATATTTCTTTCAAACAGGAAGCTAGAACAATATTCATGCATAAAAAAGGAAGACAAAGTCAATTTAATGTACACTTTTTTTAAACTAATGAGTCAGCACTAATCATAGCCAAAAGCCACTCAATAAGTACATTGCACGTTGTAGTCTGCAGGGAAGTAGTCATGTAGTAATGTGTTCCACAGATGGGAAGTTCTTTGAAAGAAAATGCTCATGGAAGATTTTCCTCACATTAAAAACCGACCTTATGTCTAACTCTGTCCTCGTGGGGAGGTAAGTAAATAGGAATAGCCCATGGAAGTTCCGTTTGATGTTAGGCACGCGGATGAAGAAAGGAAAGTTTTTTGCAGTTGTGGTAGTTAGATGAGTGCTTGAATATCTTACAAGGAGGAACCAGAGATTGGAACTCAGTCGAGAATCTTCCATGGAAATAACACTAGAATAGAGAAAGCCTAGCAGCATCTCTTCTGAGTTTGAATTCAAATTGGTAAACTTATATTATTACATCGGTGCCACTTATTGCTTCGGTCATCCGTTTTGCAAATAACTTGTTTTCAATGGTGTTGAACTGACAAAAATATAAGATTCTTCATGTGGGAATTCCCTCATTATAACCATAGAACACACGTTGGAAATGTGATTATTTATGTATGGAGTTGTGCAAGAGAGAGAGAGAGAGGGAGAGAAAAAAGGGTGGGAAAGAGAGAAAAAGAGAGAGGGAGAGAGAAAGTGTGGAGTATAAGAGAGAAAAAGAGAGAGGGAGAGAGAGAGGGGGATAAATGAGAGATAAGTATATAATGAGAGAGAAAGGTGAGAAAGAGAAATAATGAGAGGGAAAGAAAAAAACAATAATGAGAAAGAGAAAGAGAGAGAAGGAAAAATATATACGAGGGTGGATCAAAAAGTTCGCAGATTTTTCAAGAAACTAATTTAGTTTACAAAAACAACCTATATACATGAACTTATTTCTCAACATAGTTGCCATTCAGATCAATGCACTTCTCAAGTCGATGTTTCCAGGTTCGAAGACCGTCTTTGAAGTATTCTAGAGGACGTTTTCGAAGCCAAGTAGTGGCACAGTGTTTTGCTTCTTCTATGTCATTAAAATGGGTTCCTTTGAGAATTTTTTTGAGTTTTGGAGAAAGGAAGAAGTCTGATGGAGCTAAATCGGGACTACATGGTGGGTGAGGAAGCACTTTTCATCAAAATTCTCGATGGACATCTTGTGCAACTCTTGAAGAATGTGCTGGTGAATTGGAATGATGAAACCGGACCCCACCATGAAGTTTCCCTTTCCATTTTTTAATCAAAGCGTCTTTTAGTTTTCTTACAACCTCAGCATAGTAAACTTCTGTTACTGTTCTTTGATTTTCAAGGTAATCTATCAGTATCACACCCTCTGAATCTCAGAAAACCGTGGCCATCACTTTTTGAGCCGACTTTTGAGATTTTAACTTTACGGGTCCTGAAGATCAAGTGGGAGCCATTGCTTTGACTGTTTTGTGGACTCAGGATCATACTTTTAGCTAGTTGAGTGAGTGATTCCTGTCCTCCTTTTTATTTTTCGTTAACAGGGATCCTCTAAGATAGCAACCCATCACTTTTATTTTTACCCTTGATCTCCTCAAATTGTTTTTCATCTTGGAAGAACACCATCTACTCCCAAACTCTATCCCTATCTGTTTTGATCCTACTGAAGTCCCACTCCCACTTAGAGATTGACCTGCTTGTTTTCGGTTCTATACAAACTGGAAAACAGCGGGTGATCTATTCTTAGAAAGTGTTGGAAGGATCCTTACTCTACTTTCTCTTGGTTTTATTTTGTTTCGTTGTTTTTTCTTTCTTTTCTGTGTGTGTTTTTTTTTTCTCTTATTTAGGTTTTTTTTTTTCTTGTCCCAATCACATCTTTGCTCCAATGAAATTGTAAATATCTTTTGTAAATAAAATTGATTTGACACCATTGGGGATATTTTAAGTAGGGTAGTCCACAGTGTAAATGTGGTGTTATGGTGACTGTTGAAGTAAAAGTGACGAAGAAATCGTGAAAGAACGAAAGGAACAGTAATGAACCCACCTCCCCTCCCATTCGCTACATTTTTGATTACCTTGTGCCTTATTTGTAAAATTTGTGTATTTTATTTTGTAAATGCTGGGCCCCCACCCAGCCCTCTTTTTATTTTGTAACTGCTGGGACCCCACCCAGCCCTCTTTCGCCTGTCTGCAGCGCAATGACAGATCCATGATCAGATGGATCTGTAATGTGAAATCTGACCAAACCCAACACATCAGGTCAGAGGATTTGCTAAAAGCATTACACTTGCCCAGCATGGAGGTTATCCTAAGGATGAATCGATTAAGCTGGTTTGGTCATGTGGAAAATTCATCGTCCTGGATAAACCGTTGCAGAAGCATGAATGTCATAAATCGCAGGAAGGTTGGCTGACCAAGAAAAACTTGGCAGCAAGTAATTGGACAAGACTGCACAGAGTGGAATTTGGAAACTGCTGACTTGCTGAAATAAATCAGTCGTGAGACTGCATACCTCCGCCTGACAACGTAAGGATGGGCCATAGTCTTATCTGGGCCTTACTTCTCCATATTGTACGAAGTATTCCCAAAGTTATACCATGGAAACGTTGATAACTCAAAAACTAATTATCTGATCAATTTCTTGAGTTTCTGCCTCTGATAACATCATGTGCTATCCCTCTCTACATCCGGGGTAAGTTGTATAGCAGCTGTGTCAGGAGCATCAGGATATATGGCAGTGGATGCTGGACCCTCGCCCAGTCCTCTCTTGCCTGTCTACAGCGCAATGACAGATCCATGATCAGATGGATCTGCAATGTGAAATCTGACCAAAGCCAACACATCAGGTCAGAAGATTTGCTGAAAGCGTTACACTTGGCCAGCATGAAGGTTATCTTAAGGATGAATCGATTAAGCTGGTATGGTCATGTAGAACGTTCTTAGTAGTAGTATGAAAATATACTTATGGCAATTAAGCTACACAGAAACGTATATGTTTCATTCTCAAGGGAAATTACAGGATAATCATATGGATTTGCATTTTTGGATTGTATTTATAGAAAACCACTGCCTACTCTAGATAGATCAATTTTTATTAAGGGCCTAAGGTTGTTAGGTGAGTACAAGAAAATGTCACAATCTCATCAATATTCTAAGGCGGATAAAGTATTTTCAGAAAGTAACTAAAGTGAAACAAATTATATTCGTGCAAAGAATAAAAAGGCTAGTCAAAATCAAATATCGATTTGTCAGATGCATTAATGTATGTGGAACGTTCATCCTTCTGTAAAAGAAAAAAAGTCTAACAAAATACAAATATGTAGATAACATGCACGTCTCTTGCATGGCAGTGCGCATGCATTGTTATACCCAGACTTGCATAGCGATGCTGTGGGCGTTTAGAACACAGTACGCATGCTCACCTTTTGGCATTTCCGCCCAGCCTTATTGAATGACTTTTATGAACAGTTCCTGGAGAAACGCTGCTGAGACCAGATGCTACAAATCTCTTTTCATCTCTCGCCATAGCGCGGCAGGATGAGATGGAACTCCGGAACTTAATTATCTTTCTATAGTCAATGCCCACCGGCTGAACAAGCCTGTCTTATATTATTGTGTGACTAACTCCTTTTGGTTTCTATTCTGTGTTGATGAAACTGTTAAATAAACTCAATTCTCTTTCTATAGTCAATGCCCGCCTGCCGAACCCTTACATTCTCGTGTTCCTATGTTGATGAAAGTGTTAAATAAAGTTGATTTAATTGTAGAGAAGATGTTTGTCTTTTTAACCGGAACTCTGGTGACCCCTTTTTTCTTCTTCATCTCAAGAAAGCCCGTCAAATGAATACAGATGCTACCACAAAATGGCTATCTTCAACAAGCATCTCAACACACCAACCTATACAAAATATTAACACACTCCGACATGATAAAACCACGCAAACTTCGGATTTCAACACAAACTTTAATTTTTTAATCCTTCTCTCTCGACAGGTTGATTTTGTTTTCGGCAGTATAAAGGCGTGGCACATATTAAAAAAAAAATAGGTAAAAATAACGTAAAAAAAAATTATCACGGATTTACTGAGAAAACGAAGACTGGCATATAGCAAGATATTACGTGAGTAGATTCATTTTCGTGTGTTTTTTTCTGACATGGTTTTCACTGTATAGTGTATTTGATCGGAGATCTGATCCATGTACATTTCCCCCCCCCCCCCGCATTTATTTTTAATGTATAAGATAGGGGAATTAATTTAGATATAATAAAAAAAACAATCAAAAGTGATTGGAGATTAATAGAATAAAATTTAGCATGATTTACGTTCAGTGTTAAATCTAAAATTGCTTTCAAATTAAAAATGTCCGCTCAGTTTTAATATTTTCTCCTCGTGGTGTACCTTTCCCACGTGCATCTGAAATAAGGATGACGGCTTTGGAATTTTTGGTGCTTAGATTTTTGGTGCTCAAATTTTTGGTGCTCAAATTTTTGGTGCTCAAATACTGTCGTGTCAGAATAAATATTTTTCTTCTTCTCAGCTTAGTATGTCATTTTTAAACAAACAAAAAAATTATTTTATTTTTGATTTTGCCCCTTGATATGTTAATTGAATAAATTTTTGACCAGATATTTCATGATGCTGTTTTCGTCACTGGTCACATAAGTAGGTAGTCATGCTGCTTTATTTTCATTCAAAATATTCTTGTCTCGCCAAGTTATGGTTTTATTTTTTCTTAGAAGTGTTTCCGAAAGGAAGGGAAGACACAATATTTTACAAATATTTCCCAGATTTCTTTCCTTGTTCCCGTCTTTGGATATTCATGTCTTTCTGTTTATACTTACAATTTCTTTGCTTTGTAAACTCCTCACATTGTTCAAACGTCCTTCTTTTTTGTTGCCTGCTTATTGGAATTATATTTGGAATTATATTTGGAATTATATTGGAATTATATTTGGAATTATATTTGGAATTATATTGGAATTATATTTGGAATTATATTTGGAATTATATTGGAATTATATTTGGAATTATATTTGGAATTATATTGGAATTATATTTGGAATTATATTTGGAATTATATTGGAATTATATTTGGAATTATATTTGGAATTATATTGGAATTATATTTGGAATTATATTTGGAATTATATTGGAATTATATTTGGAATTATATTTGGAATTATATTGGAATTATATTTGGAATTATATTTAGAATTATATTGGAATTATATTGGAATTATATTTGGAATTATATTTGGAATTATATTTGGAATTATATTTGGAATTATATTTGGAATTATATTGGAATTATATTGGAATTATATTTGGAATTATATTGGAATTATATTTGGAATTATATTTGGAATTATATTGGAATTATATTGGAATTATATTTGGAATTATATTGGAATTATATTGGAATTATATTTGGAATTATATTTGGAATTATATTTGGAATTATATTTGGAATTATATTGGAATTATATTGGAATTATATTGGAATTATATTTGGAATTATATTGGAATTATATTTGGAATTATATTTGGAATTATATTGGAATTATATTGGAATTATATTTGGAATTATATTGGAATTATATTTGGAATTATATTGGAATTATATTTGGAATTATATTGGAATTATATTGGAATTATATTTGGAATTATATTTGGAATTATATTTGGAATTATATTTGGAATTATATTGGAATTATATTGGAATTATATTTGGAATTATATTTGGAATTATATTGGAATTATATTTGGAATTATATTTGGAATTATATTTGGAATTATATTAGAATTATATTTGGAATTATATTTGGAATTATATTGGAATTATATTTGGAATTATATTGGAATTATATTTGGAATTATATTGGAATTATATTGGAATTATATTTGGAATTATATTTGGAATTATATTGGAATTATATTTGGAATTATATTTGGAATTATATTGGAATTATATTTGGAATTATATTGGAATTATATTGGAATTATATTTGGAATTATATTTGGAATTATATTGGAATTATATTGGAATTATATTTGGTATATATATTGCTTCAGAGTCGAAGCAGCTAAATCTATTGTTAAGTGCATTCCCGGCCTCCTTAATGGCTATCATTAAAAATCTTATTACAGCTCCACAGCCAAGAGCCCCTTATGAAAGTATGAAGAACAAAGTTCTTCGACGCACTTCATTGTTGTAGGAGCACCATTTTTCAAACACTCATAAATGATGAGTTACTCAGGGATCGATTGCCCAGCAAGCTCCTTCGGTATATGCGAGAGCTCACTCCAGCTGATATTGGCTTATTGAGACAATTATTTGTATCCCGATTACCATCAAACGTACAGGCCATACTCGACCCCCGAGACAGAGACGGTTGGAATAGTTAGCATCCTTGGTGGATAAGATCATTGTTTATACAGGGAGACCCCCCCCCCCCCCAGTGATGAATTCTAGGTCAGTGGTGGATATTTAAGCCATGGCTGCTAAATTGACCCCTAACCCTACATATACAACCATTCAAAAAGCAACTGACAAGGGAGATAGAGGCATTGAGCTTATCCAGAGCCAAATCACCGTCAGCACTCTCATTGGTCATCTTCACCGACACATTATAATACTGATTACCAAATATTTTGTACATGTTACAGGCGCTTCGGCAATTGAGTCTATCGTTGCCGTAACCCTTGTGTAACTATTTAGTCCCAAAGAATCAGGGAAACGGGAGTTGGGAGAAGTGAGCATGACACTTCCTCCCAATAATCTAACTGTCAGTCGTGCGTTCTACATAAAGGATTGCATTTCTCAGTATCACTGATTGATACAGGCGCTGCATGTTGCGTTTGAACCCTTAAATTCTTCAAAGAGAAACCTCTTGCCTCAAAGGTTGTACTCCAGGCTGTAAACCGTTCTCCTATACCCACGTTTGATCATGTTGAAGCTATGCAGAGATTTCATATAGATCTTTAGTGTCGCAGATGTTCCCAACCCGATCTTAGGTGCTGATTTCCTACACCAGTTTACCTTACTGGTGGATATGCATGGACACAAACTGATAGATTCAAATACTAAGCTATCATTACCTGATAGAAAAGTTTCTAGCTCACTTGCTAATTCTGTATTCTTTATAGCCTCTGCTGAAGACCCTTATCAGTCGTCACTAAATTATTTTCCGGATTTAACCAATTTGAATTTTGAAGTAAACAAGCCTCCTCATTCTACTATGTATTCCATTGAAACTACTACTGCTCCTGTTTTTCTATCCCCTCATCGTCTCTCTCTTCAGAGAAATTGAAAGTGTCAAAGCATGAATTTAATCAAATGCTCCAGCAAGGTATTATTCGTCCCTCATCTAGCCCTTGGGTATTTCTTTTACATATGGTTCCTAAGCGTTCCAGGTATTAGCGCCCTACCAGAGATTTCCGTTAGCTGAATACAACTACTGTTCCTGATCACTACCCTATTCCTTCATATTCAAGATTTCGTTTCATATTTGTAAAAAAGTTGTAAAAAATTTTCGAAGTTGGATCTGGTAAAGGCTAACCATCAAATTACGGGTAATCATGTTGACATTCCTAAGACTGCTGTCACTACTCATTTCGAAGCGTTTGAATTTTTAACAATGCCGTATGACTTATGTAATGCAGCTTGCGCTTTTCAACATTTCATGGACGAAGTAGTTTGTGACTTAAACTTCATATACAACTAT
>OY744529.1:87166221-87428721 GCA_963556195.1 Sepiola atlantica | reverse complement strand
CCATTTTTCTTCATCGATAATAAATGGAGAAAGAAAAAAATATTTTGTATTCGACATTCGAAAGTGATTTTGAATAGAAATTCATTTCTGGCTAGAATTTTCTAACATATCGAGTTATGTTGTCGAATTTTGAAAGTTGGGCCCAAATAGCATTCAAGCTGACAAATCAAACTGCTTCTGACCCAATTTTCATTTGTTATTGTTGTACCGTGTTATTGTCAATATAATAACGTACTTAGTTACAATTTATCGTTCAGTTTTCGACCGCTCCACTATTGTATTATTGAACCGAAATAATCTTTTACTTTTAATTCATCTTTATTTAACCTTTTTTTTTGTTATCGTTTTCTGTTGTTGAGTTATAAGAAACAGTATTTTAAGGATTTTCATGTTATAAAAAAAAAGAAAAAAAGTGGTAAAATGTTACCTGTTGCCCCCATGCTGTAAACGGAATAATAAAAAATGACATTCTATTTTTTTTCGTGCAATCACAGGTCAACACTCTAGAAATGGCATCGTACCGATACCACTGAGAGTTAACTCGGTATTTATTTACTCCTCTCCAGGAGTTAGGCACAAGGCCAGTTTTTATCTTACTACCACAAGTAAGATGTGACCCAAGGTCGGGTCGGGAAAGTGGGGTTTAAAAATTGCCTGGGCAGCCCTGTCGGCATTCCCTGGTAGGGGCGCCTCAGGCAGTAAGCAATAAACTTACTCCTCCCCAAAGAGGGGAGGCGAAGCCTGGGAGGGTGGACCTCCTAGAACTGCACAGGACAGACCCATAGACCGGCGTAAATCAAGCCCCGAAGGCCAAGACAATACCAGTCTATGGGGTGCAGTATCCATCGGAACAGATACTACACTTTGATCTTAGTAGCCATGATCGTACACGTGAGACGCCGAAATGAAAATTCGTCTGAAAAAAAAATAGTCGTTATCTTTATAAACAAGTCGAGAAATAGGCTAGCTAAGAAAAGACGCTAACTCAACTCTATAACTCTGTTCTCTAACTATAAAATTATGAACTTGAGTTATCGCTCTTCTTTAGCTAGCCTAGCTTCTTTCTCGACTTGTTTATAAAGATGACAACTATAGTTTTCCCGGATGAGTTTTCTTTTCAGCGTTTCACATGTACAATGAAACCAGCTTAGTGTTTTTTAAAATTTAATTAAAAAAAACCCTAAAACATGGTTTAAGTAAAAATAAGTTGTTTGGGAGTAGTGCTGAAACCCATTTTACTCTCAATAATTGAAGTGACTGAAATAGATATTAACCAAATCTTGAGAATTGTTGCATTTTCGATCAGATTTTTTTTATAACCAAGTTTGATTATTTTTGAGTTGGGATATGCCACAAATTCGCTGTGTGTGTGTGTGTGCACGTGATACATCTCTTTTTAAGACCTCCTTTCAGTCTCGAGAGACAATGGATAACACCTGTAAGGGTGCCAGCGTGGGGAGTCTATAATAAAGCAAAGGTTGCGCAATGCCAACTGCACCTCTCCTTAACCGGCTTTGTTTTTGTCGAATGACAAAGACGACTGAAAACAATGCCAGGATAAACAGAGAACTCTGTTCTTGGCCTTTTGGCTAAGATCAAAGTAGATACATTGGAAAAGTCAAGCACCCAGATGGACGTGCCTTGGAGTCGACTCGGGAGATCTGCGAGGGATTTAGGGAGCATTTCGAGGAACGCTACACTCAACTGCCCAACCTCCGGGTCCAGGAGTTTGGCAACTATTTGGCTGACTCTCCCCGCCTCGATGCAGCGAGAGCGGCTGGTTGTGAAGGCAGGGTTACGGAGCGTGAGGTCTTAGCTGCGTTGAAGCAAGTCGGCTGTGACAAATTACCGGGACGTGATGGTCTGCCCTACGAGATGTATTTGAGGCTGTCGCACATGCTTGTGCCGATTCTGACGGATGTGTTCAACCACTGGTTTGACCAGGGTTCTATCCCAGGTCAAGTCACCAAGGGAGTGATCACATTGCTAAAGAAGCGGGACAGGCATGGTGGGGAGGAACTAGACGATTACAGGCCCATTACTCTGCTAAACACAGAGTTAAAGATTTTGGCCAAGATCTTATCGAACCGGTTGCAGGGTGTCATCGGAGATTTGATCGAACTTGAGCAGAACTACGCTGTGAAGGGGAGATCGATTCAGAACAACTTGCACCTGATTCGTACGATCATAGAGGGGATACAAGACGACATGGAAGCCGCGCTGATCAACTTGGATCAGTCCAAAGCTTTCGACAGGTTCGACCATCGCTTCTTGGCATCTGTTTTAGAAACCGCCGGTTTTAAACCGGATTTCCGCAAATGGATCTCCGTTCTGTATCGCTCGCAGACGGCAGTAGTACAGGTAAACGAAAGGCGTTCGAAGTCTTTCACTGTCTCCCGGTCGGTACGCCAGGGTTGTCCGCTGTCGCCCCTGCTTTACATCCTCGCACTCGAGCCGCTACTTCGCAAGTTAAGGAGTAATGAGGCAGGTCTGGTCCTACACGGAATTCCTTTGCCTGGTGGAGTGCCAGCCAGGGTCTCTGCATTCGCCGATGACATCACCGTCTATGTGTCATGCTTCCAAGACACCGAAGGGGTGACAGAGGCGCTCACACATTACGAAACGATCACAGGGGCCAAAATCAACTGTAGCAAGTCAACTGGCCTGCGGTTGGGTGCCTGGAGCGGTGACACAACCCTTCCAGCTCCGTTCTGCTGGACAGATGGCCCGGTTCGAATCCTTGGCGTGTGGTTCAGACCGGGCCTCCAGCTCGATAGGAATTGGTCGGAGGTACAGTCAAAGGTCGAAGCGTCAGTTAACACTTGGCTTCAAAGGAAATTCTCCTTAAAAGGTAGAGTGGAGGCGTGTGCCACTTACGTCTTCCCTCTCATCCTTTACCGATTGGCTGTGCTTCCCCTGCCTGTGAACCGCCTCTAGACTCTCTGGCGCCTTCTGTCCTCACTTCTTTGGGACAGAAAGAGGCATTGGGTTTGCAGCCAGGTCTGTATTCAACGTCCGTGTGAGGTAAGCTTGGGGATGCCTGACTTGACGCTGAGAGACTGGCCTTCCTGAGTCGAACATTAACAGAGGAATCTGCGTGGAACCCCGCGGTCGATAGTGCTTTCCCTGACCTTATCCTCGACCATTCGGTTGAGGGCCGTCGTAGGCCGAGAGGTGAATCGCAGTTTTTCAGGGAGTGTCGAGCCGCGCTCAAAAAGCTTCCTCGGTCCAGTGACCTTTCGCGGCTTTCTAGAAAAGAACTTCATAGAGAATTAGTGAGGGGGGCAGTTGACGATCCGTTAGTCAGGCGGTGCGGGTGGACAGAGGAGGAGATCTGCTCCGAATGGAGTTGGGCACCGGGAACAAGTCATATCAACAACTCGGAGTTCTCTCTGACCTGGTGATTGGCCCGGAATGCGCTACCCCTTAATGCCATACTGCAGAGATCCGGAATTGAGGACTCACCTGAGTGTCCCCGTTGCGATAGGCTCTTTGAGGAAACGCCTGATCATGCTTTCTTCTTGTGCCATAAGCTCCAGCAGTACTGGGAGTACGTCAACGAGGTGACGGCTCGTATCGATCCTGAGCAGCCACTACCGCTGCACCTAGCTTACGTAATAGATAACATCTCTCCGCCGTGGGATGGGGAGAGACGAATGATGTTTCTCATGATCCTGGCTGTAGCGCGAATGGTGGTGTGGACGTCGCGTCTGAAAGATAACCAGGGGGTTGAATCTTTTGCTGATCAGGATCTGCATTCTTCAAACACCAGCTGAAAGTCAAGATCAGATGTGATAGGAAAAGATTACACTCCTCGGTTTTTGAAAAAAGGTGGATACAAGTAGCGAGCTTGTGTGTACGAAAAGGAGTTGAGTATGAGTACGTGTTCCCGGCCTGAGCATGGCGTGCACGGTTCCTTGTCCAGTCGGACCCCAGTCCTTTGGGTAAGTTTAGCCTTTTATCTAGTTGAATGAATGAGTTACCCCACCCTCCTGGTAATAGAAACCCTCCAAGATGCCCACTCCCCACTTTCAATTCTTTGTCCTCAGTCCCCTCCCCCCAACTTGCACTTATCTTGGAAGGACACCACCCACTCTTCAAACTCCATCCTCCACTTTCTTTTTTCTCCCACTTAGATCCCACCCCCATTTAGAGACGAACCTGCTTGTTTTTTGGTTAAGAACAAACCGGAAAACACTAGGTATTCTAATATTTAGAAAGGGTTAGGAGGGTCTTACTAACTGGTTTTTGCTTTTCTCCCCTCCCCCATTATACTCCAATGAATTATAACTATATATAACTATATTTATTTATTTTATTTATATATGTAAAAAAAAGAAAAAAAAAACCCCTAAGGAAAAATTTTAAGATCGCCAACTTATTTTATAATAGCCTAAGAGCAAATGTGGTATTATGGTGAGCGAGATGATTCTAGTTAAGAGTAGGATAGACAATTTTATCACCTTAGACAAAGGATGACCAACGACCCCCCCCCTTCCACACACTTTTGATGGCCTTGTGCCTAATTTGTTTTAAATATAAATATGTATTTTCTGCAAATAAATATTTCAAAGTGTAGTATCTGTTCCGATGGATACTGCACCCCATAGACTGGTATTGTCTTGGCCTTCGGGCCTTGATTTACGCCGGTCTATGGTTCTGTCCTGTACAGTTCTAGGAGGTCCACCCTCCCAGGCTTCGCCTTCCCTCTTTGGGGAGGAGTAAGTTTATTGCTTACTGCCCGAGGCGCCCCTACCAGGGAATGCCGACGGGGCTGCCCAGACAATTTTTAATGGCCAGAGTGCTCACCTCTCGAGCGCTGGCTTTTCAAACCCCACTTTCCCGACCCGACCTTGGGTCACATCTTACTTGTGGGAGTAAGATAAAAACTGGCGTTGTGCCTAACTCCTGGAGAGGAGTAAATAAATACTGTCGTTAGTTCGGAGGTTTCCTTCTCCTAGGCTAGTTCACAACCACAGCTTAAAACTCTTAGCTTCTGTAGGAAAGATATATGATGACAGAACTCGAAACCGGCACAAAATTTTCCTTCTATACTCCATGAATAAAACCTTCGAAAATTAACCTAATAGTGCTAATTCACGGACTTTACATAAGATGCTTAAATGCGTTTTTAATTCTTTATTTTTGAATCTCCCCAAAATAATGTTATATATAGGAAGTTGTTTTTAAGTAAAATAGTTTATTTAAAGATTAAATTATACAACTGGAAAAGAACCCCATTCCTTCTATTTATCTTCCTCCCACAGTGGTAAGATGTGACACAAGGTCAGGAAAGTGGGATTTGAAAAGCCAACGCCTGAGAAGGTGAGCACTCTGGCCTACAAAAAATTCCTGGGCAGCCCCGTCGGCATTCCCCGGTAGGGGCGCCTCAGGCGATTAGCTATAAACTAACCCTTCTCAAAGGGTGAGAAGGCAAAGCCTGGGAGGGTGGACCTCCTAGAACTGCACAGGACAAACCCACAGACCGGCGGAATCAAGACCCGAAGGCCAAGACGATACCGGTCTGTAGGTTGTAGTATCCATCGGAACAGATACTACACTTTCATCTTAGCCAAAAGGCCAAGTATTACTTATCTTGAGATATAAAACGAAATCCGATTTTTTTTTCTACAAGTGGGGGAGGGGGGCTATTGTTTACACAAAATGAGATTATCGTGTGAAATGTTGAACATGTATGGATGAGCGAAAGAGAAACAAATTACTTACAATATGTTGTACAAATAAATTAACGATTTTTTAAAAAGAATTTTTTTTACCCTTTTTTAAAAATTTAATACTACACTTATAATAACTATAAAAAATATAACTGAAGTGAACACTTTTAAGGAAAAAACTTGAATTTCATCAAAATAAATATAAAAAATAGTTTGAAAGGAAGTAACGATTTTTCTATTATTTTGTTTAGTTAGCGTTTAACTTAAATTTTATATATAATAAAAATCAAACTAAAAATGAAAATTGAAAAAGTATTGTGGTTTGTTAATGATTTAGCAATATTATTTGTCAATTAAAAATAAAAGAGACCATTTCAAAGTGAAAATAAGTTTTAAGTCATGTCGCATTTTCGCCGAATAAAATTAAAAATCGAAAACATTTTGAATGGATAAGCATTTAAATTTGAAAAAAGAAAAATGATAAAAAGTATATACTACTTTTGTCGTACAGAGTTTCTTTTTTCAGCTTAAAAAATGTAAGTAAAAAAACACTCATAAACAGAATAACACACGTGCGTTTGTAAAAGTGACGACTTTCTCTTTAAGAGTTGACACGCAAATAAAATCTGTTAAGGTCTCCCATAGTTTGCAATGTCAGAAGAATTCAACGAAACACGTGCTTACCTCGAGCAAGTAAACATTCTATAAAAAAGTATAAATTATTCGCTCGAAGCCGATGTAGGTCTTTTACGATTAATAACAGTCAGGTTTATATTATATGAAAGATTTTTAAAAATTGGGAAGCCAAACTATTCAAAATAGATGTTTAACTTTAAAATGTCTAAATAATGAGGAAGTCATTTAAATGAATTAAAATCTCTGAAAAATTAATTATTGTTTAGAACATTTTTTTCTTTGCAATTCAACGGATCATAGGTTATATTAACGAGAAAATGAAGTAAAAAAAAAAATTCAAAACATAACATCGTATTTATTTCCACTTTTTATTCATGAATTCACGGATACTTTACCCAAAAGTGGGAACCAATAATAATAATAAAAAAAAGAAATGGTAAATCTGATGTTCTTTAAGACTCTTTCGCTTTATATAACATTAAAATTTCGATCGATCAGAATATATTTTGTTCAGATTTCATAAAATGAAATAAGGAGGGGGGAGGGTCACGTAGAAATAATAATTTTCCTAATATATTTTACAAAAAAAGCATTTTAAAGATAAATTAGTCCAATAATGAATAAGTATCGAAAATTTTGTGAAAATCTGACTATTACTTGAGTTTTGCTAGATTTATTAAACACACGGGTGTTAGCGCATAAAAATTGGTCACTACATAAGAACGTGGTTTTTAGGACGCCAATAAAGTACACACGTTTTTAGTTTCTCATTTTCATTATTTTCGTACGCTGAACAGATTAAAAAAAATCATCAGCAGTTTATTTTATTTCTTCTTTTGAATGGTAAAAAACTTATGATGATAATATAAACCTATATTAAAGTTACATCGTGTTACATATAGGGTGCAGGGGGGGGGGGTAAATTCTATGGTTAGTTTTGGAGATCCCTAATGGTTAACGATGGAATGGTTCTACAGGGAATTATAGGCTCGCTAACCATCGGTTACAATACGTATTCCTGGCCGAACATCGAGATTATTATCTTTTCGGACATCCATACTTACAAAAGCTAAATATATAAATAAGAGCTGGGTTACTTTTCCAAACTTTTAACACTTAAGTTTTCCGAAGCTAAGCGACCACCTAAAGAAAAAATCAACCCCCATTTTTTTTTGTTTCTGTTGTAAACCATGTAATTTAGGTTATAATAATTAATAACTCGTAAAACAAAATGGATGACTTTTCAACAGAAAGGTTTAACAGATTTATTAAAAGTGTAATTAGAATGAAATGAGTTATTTAGCCGCTGTAACGCGAGATGAAATATGAGACAGTCTTATCCGTGGTAAATGTTTTCTTTCCACTCCGGCAAGCAACTCGACAAGGGGCGATAACTCTGAAATGGTCCAAGGGACATAATTGCGTTTTCTTTAGTTATCCTAACATCTCCCCGTTTTAGTCTTTAACTGTATCGAGCGCACCTGGGGTCAACTTGGAAGTGCTTGACTCTAGTGCGACTGCGCTTTGGCCAAGTCCTGGGAGGTCTTTGATAATTCTCATCTGAATTTGTCTGCATGAGAGGTGGTGGAGATGGCAGTTCAAATGTGTCCATTAACAAATCAAATGGAATGGTTGTTCTGTTGTCCACTAAGTTACCTACAGAGTATCTGAGACGCAACTGGTTTTTGTGCCGTGCCCAGAATTGATTTCCGACTTGAACATCATACAGAAATTGTTCATTTATTTTGCGGATGATGCTTGGTACCCAGTTTGGCCGGCCAGGTCTGTAATTCTGAGCAAACACTGGTGTGCCAACTGAAAATGCTTTTGTTTTGTTAGGGCTTGGTTGTTGCCTTTGTGGCTGGGGACGTAAAGCGTCCAGTGTGGTACAGAGTTTTCGTCCCATGAGTGCCTCTGCTGGTGATAGACCATTCTTCACAGCTCCATTTGGTGTTATTCTATAAGAAAGGAGGAAAGCATGTAGTATCTCCTCTGTTGTTCCCTCCCTTCTTGCTTTTGAATGTGTCTACAAATCTTTCGGCTTTTCCGTTGGATTGAGGATGATACGGTGGCGACCGAACGTGTGTTATGCAACACGATTTGCAGAATAGTTGAAATGACTCAGGCGTAAATTGTGTTCTATTGTCCGAGACTAAAGTCTTGGGTAAGCCGTGTTGACTAAATAGCCGCCTAAGTACTGTTATTGTAGACTGAGTGTTAGTTTGTTTCATTGGAAAAACTTCTGGCCATTTGGAATAGGCATCAACAACCACCAGAAAACTAAGACCATTGATAGGGCCAGCAAAGTCTATGTGTATTCTGGACCATGGTCGCTCTGGGTATGTCCAGCGAGAATCAACAATCTTAGGTGGATTCTTCTGCGCTTCCATACACTGGATACAATGTTTAACGGTATGCTCAATGTCTGTGTCTATGTTAGGCCAATAGACCATGCTGCGGGCTAGTGATTTCATTCGGTTAATGCCTGGATGGCCCGAATGTAGTTGCTTAAGGACTGCTTGTCTGAGTTTAGTGGGAATAGCAACACGGTCTGCAAACATCAAACAACCATCAATGACAGAAAGAGAGCCACTGCGCCGTTTGAACTGTTGGAGGTCTCCCGTGAGGTTAGGAGGCCATGTATGGTGACGAAATCTGCACACTTTTTGTATCGTTGGATCCTGTTGTGATTCTCGCTTTATATCATTCTTTGTCACTGGAATTGTCCGGATACAATCTGTGAGCGTGCGTTGAAAATCGTCCTCGATGTTGATGGCAGCGATGACAGTGTCCTCATCTGTAACTGATTGTGCACTAATAAGTCAATTTCACGATAACAAATTCAGAGATAATAAATCTTACAATCTGTCTGAACACTTTAAAAGTATACGGATCGGTAGAAAATTAAATTTTAATGCGTTTGGTGAAAGTTATTATTTGTGATTAAAAAAAAAAAAAAAAATATATTTTCGATTTCTCGACTGTTAACTATACTGCAACTTTATCTTTTTTTATAATCTAGAAATGTGCTCGATAAATCGATAAAATAAATAAATCGATAATAAACATTTAAGTGTGTGTAGGCGGGGGAGGGGCGATCGGCGCTGTAAACGTCCGTCTTTCTTCAATTGCTAAATTTTATAAAGTAAATTTTAATTTAGATTTTTAAATTGAATTTCTTCTTTCACACCCAATGAATATTTGTTTGGTGCATTGCATGTTGTTATAATTAATTTTTAGGCCCTTAAAAGGGCAACACCCGAGAAGTCACATGATTGAAAAATCGATTCTTTTCTAGATCAGTGGCTCCTCCGGGGAAAAACTATTTATCTTTTGTTATCTAGCAATGTGTAAAAGTGGGCGTGGCTTATACGGACCATATATATATATTTTTATGTCTGAAAATAAATATTAAAATGAAAACTGTCCTGACAGCGGCTGAAAAACACATAAATTCTCATAAGAGATTTGGGACCATTTCCATTGTCTTCCCCAGAAAATTTTACACATATGATTTAAATTTCATAAAAATAGGATATATTTGAAGTTTTAATGAGGTTATGCTCTCATAGTCTCCTTGGAGATGCACTTGGAGATTCGGGAACACTTCCATTGTCTTTCCCCGGTAAATTTTACATAAGAATACACTTTTAGATTTTATGTACATTCTCTAACCTTTCTTTCTACAGAGAACACACAAATATCATACACACAGTACAGACCGATCAATCTCCTGTGCGTCATGAGTAATTTACTTGAAGCTATAATAAATGAAGAAGTCGTCAACTACCTCAGCAAAAGTAATCTACTTAGTGACAAGCAATATGGATTTCGTCCTGAAAGATCAACAGATGATTTGCTGACTGCTATTGCACAGGATCAATGAATTTATCAACAGGGGCTTTGTTTCTAGAGTGATAGCTCTTGATACATCAAAGGCCTTCGATAAGGTTTGGCATAAAGGTTTTCTTCACAAGCTTGTTAGTTATGAAATATCTGGAAATGTCCTCTCAACCATCAAATCCTTTCTCTCCGATAGGACTATAAACGGTTAGGGTTGACAGGCAGAAGTCTGAAGCACATAGCACCAAAGCTGGGGTGCCTCAAGGATCCATTCTGGGCCCAACCCTCTTCCTGATGTTCATAATCTTCCAAATAACATTCTGATGTCATTCGTTGACATCTATGCAGACGACACAACTATCTATGGCAGTACTTTGAAGAGCATTGATGATTAAGATCTCTCCTAATCGCTCTCATCTGACTTGGAGCATGTGGTAAAATGGGGGGAAAAGTAGTTTCTTACTTTTAACACCTCTAAAACCAAACTTATCTCCTTTCACCACAAACGCTCGGATCCTCATTTCGCCCCAGTTAAAATGAATGGCTCTCTTCTTGACGAAGCCCCTTCTTTGATAAGCTCCTAGGACTGACTTTCACTCCAGACCTGAAATTGAAGATTTGCATCAAATCTGTTGCTACAGCCTCTGGAAAAATAGTTGGATCATTCTACCGCTCCAGAAATGACCTGATTCATGATGCAATATTCTACGTCTATAAGAGTGAGATACGGCCTAAGATGGAGTACTGCTGCCATATCTGGAGAGGCGCCGCTCGGAGCACTCTCCCTTGACTTGACAGAGTACAAAATCGACTTCACAATCTAGTGGCAAATGATTTTTTCTTTACTCTGCAGCCTTGTCTACACAGAAGAGATGTTGCTGGCCTCTCTCTACTGTAACGTTATGTTCATGGTAGGTGCTCGACTGATCTCAAATCCCCCTCCCCCTGTGAAACATTCACAGCAAGAACTCACCAAGCTACACCAATAGCAAAGAACTTTCCTTTCTCTCTCTCTGTACCAAAATACCGAACGGAGCTTCCATGAACAAAGCTCCTTCCTAGAACATCCCATCTGTGGAACAAGATACCACGAGTCAGCTTCCCAGCCTACTACAACATGGTCGTTTTCAAGTCTTGAACGGTCGTCTTGAATAATCCTCTTAAGTAATCTTCTGCCCATTCCACCCACTGTTTCCTATCCTCTTTTTAACCCTTATCCTCGAGTGACCCCTGGGCCTTTATAAACGGTGACCCATCAGTGTGTGTATATATATATATATATATATATATAAAGTTATGAAAATATATTTATGGCAATTAATCCCCGTAGGAAATCGTCAGGCTAAAATGCATTTTAGCCTGACGATTCCCTACGAGGATGAAATGTGGAAGCATCTGTGTAGCTTAATTGCTATAAATATATTTTCATATCTTACTACCAAGCTCTACTCACATATTGAACACTGTTGAAGTAAATACTGAAAATCGACACATAAAAGATTATATTGTAATATAACATTTTATGTGGATACATGAAATAATAATAATAATAATAATAATAATAATAATATATATATATATATATATATATATATATATAAGGTTAATACAACAAAAGATAAGAGGCAACTAATATCTTTAATTAGTGAACATCCAGATAAAAATGAAGCTCAATATACTGGATACAGCATTAATAGCAATAGATGAAGTGAAAGAATAAAATAAGGTGCGAATCAAATTTGATTCGCACCTTATTTTATTCTTTCACTTCATCTATTGCTATATATATATATATATATATATATATATATAATTATTCAAGTTCAAATATATTGACAAAATGAACATAAAACCAATATTTTTTCAAAAGTGCTCAATACAGAATAGAGCTTTTATAAAATTAAGTAAACACTGGTAGGACAGCTGACAGTAATTAATTTGTGTTTCGACGCATATGCATCTCTTCAAGACTGTCAAAAAAGCGAAAATCGGTTTTGAAATTTGGCCAGAAAATTAAAGGTGAAAAAAAGGGGGTAGTTAAGAGAGCGAATGACAAGATAAGTCTGTCAATCAATCTGGGACACACCCGGCTGTCTAGTGCTAATAAATATTAGATTAAGCCACCCTCCCACCCCTCCTCGCTATAACATTGTGTGATTTCCAATTACATAATTTAATTATGAAATAAAAATTAAACTTTATTTTGATTTTGAGTTAAATTACTAAGATATGTTTTTATATTCATATATAAAAAAACAATTTACAATGCTATAATATTTAAAGGTCATCCCTATAAAATTATGATCAGAATATTCAATTATATTTAATCGGAACTTAATATTCAGATTAGAAGATTACACTTGGAAATTATAAAAACCTTATCTTTTACATCACTGGCAATCGAAAGGTGGTACATCCACTGAACCATACTATAATTATATCGTTGTGTATATTTTTGCAACCTGAAATAAACTACGTCTCTTCATCCTCACATTTGAATAAGTGGAGGACATACATAAAATCCTAACTGTATTATTAATTATTAATTTAATTACAAACCCTAATTAACCCAACCCATTTAATAATTAATTCACTTGTTCACTTAAAATCTACTCTGCTTTAACAACGTGGAGGTCATACCAATAAACCATACTGCATTAATTATTAATTTTTAGTTTAATTGAAATTAAACCTCAAAATTTATAGGTTGACTAAAAAACTACTACACTACAATTATTTATGAGATTAGTTTTATACTTATCAAAGGATGCTTTAGTTTTTATGTTAAATTTAAAAGTTATTTATGGTGGATTTGCTAGGTTATTACCATACTTATCCAGGGTGAACTGTTTGAAGTACCTACAATTAAATCCTATCTCATCTCTCTGATTCAGCAAACCATTCTTATCAGGGAACATAACAATAGCCAACTTCTTACTGAAACAAAGAAAACAGACGGGGTTGTGCAGTGCGGTGTAGGGGTTGAACCCTTTTTCTATAATGTTCCATTTTAGTACAGATATATATCCAGCCCTCATTGGAGTAGGGAGGAGAGAGGTAAACCATGACACAAGAATCTTTGGGGTTGAGTGAGGTATGGTTCCAATCTGGGAGGTCACCCTCCTAGGCATTACCCCCTCTTTTTGGGAGTGGAGATTGGTTTATCACCGATCGCCCGAGGTGCCCCTTCCCCTCAGTCTCTCACCTTAAACTGACTTCATGTCTAGTATTGCTGCAGCGGGAAGCGGGTAAATAACTCCCAGGATAGAACCAAAATGTTGTGTCTGTTTGGTTCGATTCTCAGAAGAACATGTCCGACATTCGAAATCGACATTACATTAACAGATAGTTATCCCTGGATAGAAATGAAGTTTATAGGCCCAAATACAGTTCAATTTTAACATAGGGACCGATGTAATATCTTGCCCATTTTGTCGTGTATCCATTCAAATGTTGGATAACATTTAAAATCAATGGTCTGAAATATCTTTCGTCCTGAAATAAAATTCTAATACTACTCTTTTTAATGTATATAACGCATAACTTTTATACCCAACTTTTTACCCGTCATAGCCATTTTCTTTTCAGTAATTTGTGAATGTTATTTTTTAACTCATTACTGACGAGTATGTGGTGCTAATGCATAATAGACATCCAAAGAATTTCAGTATTTATGGAGATCCCCGAGTCTTGACATATGCTCAACGAACAGAACAGACTTTTTTCCAAACAATTTATTGTGTATTTTTTTCTTGATTGCCAGAAGAGGGCCATGTTTTTAATTGTGTTTTTATTTAATTTCTCCATTCTATAGGGGGGGGGGGCAGACTGCAAATGAAAGACCGGGGGGAGGGCGGTAAATTGTTTTTTTTTTAATTTATTCTTTCGGTCTTTTTGTTTTGGGCTTAGGGTTAGCTTAGGGGTAGGGTTCTAGTGTTTCTTTTGTGAGGAAAGGAAGGCTGCACATGGAGACGGAGGCCAATAAATTGGAATTAGGCATATTTACGAAATATTCAAAGTAGTAAGAAGCGATGTTGCCGAAATAGAAGAAGGTGGGTGATGTTACAATTTATATCGGCCAAGTTCGTGATTTGTCGTCAAAACTCGATAATCTCCGTAAAATTTTTGAATGTCTATTCTGCACAAGTACCAATAAATAATATTTTTAAACACAAGTAAAAACTATTTCGTGCAAGAAAAAAGAACAAGTAAATGCCCGTCAGCAATTAAAGTGTTGAATTGAAGTTACATTTCCAAAATTAAGACAAATAAAATTTAAAACCAATAATCAATTTTATCAAAAACCGAAACCAAGCGAAATAAGGAAAATTTTTCAATGACCCATATAGTACAATTGAACATTATTTTGGGTGCTTATACAGTTAAAAACACACATGAAAAACGCATTTCCAAACAAAAACTCTTGTATATACTTACATATCCGGCAAAAATAAATATCCCTGCCCGAAATTAGGAAAAGTTATCGAGTAGAATTTTAATTTAAAATAAAATTCACTTTTATCGTATTTTGCCGCTCTGCCATTCATTATTAATTGTACAAAAGAACAGACTGACTTATCCCCCCTGGTTTACAGGTATTCTATTCATATTAATGGCGGTCGGTCGGAAAAATACGATAAAACTGATTTATATTTTTAATTAAAATACTATTCGATAATTTTCCCTAATTTTTAGTGTTGATACCTACTTTTGCCTGACACGTAAGTATATTAAAGAGTTTTCATGTTAATTTATTTAGAACTGCGATTTTCACCTGTGTAACTGCGATTTTCACCTGTGCTTTCAGCTGTATAAGCACCTTTTTTTTGTTCTGCTGACTTCAGTTAAAAATACCCAGTTTTAGTTTTTAAAATTCTATTACTTTTACTAAACTAAAAAAATGCTTTAAAATAAGTTAAAACGCAAAAATCGTATCTAGGTAAGAGTAACTTATCTTGCATTTGGTAACATTTATTTGTTGTATATTGTTTTTTTTTTCACCTTTTTTTTTGTTTTGTTGGCTCTTGTTAAAAATTCCGGTGCTTGTGCATCTCGGCTACAAACAAAATTTCCTTTCGAAAGGAGAAATAATTCGAATTTTTTCTTATTACGGGGTCTCATAACGAAACGATTATATTCGAATTTTTTTCTTCCGGGGAAACAGTAACACAGATGGAGAAACAAGAGAATTTGTAAGAAGATACATAAAAAAAAACAGTATATTTGTAATAAAATACATTAAGAGACATATTAGAATGGAAATAAATTAGATTTATTTAAGTAACTTTAGCATCACATAAAATATAAAAATATAAAGTACATATTTGAAAAAATGTTTTACACTGGGCACAATTCAACTACCTGGGAGAGAATACTTCTTATATAAAGTACATATTTGTAAAGAATCTACTAACTTTACCTTATCTGTAGTTAGATATAGGAATGTCTTGAAGATTTAACGTCTTGACATCCATTTTCGGAAAATTAAAAAAAAATAATTAAGACAGTTTGAATTATCTCCCCTCCCGAAAAATTCAAATTATCTCCCTTTTCGATTCACTCTCCTAGAAATAAGGAAAGAAATTTGATTCGTTGTCATAACGCACAAGCATCAAAATTTGCCTACTTAAAAAAAAAAAAAAAAAAATTTGAAAAGATAATAAAGAACAGTGTTTTTAGAACACTGAACTGAGAATAATAGATCTTTTGTTTTGCTTTAAAACAACAGTAAATATTTCAAACTATTTATTTTGAAATATTAGGTGGTGGGGGTGGGGGACTTAGCATCAAATTCCGCTCAATAACTGTCCTAAAATCTATTTTTAATCGATATTTATTCAATGGTTACCTAATTTTCTATCTTGCCAAAATTAACTAATTTCCCGTTATCTAATTTTCCTAAATTCATTTTAAAACATGGCTACGTCTTGTTGCATGGTTACTGATGAATTATGTTTGGAAATATTTTTTTTATTCGAGGAGAGCCAAGTAAATTACAATTTTATTTCCAGACTAATCAATTTTAACAAATATTTTTTTGAAATAGGTCCATTTCAAGACAAAGTTTTCCCCAAATAAACAAATGTACCACCATAATGCATCAGTAACCATGTAAACAAGGCGCAGCTATATTGAAAAATGTCTCTCATGGTCAGTCAAAAGGCGATAATATTTTATTTACCCCCCCCCCCCCCAGGAGGTTAGGCGTGGTTTTGAAAAGTCAGCGCCTTAGAATAAGCGCACCCTACCCTACAAAAATACTTGAGCAACCCCGTAGGCATTCTCCGGTAGGGGCGCCGCAGACGATTAGCAATAAACTAACCCCTCTCAGAAAGAAGGTAAGGCATGGGAAGGTGGACCTCCTAGGACTGAACACAACCTTAGCTCAGCCCGAAAGCAACACAGTCAGTTTCAGCCTGATTGTTGAGGACGTATCCCTGACTGGTACCAACACACCTACTCAGCGATAGTTTTGGCTAAGATCAAAGTGTAGTATCTGTTCCGATGGATACTGCACCCCATACTGGTGTTGTCTTGGCCTTCGGGTCTTGATTTACGCCGGTCAATGGGTCTGTCCTGTGCAGTTCTAGGAGGTCCACCTTCCCAGGCTTCGCCTCCCCTCTTTGGGGAGGAGTAAGTTTATTGCTTACTGCCTGAGGCGCCCTTACCGGGGAATGCCGACGGGGCTGCCCAGGCAATTTTTAAACCCCACTTTCCCGACCCGACCTTGGGTCACATCTTACTTGTGGGAGTAAGATAAAAACTGGCCTTATGCCTAACTCCTGGAGAGGAGTAAATCAATACTCAGCGATAGTTATTTTTTTTTTATTACATTATATTACACATATTCTTTTGGACCCCCTCCACATATAATAGTTTTATGCAATAAGGTTGTTTTGAAATAGTGCCGAGCGACATTTTTTAGGATTCTCCTAAAGTTAATGTTAATGTTAAAATCAACAACTCCCTATTGAGTTGCTTTCCGCGAGAGCCACGTTAGACACACGGTCGTTTTTCTTTAATGTGTGTAATATCCAGCTCCCCCACCAAAAATCACTCTAGATGTGACAAATAAAAAAACTATCTCAGTCGAGAATGTTTTATCCTCCTCTTACTAAAGACAAAAAGGATACTACACTTTGGTTTTCGTCCTAAGGCCGGTTAACATCTACCATTTTCAGTTATTTTATTTTCAATATTCGTTAAATTAAAGTAAAAAAAAATGTCTACAATTTTTAATTATGAGGAATTTTTAGCTTTTTGAATTTTTACTAAGTTAGAAAAATCTATTTTTATTTTCAAGTACTTTCCTCCCCTTTCGCATACTTAATTATTTAGATAATACCCCACCCACCCCTCAAAAGTTTCGCTTTGGTTGCTAGGAAACGCGTATCCTCTATATATGCTTAGCATATTATTTTTCATGTGCGTTTCCTTTTTATCCTATTTCACTGATTAAGTGTGTTTTATTTACTCCTCCGCAGGAGTTAGGCACAAGGCCAGTTTTATCTTACTCCCACAAGTAAGATGTGACCCAAGATCGGGTCGAGAAAGTGGGGTTTTAAAAGCCAGCGCTCGAGAGGTGAGCACTCTGGCCATTTAAGAATTGCCTGGGCAGCCCCGTCGGCATTCCCCGGTAGGGGCGCCTCAGACAGTAAGCAATAAACTTACTCCTCCCCAAAGAGGGGAGGCAAAGCCTGGGAGGGTGGACCTCCTAGAACTGCACAGGACAGACGCATAGACCGACGTAAATCAAGACCCGAAGGCTAAGACAATACCAGTCTATGGAGTGCAGTATCCATCGGAACAGTGTGTACTTTTAAACACAGGAACGTTTTCATTTATTTTTCACGTGTGAAGCCACATGACTTAACTTTTACGGAAGAAGTTGAATAAAATGATGGCACTTGTACATTTTTTTTTTGTTGCCATTTAATATTGGGTAAATTCCTATTTCAGTCACCCAAATTAATTAGTGACATGGATTTGGGCATTACTCACAAACAACTTATTCTTTTTTATTTATTTAAACCACGCACACACACACACACACACACACACACACACACAAATATACTAAGCTAAAGCGATACCATCGTTCACGCGAAACACCGAAATAAAACTCGACTGGAAAAATATAGTCGCCATCTTTATACACGAGTTCAGAATGAGGCTAAAGAAAAACAATAACTCAACTTCGTAATTTTCTAGTTAAAGGACATGAGACCATAAATAAGAAATAAAAAGCAAAGCATTTTAAAAATTTATTTTGGTTGTTTTTCGAAATAGGTAAAATAATATTTCGCTTTTATTTTTTATTTACCCTTTTGGTACTTTTATAGATGACGCACCATGTTTCCGTGACTTCGCGTCGTCAACGTTCGGGCAGGTTACGGAAGCGCCCGAGAGTTGACGAGGCGAAAACTGCGAAACGCTAAATTGAAGACTGGCAGGCGATACATTACGACGAAGAAAATCAAACTAAAATACATATATAAAAAATATAGAACGAATAAACCATAGCTAAACAACTGTTATTAATTAGATGTTTATTTTATTAATTATTTATTTTTTTGTCAAAGGAACCATTGTTAATCAAATGTTTTTAAATAATGTTTATTTTTTTGTTTGTGCACCGGAAAGATTATAGAACTTTTTTTTTGTTATTGAACACAATTAATTTCTCCCAAAAGTTATCGGCTGCTTGGTTAATAGTTTTGTAAACTCTCGGGCGCTTTCGAGATCTGCCCGAACGTTTACGAAGCGAAGTCACGGAAACATGGTGCGTCATCTATAAGAGTACCACCATTTTTTTTTTCGAGGATAATTATGTTCGTTATTTAAATCTCCCGATTTATTTTCCTCCCCACGAGAGCAAAGTTAGACATATGGTCGTTTTGGCGCTTCTTTAGTTTAGCTGTGAATCAGAATGTATTTTGTTTTCAATTTTGAAAACAGGGGCAGACAATCAACCGGAAGTAATATAGAATTTAAAGTTTTTATCCAAAAATAAAGCAAACAATAATAACAACGAACAGTGTTTTTTATTTAATAATGTAAAATTTTATCAAACAAACAGTTAACATTGATTCTTTTTTTGTATAATTTAAAACTTTATAAAACGAAAAGTTATCATTTAAAAATAATGATAAAAATAATTTTTACTTTCGGTTGATTGGGTTAGGAGGGAATGTAACTCTTCAAAATTGATTTCTGATTCACAGCTAAACTAAAGAAGTGCCGTCGTTGTTTAAGAAAGGGGCACTGTCGATGAGAACAATAATAGTCTCGTGGCACCCCCTCACCAATGATAGCTCATCAGGCGATAGACAATAGACCCACTCTTCAACCGAAAAGAGGAGGTACTACACTTTGATCCATCCTATAGCGAGTTGATGGGAAGCAATTTAAAGCTTTACAAACACGTGTAGACTGTAGATAGATAAATATTTAAATTTTTAAATTATATCTTTTATTTTTTAATTAAAATAAAAAGTGGTTAGACATTTTTTGGTTCTGCGCCAATTTGGCACTTATGCAGTTTAGTAAACAGGGGCAGATACTCCACAGGAAGTAACTACCAATAGATTAAAACATTTTTAATAAATTTATTTATTTAATAAAATATAGTTTCTGAAAAAAAAACATTGTAATAAAATAAAGTTTATTTTCAATAAAGTAATATTTTTGCCAAAACATTGTAATCAAATATAGTTTTATTATTATTATTATGTTCGTTTTATAACATTTTAAAATTATAAAAAAAAATCACTGTCAATTTCAGAAACTATATATTTCCCGTCAGTAATTTAATCTGAGAAGAGGGCGGCCGATCTGGACACACTCAATGGCAGAAATGTTGATCCTCTGACACAGGCACGCACACTCTGACACCGACAATAGACCCCAAAATAACATTTTCCAAAATTGATCACTTGGTGGAGTTTGTTCTAGGACCTAAGGACCAAGTTCATCGTTCCTATTTAGTTCTTTCCCAACGAGCTCAAAATTGAACATAAGCTTTTAATATGGAGGGAAACCCAGCTCCGTCCCTCTAAGAAAGAGACATTCTAGACGGGAGGGGGAGGGGAATAAAACTTCCCTCGGTCTAGGAGGGTTTCTCCTCTGACCATGGACCCTACTACACCTGAAAAAAATGTTTTTAATGAGGCATCATTTTTTAATGCTAAAAGCCACTCAAGGATCAAGGTTAATGAGGTGGATAGATCGACAGTTGAATGATGATGAATATTATGGGAGGATTGATGATAATGATGAATGGAATCAACAAAATTTGATGACGGTTTATGATCAGTGTTTATTGACATTGAATTTGAAGATGATCATGTTGTAGCCCTCAGGGAAGCAATATTATGGCAATGTGTTCTGCAGATGGGGAAGTTCTTGGAAAGAAACTCTGTTCATGAAAATTCCGTTTGATGTTAGGTACACGGGGGGGGGGGGAGGAAACGAAAGTTCTTTGAGTGGTGATAGAAGACAATCCTCGGCCGAATATGACCTGCCATTCTCTTTCCCTCCTCTCCTGTTTATTGGTCGAGTTATTCTTATTATTTAATTGTTTTTCTGTTTATTTGTTTTGTGGTTGTGATGTTTGCATCCATTTTATGGAGACACCGAAGTAAAATAACGGCGAGGTAGATAATAATTACATAACATTTCTAAAGTACCCGGTCATTAAGTGTGACGTTGTGTGAATGTGTGCTGGTTTAGAGGTAATTAGCCTGAATAGAATCGTAGTTTTTTTTTTGCAGGTTCTCGTTGGAATTGGATACGGGTTGTAGAATATTACTTTCACCGGCTCCCTATTTACTTGCCTCCGCACGAGGACAGAGTTATACACAAGGTCAATTTTTAATGAAGGGAAAACCCAGCTCCCCCCAAAAGGGGCACTCTGGATTGGAACAAAAATTTAAATTGCCTCGGTCTAGAAGGATTTCTCCTTCACTGACCGAGGACAGAAAGAATGAAGTGTAGTATCAGAACAGATACTGTACTTTGCTCCGCTTTCTAAAAGGGATGCACATATATTCTTGCAATTAATAAAAGTCATCTCATTTTGTTTTAGAAAAATATAAGCAGGGATACCTGGTGTTGCTTGGGTGCATGGAAAACAAAATAAACATCTTTCTTTTAAAACTTCTCTCTCTCTCTCTCTATTCGCCGATTAACCTCTCTCTCTCTATTCGCCGACTAACCTCGCTCTCTTTACTCTGTTATCGAAACTGGTTCAATATAATAGAAAGGAAGCAAGAAAGAAAAAAACATCTGACCTCATTTCAGTATTTTTGAAACAACTACCAGTAAGAATGGAAAAGAAATCTCCCCCCCCCCTCCCCCGCATTAATTTGGTCCTGGTGGGTAAATGTTGAGATCGCCAGCCTAATGCGATAAAAAAAATTGTGTAGAGACGATAAAAATGGTTTTATGTTGTTTTTTAAAAAAAATATTATTACATGAGGAACATTTCGAGGTAAACTCTATTTAGTATTACACAGTTAATCTGAAGAAAAACACGTTTGAAATGTGTAGATATGCTAGAGAAAGCGAGATTTTTTACAAAATGGCGTTTTACTGAACCGGAAGTAGTGTATTATGTAATATGGAGCCATTATTATTTTATTTTAGCATCGCTCAAGACGAAAAAAGTTTTAAAACGTCTTTTCCCCCCTATTACTGTGTAATACAAAATTAGTTTTAACTCCAAAACGTTCATCATGTCATAATCTTTAAATATATACTGTCAGCTCAACGGTTGAGTTTCAATCCCGGCTTGAGGCACTAGCTGATCTAGCTATACTGAAGAGCTGTGATACAGCGAAACAGTCTGTATGTGGATGACTAATATATATATATATATATATATATATATATATATATATATAATTACGTGGTGAACTAAAAGCGAACTTTTAATAAAGTTAATACCTATTGTGAAAAGTATACAGCTCAATATCCAGGATAGAGCAGATAGATATGTAGAAGGATGAAAAGGAATTAAAAAAGTAAAAGTCAAATCTTTTCTCAATTCAGTTGCTCATAGCAAGGTATATTCCGCAAAAGGCAATTTATTCAAGTTAAATTTTTCCTTAAGCCAGGCTTTTCAAAGATCAAAATCTTATCATCAGAGGAAATCGCTGGGATAGATAAGTTGGCAAAGGCCAAGATTTAAAATTTGAAAAAGTAAAATAAAGATTGTAGGGAAAAAACACAAGGCAAAACTCTGCCAGAATGCAAGCAAAACTTGCATAATTTCTTCAAAAACTTTGATTTGACCATTACAGTGGAACCTGAGAAGAGAATATCCAACTTTCTGGACCTCTTCTACGTACATAGCCTATCTAAACACCCTAAATCCATCATAAACTCAATAGTCCTTTCAGTATCTAACAGAATCTCTAAGCTATCTGCGAATAAATCTATCTTCGATCAAAATTCTAGTTTCTACAATAATGCTTTGCTAAACTCAGGCTACAATCACAAAATTAAATATAACTGCAACCCCCCTACTCAAGTTAACAAACCCTCAGGCATTATTACGCACAACATGACGATACACAGAAGTAAAAAGTTTAACGCATCTGCACCCAAGAAAATCAAAACACACGCATTTAAGCCCATAGGAATTAACAATATTGATAAGCGGGCAGACCCACAGATGCACAGACAAAGAAAAAAAACTTAAAAGAAAGAATAACATTTGGTTCAATCCGCCTTTCAGCGGTAATGTCAAAACCAATATACCTAAGGAATTTTTCCAAATTTTAGACAGATCTTTTAAGCACCCCCACAGATATAGCACTATTCTTAACAGAAACTCTATTAAAATATCTTATTCTACAATGCCCAATATTGAACAAACTATCATAACCTCTAACAATAGGAAAATCAAGCATATCCAACAACAACCTCCCACTGCACCCCTCACTAGTTGCAACTGCCGTAAACCCAGAGATTGTCCCTTAAACAACGATTGTGTACAGAAGGACGTAATATACACTTGTACTGTGAAACAATTCCCCCGTTCCACCAATATTGTGAGCAATCACAGTTCCCACACTCCACCCGGATTCCACATCTCTCCACAACCCCAATCCGTTTCTCCTCAAGACCCCGACATATACAGCCATACTTCTAACCAAACACCCCCAATAATAGATAGTGTCCTTGGGCTAACTGACATTTCCCCCATATCCGCTCCACCCTACAACTTCAACCAATCTCCCTCACATAACCTGAATCTCCAAACCCAAATCTCATCTAATACCACTAGCAATTTTAATGCAACTATAGCACCACCTTTTAAGATAATACATACATTGGGGCATCCGCTTTCCCCATTAAGACCCAGATCTCTAACCATATCTACTTTAAAAATAGTAACGATAATAGCACTGGCACTTCACTCTCCAATTTAATTAGAAATCTCAATCTTAAAAATATTCACTTCACTGGTCAATACTTAAAAAGTCCAAATCATATACCCCGGGTGCACCCCACTGCCAACTTTGTACATTGGAAACCTTTATGATAGCTACTGATACTAAATCTAAAAATATTATTAATTCTAAGAATGAACTTATCTCCAGTTGCAGACATAAACGTAAATTTAAGTATAGCAACCATAGTAATCCCCCAGACACCCCTCCCCCATTTGATTAACTACCCTCCCTACATCTCTGATTTAACCTCCCTACATCTCGAATTTTTCTCCGATAGTTCTGATTCCTTTTGTTCTATAACTCTGCATATATCTCCCTCATTCCTTTAGCTTTTCTCTTAACTTAAAAAATTACCTATGAATTCCGTTAGCTTTACAATCCCCTTAACTTTAGTACCGTTCTCCAACTACCCCCTAAATCATTGTACTTAACCTCCTTAATCGTATAACCGTTATATGATTTCAATTACTTTTTCCTTTAACTTCCTTTAATACTCTCGTCCGCTCCTCATCAACACATCCAGCCTTCTAATCTTCCCTTTCAACCTGATAACTAACCCACTTTATTTGCATTAGACCCTAGCCCTCTTTCTTACTTGATGATTCGCCTTATCTACTTTTAACCCCCTTTGCATACTTCGATATCGAACTGCTCGCCATTTTCTCTGTGCATTCTAATTACTGTTTTTTTCCCCCTGTTAAACTTCTAAATAATTCTTCTTCTCACTCTTTTAATAGCCTCGATTATTCCCCCTTCGATCACCTCGCCCCTCGCTCACTTCTCTCGGACCTTGCTCAATCCCGACCCCCGTCCTCACTCTACACCTTTTAACCCCCATAATATTTACTCTTAACTGCCATCCCCATTCTCACTCTGGTTTAAATTATTGTCACTATTTTAACCAAAGTGTGTATCAAATTCTCTCTGCCATCATTAACCTATTTAATAATTTTCTTATTTAACTTCCATATATCTTATTCTGAAATTTTTTTTGATTCAAAGTTTAATTTTCCTACATCCAAAAACCACTAGCGTCCCGTAACAACATATTTTATTTCAACCCAAATCTTTAACCACTTTGGGGATTTCCATTCAGAGTATTTACTCGAGGTCAAATTACCTTTTCCTTATTCTAACACTCACTCCCGGATTCCAATTTTATCGACTATTCCCTCATTTATATATTTCTTTATCTGTTAATCCATAATTTTCCTTGCGAGCCTAAGACTAATTTTATTATTTTTTTCATTTAATTATTTTTATTTTTATTTTTAATTTTTATTTTTACTATTTATGTTTTTTTTTACTTCTACCCTTCAAATATATTTTGCCTCGTTGTTTATAAGTAATGTCATCTGATTAAACACCTAACCCCCATACCCCTGTTCATATCCCCCCCCCGATACATTCTGGTATTTTAATTCTCCCTCCTCGCACTCATTGACTTGCCCCCACACCCTTCTATCCCATTTCTAGTTGAACCCTAATTCGCGCTAAGTCCACTTTCAACTTTAAGCGACATACCCCTCACATTCACACTCTTAGTTTTAAATCGCACTTATTCATCGCACCCGCACCCTTCTCCTCCATCACACCCCCACCCTTCTCCTCCATCACACCCCCTACGCTTTCCTTTCTTGCCTACTGGTCGCATATGAGTTTTTGCCATTCTTCAGACTTGTCTTGTTTTTCAACGGGCAATCTGGAATTTTGGTTTAACCTTTAAATATTAATTCGCTGTTTGTTTGCCAATTTAAACCTATTTCATGATTTTCGTCCCAGGAAGTCTTTTTTTAAATGGCGTATACTCTCCACCTCACGTTTTACTGAGCCTTGTTGCATCCACGAACGTGCTTTTTATTGGACCTTTTACCCTCTGGATTCTATCTATCTTCGCCGCACCTGAAGATGTGGTTTTTGGAATTTAACTCTGAATCCTCTCATGTCATTTCTCGTGCCTTTTAACGACTTACCTATCTACATTTCACTTTCTCCGCTGGACTTTTTGACACCGGACTTTTTTGCAATCGGACATTTTCTTGCATTCGGGCAGAGTTTTGCCTTGTGTTTTTTTCCCTACAATCTTTATTTTACTTTTTCAAATTTTAAATCTTGGCCTTTGCCAACTTATCTATCCCAGCGATTTCCTCTGATGATAAGATTTTGATCTTTGAAAAGCCTGGCTTAAGGAAAAATTTAACTTGAATAAATTGCCTTTTGCGGAATATACCTTGCTATGAGCAACTGAATTGAAAAAAAAATTGACTTTTACTTTTCTAATTCCTTTTCATCTCTCTCTCTCTCTCTCTATCTATCTATCTATCTATCTATCTATCTATATATATATATATATATATATATATATATATATATATATATATATATATATATATATTATTGCCTATACACTAATTTTATTCAGATTTTTTAAGAAACTGTTTCGGCCGATGATCTCAACATTTACCTCCTGGTGATCCCAAGTGAATAAATATTTTAGTATTTTTTTTTTTTACCATAACCAGGTCAGGGTCACACTGAAGTCAATGATATACAATTTGTAAGTGTATTTTTTAGCTGCACACACACAGAATTACAACTTTCCTTTATATAACAGAAAGATTATAAGACAGTTAATTCTGTTCTATTCATTCAGGACAATGTACCAAATGATATGGTGATTTAGTATTTCTAATAAATGAGATCTTTGCAAATTGCAATCATCATGAACATAACAATGCGATTGTTATCATCGAGTGTTGTCGTATATCATTGTAGATAAAAGGATTGTATATTATTCTCTGCTACTAAACTAAATACCATATCGTTTGTCTACTTCTGTTTAAATTTTAAGACGGCTTTATTTTTTTCAATCAATGTCAATGTAGGGGAACAAGGGAGAATAACACCGGTTGCTAAGGACACCGGTGGGTTCCGGTTATTCCCCTTTGGGCAGAGAGACCCAGAGACTGGAGGATAGAGAAGGGGGTTCACCATGCTGGACAGGATTCCATGTAGTTGAATATAAAGAAACTCTGTCTTAGATTCGAAACCTACCATGTATGTTGGAGACCGCCATGAGTGGTGAATAAGAAACCCTTTGATTTTATGTTCTTTTATGTTGTGTTGCAAGTCCACTTTACGTTTGTCAATATGTAAATAAAATATGTACATTGTATTGGTCATATTTTTTCCTTATTCTGTGTTCCCCATAACATTGAGTTTAGTATATGTGTGTTTCCATTAGAGAGTCGTATAGGCAATGAAAACATATACTAACATTAACTTCTTATATTGGTTTTCTTGCTGAATTAAATAGCAAAACATATTTCTAAAGACATTTTTTCACCATCAAACTTATTTATTTTATTATTATCTCTAATGGCTTGTTTTATTTTGTACTAGCTATCACGACCCGGCGTTGCCCGGTAGTGTATTTATTTGCAATTTGTTTTGCTTTACTTTTTTAAACTATGTGTTTTACTTATTTCTTTTTTTTTTTGCAAAATATTTTTGAAAGGAAGAAAATCTGTATGACTGAACACAAAGTTACGTCTCTTTTTTTTAAAAATGGCGGCCATCTAAAAATAATTCCGAGCTGGTCAAAGTATTTCTGGAAGTACATTTTATTCTTCGTAGCAACATGCTGCAACAGTCCACAAGAAAAACTGATGAAAAGAAATTAATATTGATTTTGTAGGAAGAAAGCTATCGATGACAAAGAAACTGTAAAGAGGCTGACTTTACTTTATATATTAGATTTTAATATACTTTTTGCGCGAGTTTTTAGTCTACAGGTAAAATCATTCTTTCTTCCCATGGAGAATCATCTGATATGAGGTTGGCATAATGTGGGGAAATCCAGCTCCCCCAAAATGGGAGCACATAGGATGTTTTCAAAAATTGCTGTGATCGAATTGGTCGGTATTCCTCGGTTAAGGTGCCTCAGGTAACCAGCAATAAACCAATCCTTCCATCCAAAGAAGAAGGTAATGCCTTGGCGTATGACCTCCTGAGACCGTACATAACCATACTCCACCCTGATATTAGCCCGATGGCCTAAAAATCAGACAAGCTGATACAAAATATTTACATTTAAATCGCAGTTCTGCGGTCCACAATCTACATGCAAGAATAACTTTACAGCTACGATTTCTGACTATGAATGAATGTAATTGTTTGTTGTGCAGACTCAAATATTCAAACTTTGATCGAAAATAAGCAGTATTTTATTTTTTACGGAATCTTTTGAAGTGAGGATTGATGATTTGGATTATTCGGACTATTTTTCTCATCTGGTATGTTATTCTCACAACGTTTTGGCTGATATAACCCCCGACCTTCTCCAGGTGTGTCTTGTCGAACTCGGGGAATCTTTCTGTGGAACTCGCAAAGACCTGTGGCACAATGGATATAAGTGCAAGTAATAATCAGTTCTAAGTGACAGTCTTCTGGAGGTTGAAGGTTCAATCCTCAGTACGGGCGATACTAAGAATACAATTACAAATTAGTTAAGACTTCTACCTGGTCATCGATGATGGAACGAGAACAAGCTAATCCTATGGATTAAATAAAGGCTTCTGTTCGAAATTGCATACAGATTCCTCGAGTTCGACAAGACACACCTAAAGAAGGTCGGAGGTTGCATTGGCTGAAACGTGGTGAGAATAACGTCCAAGGTGAGAACAGTAGTCCGAATAATCCAAGTAATTTTTTACTTTTTTAAAGATTTTTCAAGTTTTGAATGGTATGGATGAAGGATGCCATTTTGATGACGATTCGACAAGGGAAGATAACTCTGCAACCGACTATTCATAAATAAGTTACTAATACAATGTAGGACCGATGTAGAGTTTGTATGGAGATAGGTTAGGTTTATTGTTGATGAATACCTGTAAGACTTTTTATAAGAATGTCGGAACATAACAATCACTATATCACACAACACTATCCTTGTGTATACAATAGCTGTATACATAATAGTGACCTTTTCTTTCTTTCACTTTTTCTTTTCTTTTGTTTTTCTTTTTGTAGCCAAATTAGCATCTACTAGCCCAAAATATTTTCCCCAGTTCCTGCGTCCTGTACAGCCAATAATCTGGCTGAGTTAAATACAGCAGCATGTCACCTGCTTTTCTCCTGTGCAACACATGTATTTCTCCGTTCTTTTGTAACTGATCTTTTGTTCCCGCGACTGACTGGCATCTTTCTCTAAATATGCTCTTCGCCGAGGAAGAGATTCTTCAGCATGGCTCTCTCTTCTCTTGCGGAGGAGAGGGGGATTGCAAGTCATCTGTGATAAACGATCTTCTCTCTCAGGAATGGTTTCCCTTTCAATTCTCTTTCTCTAAGTAGAAATCATTTGCTGAAGCCATTCTTTGTGTTCTTAGCTTGGTTCCTGAGAAAGTTGTTGCCTGGTGTCTGGCAGTAGCGGGATAGAGAAATATGGAACGAATGACAAAACAATCCATACAAAAATATATTCAGTTTTATTGACGACAAGATAAAAACTTTAAAAAAATGATAGAAAGTTTAGTCGCGAGAAATGAGTAAGTTGAAGTTGAAGTTTGACATCTGAAAGGAAAAGCAATGCAAACTACTCCTACTCTCATAGTAGGAGTAGTTTGCATTGTGCGCATGCGTTTAGTTATAAGTGATCTTTCTTTTGTTTCAATATTTGGTTTTCTGATGTAACGAAGTAGTAGTAATTGTGACCGTTTCAAATTGGTTGCCATTAGCAACGAGTCCAGTGCTTAATAGAAGGGTTTTTTTTTTTAGCAAGACTGATTTTTGGAGCTGGTGCATTTGTTAAAATATGAATTTGAGTGTCTCCCAGCCAAATTCGCAAATAAATCGAAACATCTCTCTTTTTTTTTTTTTTAAATATTGTGGAGGCATATTATTTCTGCACTTCTGATTAGCTGAAATAGATTTTTACATTTAGATTCTTATCCAATCAAGAATCGATATTTTTACACAATATTCGCTTTCTTTTTATCTGTTTATTAGACATGGTTCCTATATTGCTGCTTTTTTCTCAACTCGTGTGTCGTTCTGGTGTATTTTATGTATTTTTTTACTCTGACATGTTTTGTCTTTTGTTGGTTGCATATTTCATTGGATGTCGTATTACTAGAGCGTGACATTGGGTCATATATATATTTCAATTACATTAGAAAACTCCTTAATCAAACAAAGAAGAAGGTATTAAAGGACATAGCATCTAAAATATTATTACACCCGGATGTGATATATAGGAAATAAGAACTTACTCAATGGTATGAGTATATCATGGATATAATCGATACAAAATTATACAAGCCACCTGTTCAGGGTATAAAAAATAAACCTCAAAGTGTTTGTGAAGTCTTGTAGTAAAATAAAGGATTTGATGATATAAATCCACCTAAAATATTTAATAATCCAGAAATCATTCAGTCACTGCCCAATGAACTTAAAATAGAGGAACAGAATCCAATAGGTACATATAAACTAGGGCAAACTATACAGAATAAGGTTTTTAATTATAAAGAAACTGTAGAGAATTTAAATATAAATGATAATGTAAAATGTGTATATCAGAATGTGAATGTAAATCCTCACCTTCATGTAATACTGACATAGGGCATATAATTACCGGTAATCTAGCGATAGTTAAAAATTCTAAATTAAGAAAACTGCTAAGTAAAGGCCCAAACTATAGAGAACCTAAATGTTTAAATTATACGAAATGTGTTAAGGAAATAAGTAAAGCGTTAGATAATTTCACTGCATCCATGTCAAAAAAGCATAAACTATTACAAGCTACACGTGACGCATGGAAGAATAATGTACTTAGATTCGTAAATAGAAAAGTTGAATGTTTAAAAGAATTTAAACACCCTAAAAAAACGAATCCCCTCCTTAGAAATTCGCAAATAATTATAGAGCTTAAAATGCTTCAAAATTGGTTTGTAATAGTTCATGTTGATAAGGCGGCAAATAATATAGGTTTTATCAGTAAAAGATATTATATGCAATGCTTATTGTTAGAAGTAGGAATAATAGGTGAAGTTTCAGATACTTATTAATTAAGTAATAGTGATATCGATAATATTATTCTAAACAATACTGTTATTTGTGAAAAATTAGGATTAAAATTAGAGAAAAAGTACAAAAAACTTCCATGTATTTATTGGATACCTAAAATGCATAAAAAACCAGTTGGCTGTGCATCACAAAACCTTTAAGTAAGGCTGTATCTAAAGTCTTTAAATTAATTATGAATCAAATAAATAATTTCCATAAAAAAAGTAAATTCTATAGTAATATAAACCTATTTTGGGTGGTAAATAATTCAGATCTAGTAAAAGAAAGTAAAAGGCTAAATCAATCTCAACATGATTTCAGTACTTTATATACAAAAATACCACATAAAGAACTTATTAAAGAATTAGGTAATACTATAGATTTAGCTTTTGCAGGAGGAAAAGGTAAATAAATAGACTTTTCAAAATCTAAAGCCTTTTGGTGTACAACTAAAAATGGTAAGACGAGTGTGTCCAAAACTGGTCTGACAACGCTAATAAGTCACCTTATAAAAAAGAGTTACTTTCGAATATGAAATAAAGTACTACTCCAAACAATAGGTATTCCAATGGGTTTGGATCCGTCACCATTTTTGGCAAATCTCTATCTACATAGACTTGAATATATATATATATATATATATATATATATATATATATATATATATATATATGTCATCATTAATAAAAACTGATATATCTAGAGCGTATAGTTATCATGGATGTAGGCGATGTATTGACGACCTAGTATGCATTAATGATAACGAAGAGTTTGCAAATACTAAACATTTAATATATCCTAAAGAGTTAAAATTAAACCACATTTCTTGATTTCGATATAAAAATTGAAGATAAAATATTTATCTATAAACTGTTTGATAAAAGAAATTCCTTCCCTTTTCATATCGTGCGTATGCCACATAAAAATAGTATCTGCTCTGTGTATATTTTTTACGGGAGCATTGTCAGAATTTCTGAGGATTACTTGCGTTGCCTTAAAACTAGTAGATTTTATACCCCCAATTTCTGCCTTAATAATAAGAATGATTAAACAAGGTGGCGATCAAAATAAAATATTTAGACAATTAAATAAGGCAATTACTCGCCATCCTGACGCCTTTAAGTCATATCAAAGATAAGTGAATTGATAGAGCAAATCCAAAACTATCTAAAAAATAATGTAGAATATGTATAAACGTATATATATATATATATATATATATATATATATATATATATAACACATATAGTTTATATTAAAAAAGAAACAAAAAAACATGTATATATATATATATATATATATATATATATATATATATATTTAATTTTTAAATATTTTAAATATGAAACTAAATATAATAAAAGAATACATAAAACTATAAATCGCCTAAAAGTAGTGTAATGGATTCGTCCGAACACTTTAAAATATAGCAACATTTTTGTAAATAACGAATACATTTTCTTAGACACAGACGAACAACACAGGTAAGGAGGACATTTTTTTAATGGCAAAATAAGTTAGCAAAACATTAATCTGGAACAAAACTTAGATCTAATATACGGAACGTTTGTTCTTGTCTTTTAAGGGAAGTGGGGTTTGATCAACTCTGCTGGGAAGCCATGAGATAAAATACGGTTTTGTTCTTAAATTCCCGAAACAGTTTTTCATGGTAAACAACTGATGATCCCTTAAATAATGTTAAGACTAGTGTAAATTCTTGGAAGCAAACTAATATAGTGATTGTAAAATGTAAATTGACTTACAAGAAAAGTAATTTTCAATCGAAGGACTTGGGACTAAAGTGATTTTTTTTGTTGTTTTTTTCATATAGTTTTAATGGTTGAAAAACTTCCGAGACTATATATATATATATATATATATATATATATATATATATATTTAGAAATGTGATATTTAGAAGGCAATACAATGCAGAGGTGTGACGGATAGCCACAAGTTGGAGCAAATAAGACATAAATGGTGGAACAAATGAAATAGTTCCACCCTTAATACAATGTATACATACACATATATATATATATATATATATATATATATATATATTTTTTTTTTTTTTTTCATAAACACACATATATCTGTTTATCTACACAATGTTACAATGTTATATAATACCTGTATCAAGATGGTCTGGTGGAAACTCCGTATGATATAATATTTCGGGAACTCTTTTCCTTCTTCAGAACCGTGCTTAACTCAAGTTCAAGTGTGCATACTGCCTTCTAAGTATCACATTTCCATATACTAATAAATAATGCTTCAAACAAACTACATAAACCTCTTATATATATATATATAATCAGATTGTACTGAGGTCATTTATATTTTTCAAAAGTGCTGAAAAATGTTTAGTGAACTTAATGCATATTAATCACGAGCAAGATTACCACCAAATTGCCTTCAGTCCGTACTGGTATCCACTTCATCATCACGACCGCTCTTAATCTTGCTGAAAAGCGTTTTTGTCTTATGTCACATCATGATAGATTTGAAAGAATTGGCATGCATCTTGGATTAAACGAAAATTCAATATAAGTAAATGATCTCATCTATCCGTGTGCCAAATTTGGTAATGGTTCCTTTGGCTCATTCGAAAGTTTGAATCCGTCACACAACCACGCATAGAGATGTAAAATCTTTGTTATAGTAAGACGAGAGTATCTGTTCCTTTTAAAAATGATGTAAAGTAGGCAAAGATTTTATATCGCAGTAAAATGTATTTTCCTTTAAACTATTTCCGTCATACTCATCAAAATGGTCGTTTATTGCTGCTTTCCCACAAACAATTTTCATTTTTTAATATAATACTTGGAATCAGCCGCTCCTGATGTTATAGATTGAATTACCGTTCTTATTGTTGTTCACTTGCTTCGATGAACTTATTGCATTTGTAACCCCCCCCCCCCCCAACCTAAATACCCCAACCCACTAAACTAGCAGCAAAATCCCACCTCTTCACTGTAGATGGATCGAGATTCCAGAAGATTTTCCACTCTGATAGCGTTTTATGTTGGACCGTTTGACTTTGAAATTCTTTGTTTACTTAAGAGTACAAACATGCAGAAATTTAAATGTAATGTGAACAAACATCCCCCCCCCCCCCAAAAAAAAAATCTGACTCCTTACTCTTCAGTGGCAATGTCTTGTTTGGGATGAATAAAAATTAAATAAAATAGCCTAGATTAGATTGTTTGAATCAGGAACAAAAATGAGTTTGCGAGAAAATTCAAAATTAGTCTCTTTCTGCTCGTTATATTCTCCCCTCTCTTTCTCTCTATAGCTACAGGTTAAATAATATTACTACCTGCAGTGATATTTCCTTTTGTTTATAACAAACTATTCCAATCTTTTTTATTTTCTTTCTTATCTTAGATGGTTAGTAAACAGAGATAGAGAGTGACAAAAGCGAGAGTGATAAATATTGTATAGAATATGAACGGGAGTAGGGGTCAAACAACATACAGTGAGAGGGTGAAAATGATAGATATAAACTTAGTAAGAGATGGGTTACTTGATGAGTTATTTGCAAATTGTGGCTAATTAGAACAATTAAAACTAAGGAATATTTTAACGTATTTTGTGTGATTAAAATATATAGGAAAAAATCCTTAGGAAAAAATACTAGCTATAATATATATATATATATATATATATATATATATATATATATATATATATATATATATATATATATATATATATTAGTGAGATTCCATGGAAATTCCATAGTACTTTCTGTTGCATTACCCGTTTTTTCGGGATACCCGGTAAGATCCAACAAGAATGACAAAGAACAGAATGTATATGGAAAAACTTTGGTTTTCTTTATTTTCCGTCACCGGATGGTTTATGCCGGCTACGCACACACATATAAAAAAAAATCTTTTGACATACTTTTGTCTTATGAAAGTCTTTTTCTTGCTGAGGTCACAGACTTGGTTTCTGCTAGAAATTCGTTTATATATACATCCGATTGGAAAGCAATTTGCTCTGCATTGTCTATCCGAGCGTGAACTGAAGCAATTGTTCCACAAGCACTTCCAATTGTCTGTTTGATGAAATACAAGTCAGGGGATTCCTTCACGGTACCAACTTGCTTATAAGTCACATTTTTAGTCAGCGGAAACGAAAGCCTAACAGCAAGCCAATAAAGCTTCATCGGTACCATAAATATTGGTAAACTCCCATTCTTCCAGTACTTCGATACTCCGAGCACCAAACGCTCCGGCTCTTCGCGTTTCTGAAACCGCCGCCTTTCAAGTCTCGCTTGCACTGCGGAACCTTCTCCTTTTTAACAGTTATCAAGTCGATTTCTTTCTTTCTCGACGTCCCACCCACAATGGACTCGTCCACGATTCATTTTTGCCACTCTTCATTATCTTACATTTCTACATCAATCTGTATACTGTTTATAATAATATTCCTTTTGAAATAATGTCTGTCAGGGTTAATACTATTAAAAAAATTACTCTTCTTCCGTAAAAATAATTGTCACTGTCAGCTAAATATTCTTTAAATAAATAAAACGAATATATCTCTTCGTTAATTATTTATTTCAAATTGTAGCAATTTAATTAAAACAATAAATATTCTCTGACCTCTCACGATAAAAATAATTGTCAGCTAAATATTCTTCAAATCAATAAAACTAATGTCAACATAAGTTGATTTTGAAACAATTCATTTTAAAATGGGTAAAGTCGGAATTATTTATCTTAGCGACATCAGATTAATCACTAATCTCCATTGGAAGATCGGAAGATCTCATTTTTTTTAATGTGTGTGAAAAGTCATACAAACATGAAATGCCTTAGCATATTATTACTATATTGAAACAGAAAAAATGCATTTTATTACAGTTAATTAACATCATCTCTATGCGATTAAGTCTCGATATTCTGACTTGTTTTAAAAGCACACCACACTGAATGTTCGTTTTTTTTTTAAATTGTTTTTTTTTGTTGTTTTTTTTTGTTGTTTTTTTTTGTTGTTTTTTTTTTTTTCAGAATAGTGGGTCCTCCAAGAAATACTGTATTTCTTTGGTTGCAGAACAATAAAGCACTTTAACATTTGACTTTGGCCCATAAACTTTAATTTTAGCCAGAAATTACTTTCAAAAGACAATGGAAGTCTTCCCGAATCTCTAAGTGCACCCCTAAGGGGGTTATGAGGGCATAATCTCCGTAAGACTTCAAATATATCCTATTATAAAAATTTATGGGGAAGACAGTGAAAGTTGTTCCGAATCTCTAAATGCCCTCCTAACCTAAGCGAGCTATAGGGGCCGAACCGCCTTTAAAACTTCAAATATATCCTATTTTGATGAAATTTATATCGTATGTATAAAATTCTCCGGGAAAGACAATGGAAGTGGTCTCGAATCTCTGTTATCCTCTATGTGCCAAATAACTACGTGCCTCCACCTATGGGGAGATAACCCCTTCAAACTTCAAACATATATATCCGATTGTAATTAATTTTAAAACCATATGCATAATACACTAATTCAGAAAGTTTCCGAACATTTCAGTTTGTTCCAATTGTATTAGGGGGCGAAACGGGAAGAGGGGGGGGGGGCAGTAAAAACCAAGAAACTAATATGGTGTCATTAGTATCGTGAAAAAGTACATAGTAGTGATCCTCATTCAATCCCGAGCAACGTCGGGTCTCCCTGCTAGTTGTTTATAATAATTGGAAAAAATGGTGGCCATAACCAATATTTTTGCCGTAGCCTTTTGAAAGTGAATTTGAAGCATTTAAATTGTCAAATAGGAAGTAATGTCTGGCTATAATTAACGTTTAGGCTGAAGTTAAGTATTGTGGTGCTTTTTTGTTTGTAAATCAAAGAAAATAAATATTTTTTCAAGGAGCCACTATTCTATAAAAGAGCCTAATATTTTAAATTAAAAAGTTTTCTTTTTGTATTGTTCAATTTTTAGCAGGGGAGTTCAGTTATGTAAGTTTAAGTTTAATGAAAAATTAACCCCTCTATTTAATTTTTCCATGGCTCTTTAGTCATCCCCCCTCTAAAAATTGAATAGCACCTTAAAACTTTCTCTTTGTATTGTGAAAAACTGCTGCATTTATGTGTAAACGCTTTGATTAGAGAAGCTGACATTTAAAAATTTGTTTTCATTTTTATTAAAATTAATATTTTTCAAGAAAATGATTTAGTTCTAGTTATCGACGTTTGGTCGCCATCTTGAATCTTTGTCTGTACTGGTAAACTAAAATTGCCCCAATATTTTAGAAATATATTTTTCTCTTTTGGGAAATGAAATATATGCTTTCATGAATTATATTCCCAATCTTTTAACATATCAAGTTATATTGTTAGATTTTCAAAGTCAGGCCCAAATAGCATTTAAGCTGACAGATGAAGCTTTGCTTCTGACTAGCCACTTTTAATTTGTTATTGATGTACCATGTTATTAGCAATATAATAACATACTTCACTACAATTTATTTAAGAATTACTTAGTCTGGCCCAAACGACTGATAATATAAAACACTTTTAAATAATCACGTAAAAATACAAATTAGCAAAGGGGATAACTCTTATTTTTAATGAAAAAAAAAAAAGAGTTGTCTATCTTACAACTAAAATTTTATTTCTTTTTCTGTATAAGTTTACAAATGAAAACTTAAATGACTTCACTTGATCCCGGACAATGCCGAATAGATACAGCTAATATTAATTAAATTTTCCATTGTCAGTCACTGATCTTCCCTTTGTTTCAACTTATTTATTCTTATATAAGCTTTATTTAGTCCTGGAATGACAGAATCGTTAATTAATTTAAAATTAATAAAAACATTTTGAGAATGAATTGTTATCTACCTGCCTCCCCATGAGGATGGGATATGACCCATTGTCAGCTTAATCTCCTGATGTGTCCTGAAATTAAAATTTCTTGAGCGTTCCAGGTCAATAACAATTGCCTAAAATTTTCATCAATCCCATTTGCATTCACTCACATCAAGTGATGGTGTAGCCGGCAATGAAACTACCTTGGTGAAATGAAGGAGGTACTGCCTGGAAGGATGATCGCCTAGAACTCCAGCTGTCTCTGTCGTATTCTTCACTGTTATCGTGGTGACTATGTTGACAGCTACCCTTCACAGACTCCTAAATCACAGATCTTAGCTCTTGTGCTGCAACAACATCGTCACTCAGGGGAAGGGGTCGGGGGAGCTCATCAAATGAGAATTCTTACTCCAACCAAATCAAAACATAAATCAAACTGAACACAATCCATTAACTAAGACCACTTGAGATAATCAGCTGCCAATCTATGGATATAAAAAAAACACTGACCAAGGGATGACATCATCTAAGATGACCGTAACTTTTGGAACGTCTCAAGTAAGTCATAATCACAGCAGGGAACCTCGTATCTGAAGAAACATTACTTTTTCGCGGGCTTCATCTTTCAACGTGACCCCCTCTTTTAAAGAGACACTAACTTTTCCAAGGAGAAATTCTGGGTGATCAAAAACCTCAGATCAGACACATTTCCAATTTCTTGTGTGGTTTCTCTTTCCTTAGTTAAATATTTCCTCATTCGCAGCAAGTCTGTGTGAACCGACTATAAACATGCAGTGTTGCACATGTTTACAGCATTACATCATCTTTCTACATTGTACACATCTTCAATGTTGCAAGTTCAGATAAACGAATGGTGGCATATCTTCTAGCATGAGCGATGTAGAATGTTAAATGGTTACCTAAAGTAGGAACACCAATGTTCAGTTGGTTTTGAATTCAGTTCTATTGTTCTAGACTAGTTGCTAATCAAGCCTGGAGAATATGTAGCATCAAGAGATGAGTTATCTCCCCTTTTTCAAGAACCTTTACACACAAATGCTGAAAATGGCCGATCTGGTCAGATTTGAGTGTCTAAAATATTTCAATTAGAAATCGAACATTTCATGTATAAACCTGTTAAGTCCAGTAGTTATATGACCTCCCATAAACTTAATTCAAAAAACATATCTGAACATAATCCTTAAAAACAATGTTATAACACTCGCAAGTACAGATGCATCTAGTTAGAAAGTTGAAATAAAAATTTGATCTAATCCTCCACTCTATAATAAAGACCAATGTTTATTTATTTGTATATAAATTAATAGACTTTCATTTAGTCATACAAACGTAAACAAGTAAAACACATGCTATTTTCTTGCCCTCCCGGACAAAACTATTTTGTAGAAAATAAGAAGAGCGGCTGACTTGCCAGAGTGTAGCTGCTGGCAACTGACATTTTTTCTAGCATGAGCGATGTAGCATGTTAAATGGTTACCAAAAATAGGAACACCAGTTGGTTTTGAATTCAGTTCTTATTGTTCTAGATTAGTTGCTAATCAAGCCTGGAGAATATGTAGCATTAAGAGATGAGTTATCTTCCCCTTTTCAAGAACATTTACACACAAATGCTGAAAATTGCCGGTTTGGTCAGATTTGAGTGTTTAAAATATTTCAATTAGAAATCGAACATTTCATATATAAACCTGTTGCTACAAATTCTTTAGACTATATGATCTTCCAATATCAAAGACAAAGAACGAATATTCCAAGGAATTTATACCCGTGGAAGAAGGCGTTTAATTGTTATAGAAACCTTCCTCACTACTGGAGAGCTTCGAAGTTGTCAATTCTTCTTTACCAGATTGACCGTTTGTTACTGGACCTAAGGAAAGGGTCGTGAAGAAAGTTATTATTTTTAATTCGCAACCCTGCTCTTCGGCTAGCTCCACTCTAGGTCACTTTATTTTTCGACAATTTCAAATGGGGAGGGGAAGCGAGAAAGCAAATAGCAAGTCGGACAACCACTTCTGATTTAATCCGCTGCCTGAAATGAATTTGGAAAGATATCCTCCACTCTATAATAAAAAGTCAACACCGAGTGTTTTTTACTTTCTTTAGAAATTATAATAGTTGAAATATGAAAAATGAGATTACTGATTTTATATGAATATTTTAGCGAGTGTGAACACCAGCGAAGCATATTTTTGTTTTCCATCATTTTTGATAGAGCATGTACACTTATATATATATATGCCGACAGAAGGAATTCGTTAAAACATTGAATCTCTTTCGGGAACTTTGACTCCTCCCTCCTTATATATATATATATATATATTAGGTATATTTAGCTTTATAAAAAGGGGGTGGAAACCTTTCTTGAAAATTCAAATACCTCTCATTTTTGTGAAATTTTAACGGTCTGTATTAGAAATCAATAAATATTCCCCAAATTTCAGTTTCTCTGAGGTATATTAAAGGGCCTTAGGGAGCATAATATTGGCACAACCCCCTATTTGAAAATGTTTCAGATTTGCATTAAATTTGATCCATAGTCATTAGACACCAATTAAGTAAGATTATCTGAATATCAATTTCTACTTAAGACTTCTGAAGCATAAGTTTTAAATTTTAGACAATTTCTAGAATAAAAATCATATAATGGATTTTGATCAAAATTAGAATAAGGATTCTAAACATAAGGTTTAATATCATTATATTTTTATTTTAATCTTCGTAGGGGGACATAAAAGTGGTGCAAAACTGTTCTGTTTACCTGTCCTGGGACGGGTATTCTTTTAGTATATATATATATATATATATATATATATATATACGAAAGCATTAAATTAGGCTCTTTACTTAGTAATAGTCATACTTATGTTCATTGAGAAAATACATTTCATTAATTAAAGCGATTAAGATAACGTGTTTGTCCTAATTTTTTAAGCAGCAGCTCAAGTGAAATGTCCGACTTTCAAGGTCATGGTTAGGGAAAGGTTAATTTGGATTGACTGACCGACAGGAACAACCAGTTATAGAGATGCGATGTTTACATCTTAATAAAGTGTACATGCGTTTAGATAAAGGTTATTAAGGTAATCATGCTAAATAATGAACCGTTGGATTTAAATATCAACATTTTAAAAAGAAACTTCAATGTTTTAACTTTTTGATTAGACTGACATTTCTTTTTATCTGTATCTCGAAAAAAGACTCTGTCGTTATGCTACATTACCTCCCCTCTCAGGGGAGCTCTAATGTCTCACAAGTCACAATCAATTAAAATACATGAATGTTTATAACATACCTTATTGGCCGTTTGCTTCGACACGCATCCCTTTACCGTGATCTTGCCGTCTGCAAACAAGTTCTTTCATACCCTGAAAATAAGGACCAAGACGAGACAAACAGTTGAAGACAAGAAGAGGTTTATTCGCCTTGTTGTTGTTCCAAACTACTGACCAATGTAGCGAGACAGAAGGGTTGATAATTACTACTTAATCATATCTTATCCAGACATCTTTAAAACCACAAGTTCACACATGCGTGTTTCCAAGCGAACTGATGACTTCACGTCCTCATTCTCTCTCCTTGGGCCACGCTATGTCACATCCGATCCCAGCACACAGGAAGTCGAGCTAACATCCGAGTACACTAAGCTAACCCTAACTGAACCCCATTTCCTCTTATCCCCAACTAACAAAATTATACTCACCCAATATTTAACAGTTAGATCTGTCACCCCACCCAAGTTTGAAATCGCATTTCTACGCTAACCGTGTAGATGGAATAAATGCATATTAAGAACATTCTTGATCTTTTATAATTAAAATTCATAAAAATAATCTTTTTAATCATTTGTATAATTTGGATTATTCAGAATACTGTTCTCATCTTCAGTGTTATCATTACAATGTTTCGGATGCTGTAACCTCCAACCTTCTTCAGGTGTATCTTTTCGAACTCGGGAATATTTCTGTCGAACTCGGAAATCTGGACGGAATTTTGAACGGAACCCTTTATTTAATCCACGGGGGTAGAATGCTTTCGTTCCGTCAGCCATGATTGGGGGAAGTCTTCAGTAATTCGTAATTCTTCGTATCGCCCGCACCGAAGATTAAACCTTCAACTTTCAGATGACTATCACTTAAAACTGAATTTTACGTAGTACTATATCGACTGCGAAAAGATACATCTGAAAAACGCCGGAGGTTGCAGCGGACAACACTTGTGATGATAACACTTAAGATAAGAGTATTCCGAATAATCCAAATTATACAAATTATCAATCCTCGTTACAAAAATTCAGAAACTTTTTAGTCATATTGAAATATTCCTAAAAGATGGAAGTCGTGTAATACATCACTGTGATGAACGAGTGTAAACGCCCCCCAAAACGAATTTGTTTCTTTTGTGCGGTATATCATAGGGGGAGGGGAGAGAGAGAAAAAAGAATAAATGTTATTAACACTTTCGTTACCAGTGACGGGTTATGCTAATTTCCTTTCCTCTCCTACTGAGCAACCAATAAGAAAAATTCACCTTTTGAATAAAAAGGCTGTATTTTTTTTTTTTTTTTTTTTTTAGGTGTGAGAAGTTTTAACTTTGAACATGTGCATTTTCTTTGTCGCGCATGGATGTTTAGAGTTTTACTTGATATATATTTGCAATTAATTGTGATTTTGCTTGTTAGACTGTTTACGACTGCTTAGCCCACAGACTATTTTGAACAGACTTGCGATTAAGTCTCGGCGTGCGGCATCAATTAAAGGCAGCAGCCTGACGAACACATGATGTCAAATAAAGATGGTGACCTCAGTGGGTGAGATGGTATATGCAATACATCTTTTTCTTGACTTTGGGTAAAATGATTGAGAAACCGGACTTTTTAGCCTTGATTGGCAACAAGTTTTGAAAAATGGGTACTTGAAAACCAGAGAAGGAGGTGACATATACCTTTATCATACGAAAAAAGAAAAACTTACTTTCCCTGGTTGAGTGTGGCTGCACCCTTATACACAAGAGTTCGCATGCACCTGTCTAAAATGAAATGTAGTAGAGGACCTTTATTAATGTCATCGTATCTGATGATTAAGCATTGTTCTTAACAACATAGAAGCGGAAATGCCTAAGTTTCCAGCTTGTTTATCAAACAAAGTGGCTGGTTTTTTGGTGAACGAGCATGACAACTGTATAAAACAAGAAGAAAAACCAATCATTCAAGTTTCAAGTTTGACTTGATCTCTATGGATCTAATACGAGCATTTAAAATTTGTTATCACTTTTATTATAAACTAGCTTACCTACCCGGCGTTGCCCAGGATGCAATGAAGTCATTTTAGTTTTCAATTTTTATTTCTATAGCTGCTTTTTAAAACTTATACAGAAAAAAACATTAAATTTTAGTTGTAAGGGAGACAACACTTGATATTCTTCGATTAAAAATATAAATTATTCCCTTGCTGAATTTTGTTTTTCGGTGAGTAGTGAAAATATTTTCATAACGTTTCAGCCACTGTAACCTCCAGCCTTCTTCAGGTGTATTTTTTCGAACTCTGGAATATTTCTGCTGAACTTTGGAATCTGGACGGAGTTGTCTGTGCCAGATTAATTAATTTAAAAAATAAATTATAGCTAAGTAATGTTATTATATTGCCAATAACATAGTATAACAATAACAAATAAATATTGTCTAGTCAATAGCAAAGTTTGATTTGTCAACTTAAATGCTATTTGGGTCTGACTTGAAAAATCCGACAAGATAACTTTATAGATATACATTGTTTTTTTTGTTCTTTTTGCTTGTTTTTAAGAAAGGCATTCAGTTATCCTCTTTTGGTTGCCATCTGAGATATTTATATGAACATGTTTGCACCAATAAACTAAAATTGCCCTTCTTAAAACAAATAGTCATTTTATAGTAATAAATAGCAATGCTACACATCTAGAAAAGATTCGGGTTCAGGCTTGAAAATTAATACTAGAATTTGACCCATGGCCTAATGGTTAAGAGTGTTGATTAACAGTTCTAAAAGATAGTCTTTTGGAGGTTGAAGGTTCAATGCTTACTATAGGTGATAATAACTAAGAATAGCATGAATAAACCCTTCTACCCTTCATGGCGGACAGAATGAGAACATTCTACCATCGTGGATCAAATAACAAGTTTAGTCTGAAATTGCATACAGATTCCAAAGTTCGACTTTTAGGTTCCCAAGTTAAAAAAGATGCAACCACAGAGGTTACATCGGCCGAAACGTTGGGGAAATAACAACTAAGACAAGAGTAATAGTTCGAATAATACAAATTATAAATCCTCTTTCAAAAAATTCTGAAACATTTTTTTTGGTTTTAGAAATGTGTATTTTCATGAATTAAATTCCTAATATTCTTTAAATTTTCCATCGTCAGTGGCTGATTTACTCTTACATCAACTTATTTACTCTTACATACCCAAGAAAGCAAGCAACTTTTATGTGATCTGATTTGACTTAATAAATGTCGTGTGTATGGGTCATAAAAATGGACACAACTTTTATGTGATCTGATTCGACTTAATAAATGTCGTGTCTATGGATCATAGACTGATTTTAAAAGGAGACGAAAAGTCTCATCATGTTCACATGCTTTGGATTTATTTGTGAGATTTCTAAATGCAGACCATTGTACTTCTTTCCCTCTTGCTCGTGGGTTTGTCTTCAACGATGGTCTTTGCCATTACAGAGGTGAGCTGTTTCATCTCTGCACCAGATCTGTGAACTCTTTCCTCTTTTGGGTAAACCTCTCCACTTGTTCTATGGGAAACTCTTCTGTAACATGGTCTTGTGAGTATTTCTGGCCTTTTCATTTTTCAGAGGAGCGATCTTCTAATCCTTTTTTTAATTGGTTTGTTAGGCGAGTTGAACTTCTACATAGAGCCCATAAAGATTGTGCCTCAGTATTGTCTGGTCTGCATGAAGTCCTCGTTGGTCACAGCTATCCGTTCATCTACAGGATTGCAGATTTTTACCCCCGACACTGAAACCAACAAGGCTCAGAGGTTGCATACAAAATCAGGGAAGTGTTGGCCCAGAACACACAAAGGAATAGCGCAGAAGCTATGTTGCTACTTTCATTCCATTGATTTGCGGTTATGTGTCTGACACGTCTTAGCTTGCCACATGCAGAGTCAGAGACGACTAGAGGATGACGGATTCTGATATCGGCTCCTCCTGGACTTTTTACCCGAGTCCTGTTAGCTGGGTAGCTCTGACACTACCACATTACCACTGACCCTACCACAGTGAGTAAAGTTTGGACTTCAGGAGAGATCCTCGAATCCGGGACCTGTAACAAATGATTTTATATGAAAAATATGTATGAATCGTGAACTTTTTAGTTGAATGAGAATAAACGAAAATATCAAGTCTCTCATTGTTATTCTTTGCCTATAGTCATTAATAGAAATTTAAGACCATCTTGCAATGTTATTATCTTAGGGATACAAATATGATTTAAAGTAAAAATTGAGTTTCTTTTATTTAGAACAAGCAAAAAATTATCCGCCATCTGGTGGCTATTAATCAAGTTTTAAGTATTCTTTTTAAATGTATACATACTTTTAATATGAATCTATTGTAATTTTAGGAACCAATAGTTTTCATTTAAATTACCTCCCTTGAAAATTAATGAACATAATATTTTAAGAAAGCTTTAGATAATTTAGCCTTTTATTAATTAAATTACTTTAATTACTGTTAATATCGATAAAACGATTGCATATATATAGGAAAATAGAACAATAAAATACTAAATGACTAACACCAAACATTAATTTATTTTAAACTGTTTAACAAATAGTTATGCAAATTAGACATACAAATAGTTGTGTTTAGGTCTTTGCTCTCTATCTACTATATATACAGTATTTCAAAAGACGATGTTGTATTAATGATTTAAGTAACAGTGAGCCGTTTTGATGGTGATATAGGTGTCATCATCATCATCATTATCATATTCGGTTTAATGTCCATTTTATATGCTGGCATGTGTTGAACGGCTTTAAGAAATTAACTTCCAAACTAACTTATTTCGTGCCAGGTCTTTATTTATCTCTTTCTCTCAAGTCCATTTTTATCACTTCCTCCCATGTTCCCCCTGTGAACTGGACCTGCTACCTTAACTGTTCTACATCTACTGACCCAAGAACTCTCATCGATTCTTTCAACATGGCCATACCATCGAAGTCTCCTATTTTGCATATATCTCACTATACTGTTCAAAGTTAATCTTTCTCTGAGTTCATCAGAACTAAGCCTGTCTTTAACTCGCATTACACATTCATCATATCATTTTCATATTATTTCTCTCCATGCAACGCATGTCCTCAACCCTCACTACCCAGGTTGCACTTTCATGCATCATCACACTGCATACACATGCCTATAGACTCTTCTCTTGGTCGACAGTGGTAACGCTCTACTGGTTAGTAATGGCAGAAGTCCCCTGAACTTACTCTATTTACTCTTAACTCTTGCACTCACACTAGCACCTGCTCTACCCTGTGCTCCAATGGTATCATCATATTGTGGTAACTAAAAAAAAACTTTCACATTTATTCAGTTAGATGTAGGTATCAATGTGATTCCAGGTACATAGGTCAAACATTCTAATGATTGGATAGTGAAATTCACTGTATACCAGCAAGTATTCTTCAGGAATAGATATGGCATGGTGTAGTGGTTACAGGGGTGGGCTGTAGGCTCGGCGTGTTTGGTTCGAGTTCTGGCAAGGTTGCTGCATCACTTTTACTAATACCCTTGAGAAAAGTATGAAATCCATATATCATCCCTCCAGCTATGGGTTAAATAGTAGGGTAGACTAGATTTTCAAGCCTTGCTTGTGCAATTAGTCTAGGAGAAGGAAAATTCAGAAATAGCACCAGTCTTTCTTTGCTTATCCAATCATTGTTTCGAGTCGTCTTTGACTTCTCCTTGCAACTGGACTCAAGCAATGCCGGGGCAAGAGTGGTGCTGCTAGTGATTGTGCAACCTTTACTTCACTACAGACTCCCTGCGTATGCATCTTAACAGGGAATATCCATTGTCTCTCAAGATTGAAATACATGGTGTATTATTCATTCTGAGCGGGCATTTGGTTTCCACCAAAAGAAGAAGTTTCTAGGGAATATCAAATTTATATGCAGTCCCCAGCCACATGTATATCCCGGTCAGGGGAGATGACATACAGTGCCTAGTATTCCCAAATGGTCACTCATCTGGTACTGACCAGGCTCAACGTCGCTTAACTTCGGTGATCTAACAGGAACCGGTGTGTCAACATGATTATGCCATATATCGAGAGTGAAAAGAAGCCGAAAGATTCTCCATCTACCAGTACAAGAAGAAAGAAAGCCACTGCCTCGAATTGCCAAATGCAAAAAGACCAACAACATAAGTGTATTATACGTCAACACTTACTGAACAACCCAAAATGTGCACAGCTATTTGGCAAGAATTATTTGAAAAATATTCAGAACTAGCTGTATCTATTCGACGTTTGCCCGGGATTCAGTAATGTAATATTAGTTAAATCTTTTTGAGTTGAACATTTTAAAAATTATACCCAGAAAGAATTAAAATTTTAGTTTTTCTTGTTTGTTTACTTAAATAAATATTAGAGTAGTAATACTAAATTTGAAAAAATAATAATGTGTAAGTCACGTATTGGCGAGAAACACAAATATATAGAAACACACAAAGTGATCACATAATTATGTTTTAGAATTTTAGATGAGGATTAATAATTTGGTCTACAGTTCTCATCTTGGATGTTATTCTTACAACTTTTCAGTCGATGAGGCGTCCATCCTCCTTCAGGTACATCTGGTCGAACTCGGGAATCAGTACGGAATTTCAAACTGAACCCATTATTTAATCCACATGGGTAGATTGTTCTCATTCCGTCAGCTGTGATACATCATTTTTAATTATATTCTTAGTATCGTCTGTATTGAGGATTGAACTTTTAACCTCCAAAAGACTCGGTTAGAACTGATTATCACTTAGCATTTTATCCATTGCACCACGGGTCTATATGATACACCTGAAGAAGATTGGATGTTACGTCAGGTGAAACGTTGTGAGAATAACAAGGAAATATGAGGCAGTAGTCGGAATAATCCCAATATTACAAATGATCACATAATTGAATTAATAGAGATGCGTAAAAAGGTTAACCTGTAGGGGAGCTAACTCCCTTTTTAACATTCAATCAGTTATGTCCTTTATATTAAGTTATTCTTAGGCTAAAAAAACTTGACTCAGTTTTTTAGATCATTATTTTAATGTATCTCCATTGTAACAAGCTTCCTAGTAAGAGTAGCTATTTAAAAAAAAAAATTATTTTCAAGGAAACCTGAGCAAAATACATGTTTTCTTGCAAAGAACATAGTAGAAGGAAAATGAAGCCTAATTGGCTCATCATAATCAAATATCGATGTTAGATACATTGTTATTTTGATCTGATTTTGAAAATCCGACAAGATAACTTTATATATTAGAAGATACCTGATCTTCTTTTCACCTGGAGGCTTTATTTGCATTAAAAATCTTAAGCCGATCTTGGTGTAAATAAAAGTAATTTGGGTTCATGTTGTTATTCAATTAAAAAAAAATCAAATTTGTTGTTAAACTTTCTGAATGCATTTTTTTTTACTAGTGTTATGGCTTTGTTAATACTATTATTACTTAGCATCTGGTTTAATTTAATGTTTTTTCTTAAATCAGACTTTTTATTCAGTTTACAAACTAGAAACCTCTTTGTTAGTGTTACGGTGTTGTTATTTTGTTTGTAATGAAAGAATATTTTCGATAATTCTTAGGATGTATCCTCACATAAACTTAGAATTTTGTAAATCCTATTGTTTTATTACATGTTAAAACGTCTGTATTTTGTATGACTCTCTTTTTCTGTGAATGAAGTTGCAGAAGGGACATTTATTTTTTTAATAGTTTTTCTCAATGCTTCAACACTTAAAGCTTACTTTTCTGCAACATTGTTCTTCACTATGCTCCATAAAATGTCTATTATGTTGTAGTCAGCTGGGAAGCAGTCCTGTAGTATTGTGTTCGACAAATGGTAATTTCTTGGAAGGAAACTTTGTTCATGGAAGTTCCATTTAGTTTTAGATACACAGAGGAAGAAAAGAAAATTAGTTACAGTTGTTATAGCTAGATGAGTTTTTACTGTGAATGTTTTACAGGAGAGAATCGGAAAGTGAACCTCAGTTGAACACCTACCATGAAAATAACGATAGAGTAGAGAAATACTAGCAACCTCTCTTCTGTGACATCTGACTTGGTCAGAATTGTATACTTTTTGTTGAATCTCTGGTTAGCAGATGTTTGTTTTAGATTCTACTAACTGTTGCACAATAGATTTATTTGAAAAATTATATGAACATCAACCGATGTTACATAGGCATAGCAGTGTCATTATCATGCATGTGTGTTGTTTTCCTTCAAGGATTGATACCAATTTGGTTAGCTGCAACAAAAGTCATTTGACATGCTTTCTTAATATAATTGCTCAATTAATAAAAAAAATTAGAAAAATACTTGATTTATTCAGTCAAATGCTCGTCTCATAGCTGAAAGGTCAAAATAGGGAGAAAGAGAGAGAGAGAGTTACTTATGGTTTAAGCACATTGCTTAATTGTTTACCGTTTTGTTAGACCATCGTAAACTGTCGAGAGTTGTGCCCACTTCTCTCTCTGTTGGTCATGTCTGACATCAGGTCCATCTACTTTCTCAGCTTCAGGTTCTTATGACTCAGAAAGGTCAATCTCTTGACCTCCTTTATGACCCCTTTGTCTGAAACGGTTCATGTTTTCCCAATATATATCTCAATAATAGGTACTAACAACTAGGTACTAGCTACTAGTAGACGTACCCCCCCTCAATATTTAACATCAACAGTTGGAAGAGAAAATGTAGAATTGCTACCTGATTGAAGACAAGACATAATATTAAGCAGTCAGAATCGGACATACATATCTAACACACACATACTTACTTACTCAAAGCAGAAGCTGTATCATAAGTCATCCCCATAAGTAATCAAACTTTGTTTATTCCATTCATCATTTTCAATCCTCTCATAATATTCTTCATCATTCAACTAACAATCAACCCATCTCATTAACCTTTATCCTTGAGTGGCTTCTGGCCTTCATACGTGGTGACTCATTAGTAAAGAGAAATGTCAATAAGAATGTCATGTAGAACTAATTATTCCTTAAGATGAGAGAATTGGTTATGATAAACGTAGACACCTTTAAAAATCACATGAGGTTCATGACTGCCACAAAACGTGTTGACCACATCAAAGTAGAAAACCTATGGGATCCTACCAAATGAATCTCTGTGACATAATTAAAAGTTTTGAAACTGTTTTGCCATGGAAAACGTTCTCAAAATGGTCTTTCTAAATTATTTCTGGAGGGAATGATTTAGGGTAAGGGAAATAAGGGTAAGCCAAGAAAATGTTTGCAAATAGTCTGGTCTCAATGCAAATGAATTAAATGTTTTACTGAAAAGTCACCACTTAGCAAAGCTAAAAGCTACTCGAGGATAAGGGTAAATTACTTATGAGACCGATTTATTTTTTTAATGTTTATTGACATATTGGCTGCTGCAAAGGAGGTGGGATCCGTCTACCGTGCGAGTAAACTTCTCACATCTGATAGTATCCTATATCTATACAAAGCCACCATCCGCCCATGCATGAAGTATTGTTGTCACATCTAGGCTGGTGCATCATCCACTTGTCTCTCCCTCTTAGAAAAGGTCCAAAAATGAGTCGCTAATCTAATAGGTCCCTCACTATCCATCAAGCTTCAGCTCCTGTCTCATCGCCGAAATGTTGCAACCTTGTGCTTGTTTTACAAGTATTTCGATGGAATCTGCTCCGATGAACTTGCTGGTCTGGTGCCCCCTCGACATTAATACACTCGACCAACTCGACAATCATCTTTTTTTTTTTAATATAGTTCACCCCAGACAAGGCAGGCTGCCACTGTAGACGTAAGGGGCTACTGAGAAGAAACAAAAGGGAGAAGGTTGGGGGATCAACCTAGATTGGGATCTGCACAGCGAGATGTCTGTTTACATGAGTTTTAAATTTCTGCATGTCAGTACCGTCGGGAAAACAGGGGGCAGGGAGGGAGTTCCAGAGACCAGCAGCAGGAGGAAAGAAGCTATTTGAGTAGAAAGCATCTAGGGACCTCCACAATGAATGGATGGGATTTAGTCGATTGTCGAGTTGATCTAGTGTACTTACGTTGAGAGGGCACCAGAGCAGCCAATTCATCAGAGAACAATCCATTGAAGTATTTGTAAAACAAGCACAAGGATGCTACATTGTGGCGATGGGACAGGGACTGGAGCTTGGTTGACAGTGAGGGACCTATTAGGTTATCGACTCTTTTTTGGACCTTGTCAAGGAGGGAGAGACTAGTAGATGATGCACTAGCCCAGATGTGGCAACAATAAATCCCATCCATTCACTGGAGGTCTCCAGATGCCGGAGAGCCTTCTACCCCAATAGCTTCTTACCTCGTGCTGCCGGCCTATGGAACTCCCACCCTGCTCCATGCTTCCCTGACTGTACCAACATACAGAAATTTAAAACTAATGTGAACAAGCATCTCGCTGCACAGCTTCCAATTTAGGATGATCCCCAATACTTTCACCCTAATTCCCAGTAGGCCTTTACGTTTACAGTGGCAGCATGCCTTGTTTGGGGTGAACTCTGTTAAAAAAAAAATTAGATTTGTAGAGTTATAGCTCACAGGGAAGCAATCTTACTATTTTCTATGTCGGCTGTTCTTTTGAGTGGGTGGTATGTGGAGATTTTCAATCCTCTCATAGTATAAATTATAATTTGACTGTCAATCTACCCATCTCATTAACCCTAACCTAAAGTGGTGCTTAGTCCTCATAAGTAGTGACTCATTAGCAAAAAAATAAACTGTTCTTTGTCAAATCAGTTGATGCCGTTTCCCGGCGGCTTGCGAAGCTGGTAACCATATTGAATTCTAGATAACTCCCCATGCTATACACTTTCTTATCATATTCATTTCTTTGTACGAATTATCTTTTTCAGTAATAAATAATGATCACTTATTAGTCGAAAGTTACTTTTCCATCATCCTGTATATGATTCCAGAGAAATCACATTAGGATCTAAAAGAAACTGTTTCGCCTGCAGAGCGAGAGGGTTTGTAGGACCTTATGTAAATAGTTTCAAGAAGTTTTAAGTGAGCAACTAGTTGGATCTACTGAGGACAGTAAAAGAATCCACACTGAAGTTAGAAGCACAACTTTAGCTACTTATTAAATGTTGGCTGATGGCGGACACGGATGTCCAATTCTTTTACATTTGTCATCCTTATTTGGTTCAAATAACAACTGCAGGTTAGTATGGCTACTGGTTCCGCTGATAGTGCTTGGATATGAGTTTCTGTCAAATCATGAATAATTGTTCAAATGCTGAAGACTTTTTCATGTTTGTTCTACAAACGTAATAAAGTGCTCAGTTTTCCTGTTCCTTTATATTTTCTTCCCTGTTGATTTTGTAAGTAATCTCATCTATAGCATGTTTAAGCACGAAGTTTGCTTTCTTCCTCTTCATACACATTCATATGATTCCTTTAAGATTTATGTTGGCAAACACACACACATACACTGTTTTAAATTACTGATCAGACAAAAGCTGACTGCAAAAGTTTATAATGGTAAAAGAAAGAAGTATTCGTCTCCATTATAATTAAAGTTTGGCTCCATATTCGAAGAATCTGACTCATAGATGAAATAAATATACGATAACAGACGACATTGAAGGTTAATAGTAATATATTTTATTTTGGGCTTTGCGGAAAAGGAATTAAAAACAACTAAGAGTCAATCTTTACAGGGGGGGGGGCGCATCTTTGTAGATTTTATTATGTCACTGGTGAGTTGGAAAGGCCAACGACATATGTCCTGCTGGTAAGATCTCAAAACTTTCACTGGTTTGCAGGAAAAAAAATCGACTGTGCAGGCACTACAAGAAATAATCCAACAACATGTATTGTTACGCCAAGACATCTGATTGGCTGATGGGACGATCACCCAGTGGTAAACCCATCTATTTACATGAAAAGCAAATAGTACATCAAAATATGTGACTGCTACTACTGGTACTTATTCTGAAGCTAGCAATGACTTAAAACTGTACTTAGTGCGAGTATACTGGTTGTGTATCCTTGTCTCGACCAAAGCGTTTTGGAATTCCTCCTTGGTATATTCCCAACAGAAGTTGGACTCCGCGATGCGTGGTGGAGGACAGAACCAGTGAATGATTCTACTTGTTTTCTTTTGGAAAAACAAATAATAAAAAAAACAAAGCGCAAGTGAAGCGCTCTTTAGCCTTGGTAGGCAATCATGTTAAGTGATGTGAAAGTAATACCCGTTGAAGAAATCATGACATAATACAAACTAGTCTTTTGAAATTTCATGCTGAAGAAAGCTCATGAGGTAACAAAAAAGTTTATTCCCAGCAGAAAGGTGTGGAGGTTGAATGAAGAACATGTGAAATGTGAGTTTAGAGACCAAGTGATGAAGCGATCGGCTACCAAATCAACTACAGAACGTGTGGAAGAACAATGGAAGATGCTGAAGGATACACTGTTGGATGTAACAGACCGATTGTATCGCCACGTTGAAAGAATGGATGAGAGTTCTTGAGTCAGTAGATGTAGAACAGTTGAGGTAGCAGATCTAGTTCAAGGAAAACATGGGAGGAAGTGATAAAAATGTACTTGAGAGAAAGAGTGAAGAATAAAGATAGGTTAGTTTGGAAGTCAACTTCTTAAAGTCGTCCATCACATGCCAGCATGTAAAATGGACGTTAAATCGAATACAATGATCATGATGCAAGTTCATTACAATAGCGATAAATTAGATCAAATTAAAATTATATTTTTACATTTTTTCTTTTCTTTTCTTCCACTGTTAAATATCCAATAAATCCTATATTTTCTTTCAAGACAGATTTCAAAAACTAAATCTATTAACCAATTGAACCAACTCGTTGTCCAATCGGATTAAGAACAGCAATAGTGTAGAATATTTTAGGATGGAATTAGATGAGATAAAGGGGGGGGGAGGTTAATGAAGCACTTTTGGGGTATTATTGGATGAAATACTTAACAGAATTTGATCTGTATATTAATAGTGTATATGTTCCATTCAATGTTGTTTTTTTTATTGAACTGGGAATATAGTTTTAAAAAATAAGGTGCCCAAAGAAACATGAGTCAAATATTAATTAGAAAAATTAATAATACAATACAACCAACATATTTCCCTTAATGATTCTACTTTATACTGTATCTGCTAGGTAATCTTACAAAAATTCATTATTTATTCATGAGGAATTGGAAAGCATTTAGCGATAATCTATATAATACTAAAACTCTATTGTTCTTGTATGTTTGCAATCAGCTTTCAGCTTTCCGGTTTTCAACATCCGGTTGCGCATGCGTAAATAGCATCGTCTTCAATCTGTTATTCCAATTCCGTTATTCTCTATTATGATTAACGAACGCATGAAATTTTTCATTCTGGAAATTTTTAAACAATTTCATTTAATTTCATCAAATAGTTTATTTGTTTTCTTCACGGCTAAAAAACATTCAACGGGAGGACTTCGTAAAGTCTGTCGCAGTTTCAAAAAAACTCCTCCCTTTTAAAAAACAAAAACAAACAAACAAAAAAACAACACTCATTATTAATATCAGCCATACTAGCGGTCGGTGAACGAAACCACCTCCCACTTTCCCTCTCATAGATTTCACCACTCCTACTCCCTCTGTTTTCGTTACGTACGCGAGAAAGCCTACTGTTCCCCCTTCCTTTCTCAAATCGCCCTAACCAACCACTTATAATTCAGTAACTGTAATTTAAAAAAAAAACAATTATAATAAACAGAACGACTCATAGAAATCTATCTATATTCTTTTTTCATTTTAATATACTTTCATAGAAATGCTTCTGTTATGTAAAAAAAACTTATTTTCTTTATGCCACAAGTGTCACGCTCATACATGAATTCCATAGCTAATATAACAAACTGACCCAACGGGTCACGGGTGGTCTAGTATTGATTTAATAATTCATTATTGCAAGACAGATGACGTTTTTTTTTTTGTGCCTAGCAATATATGAAAAAATCAATTGAAAATCACTAAATACTGAGTGTTTGGGTTAAATTTGATAATTTTTTAATGTTCTTTCATTTCAGAACCATTTGAAGTATTTAATAGTCGTAAAGTGCGACAGATAGCTATTTCTGTTTACTATTAGTGGGTTTGAGAGTTTGAGATCATCGGCGACCGAAAAACATAGGAATATTAGAAGAGATTGACCTGCATATTACTGATTCATGCCGGATTAAAAAAAAAATTCAGAAATCTTAGCTGCTGCTCAGTGCTGTGAAATGTGAGCTGGAGAATAGTTGTGGAGATGTGGAAGCAATGGCTAGCAGGAAGGATCATAGCAGACGTTCTGACTGTGTCTGCACAACGAAATTCATCAAAAAGCTGAGAAAAAAAAGGTGCGGTTGGGCAATGCGGACCTTGGCGAGAGAGATGGGCGTCGAAGTGGCGATTATGAAGAAAGTTATGAATGAGAATCTTTGCTACTCCTCATACAAATGCTGCAAGGAACAATTACTCGCAGCCAAGGCCCAAGAGAACCACCTTACCAAAACTCCTCAACAAGTTCAAACATGCAGTTGAGCCAGTTGCACAACACGCAAAACAATAGGTGGATACCTTACAGTTCGCACGAAGTCCCGTGTGTCATGAAGACCAAGTTTCCTCAAACTGTAATGGTTTCCTTTTAAAAGGGATTAAGACTCAATTCAGATGGCTATATTGAGTTGCTGCCCACTGTTGTCAAGCGCTGCTGGAGAGGGTGGCTGCGAGAAGGCACCTGGCACAGCCTCCTGCACAGGAAAGTAACCGCTGGCATGTCTCGTCTTGTCCTTTGGGAATTGATCACACCAAGGGACTTGATCACATCTGTCTGTCGGTCAACCTATGATCACACCAGTCTGTCGGTTCATCCTTATGTCGGTCTCGTCTTGCCCTTTGGGGCTTGATAACACCGGTCTGTCGGGTGTTCTGCCCTGTGCAGTTCTAGGAGGTGCCGTGGTGCGGCTGTTCTGTCCTGTGCAGTTCTAGGAGGTCCACCCTCCCAGGCTTCGCCTCCCCTCTTCGGGGAGGAGTAAGTTTATTGCTTACTGCCTGAGGCGCCCCTACCGGGGAATGCCGACGGGGCTGCCCAGGCAATTTTTAAATGGCCAGAGTGCTCACTTTCTCGGGCGCTGGCTTTTCAAACCCCACTTTCCCGACCCGACCTTGGGTCGAATCTTACTTGTGGGAGTAAGATAATTGGCCTTGAGCCTAACTCCTGGAGAGGAGTAAATAAATATACATGTAGTAACAGGACTCAGCTCCATGTCACACCACTGGGAAAAACTAGACGTGGCTGTCCGAGAACTTTCACGGCTTCACCAATCCCAACATATGCCCCCCCCCCCCCCCCCCCCAACTTGCTTGATTGCAACCCCATGGACTATTATGTACGAGACACAGTTGAGAAAGAGATCAACTGTACCGTATGCAACACCAATGACGAGCTGATTGCCAGGATCAGATGTGTTTAGGCATCTCTCAAAGGACACCGTGAAGGCCATGTACTCCAGGGTGAGAGGCCATGTCTTCAGCTTAATGAGCTGTATTCAGCTAAAGATTTTCTAAGAGATGCACTTTGAATTTTGAGAACACTTCAATTATTGGCCAAAATATGACGTCCTTTGTTTCCTTTCCAAAAAGTGTCAAATTTATTCTCGAACACTGATTTTTTTTTTTTAATAAAAAAAATATTTGAGGTTGATTATCTGTTAGAAATGGATTTAAAAATGTGGCGTTAATAAAATAAAATAAAACACTGTGCAGTGTTTCTCAGGGAGTTTTTTTTTTTTTTACTTTCAATTTTGTTTTGTTTTTTCAACTATGCTCGCTTTCTTGTTGTTTGTTTTACCAAATTGTTATTATTTTTTAAAAATAGCATTTTGAAAGTTAAATTTAATTATTAGTGTATTATTCAGTTATTAAATTATTAATTGAACCAAATTGTTATAAAACTATAATTAATTTTGTTAAGGTAACGTTGCTTTAATCTCTATAACATTATTTAGTGTAAGTAGTTTCCAAAATTTTAATTCTTTTAATACATGAAAATTTGCAAGAATTTTAAAGCCAGAAATGACTTTCAATTAGACAATTTAAATGCTTTCAAATTCCTTTCAAATTTCGAAGGGTCACAGAGTAATTTGTTACTTTTTTCAACTATTTACCGAAGATTAAAATGACTTGTTTACGAGTAGCCCCTAGCACTCCTCCTCTGGAGTGCATTGCCACTTTCCGACCTTGTGTCACATTCTACTGTGTGGGATGTAGATAAATAGGCCATTTATAAGAAAGTCCAAATAGCTCGGTTGGTAGAACGTCAGACTGAAAATCTCAAGGTTTCGATTTTGATTTCTGGTCATGGCATCTGCTTTGTTTGTTGGGAATTTATTATTTACTATTAATGCAATATTTTCCATTTCTAAAAGTAATAAGGAATTCGAAATGAGACAAATTCCATAATGTCTTTATTACATTAAAAAAAATTGTGACTGACAGACGGACAGACAAAATATCTATTCATATAAGATAATGATACAAACTTTTAATGTAAAATATAATTTTTTCATTTAATTGGTTAATTGACTTATGTTTTGAGGCATGTCCGACCGTCCGTCCGTCCGTCCGGATTTTTCTCCGCAACCATCCATTGAATTTCTCTGAAATTTTGCATGAAGTTGTAACTTTGGTCAGGTTAGAAAGTGACATTCTCCGATTTTTGAAAAAAAATCTGATTAGCCCTCCAGGGGGTCAAAAGGCCCCAAAATGGCATTTTTTGCCCCATAACTTTTCATCCATCCATTCAATTTCTCTGAAACTTGGCCAAAATGTGGAGGCACTTGTTCCTAATAGAAAATAATAAGTATCGCTGATCTTGGAAAAAATCTGGTTCGCGCCCCCAAGGGGTCAAAAGCCCCCAAAATTGCAAAAAATGACCCTTTTCTCCCATAACGTTTGATCCATTCATTCAATTTTTCTGAAACTTGGCCGAAATATAGAGGCAATTTTTCTGGATATAAAATGAGCATCCTTGACCTCAGAAAAATTCTGGTTCGCGCCCCCGGGGGGGTCAAAGGGGGGGGGTAAAAATGCCCCAAATTGCCCAAATTTATTGCATTTTACACTCGCCACATCGAGTCACATACAGAGGAGGACCACGCACGCGCGGCTTGTTTATTTTGATTGTGGTTGACATGCTACTAAAACCCCTAAAAACCACTGATATTTTATTCTAGCAAATGTTTTATGGCATCAAAAATACTTCTTTTACTCTTAAGGAAAAAGATTATCATAAACTTTCTTATAATAATTTATTGACTTTTACTGCGATGTTGATGATTTTATTTAAAAAACAAAAAAACAGAAGAAAAAACAGGTTCTCTCAATACAGGTTTATCTATATAATAATACGCTAACACTTTCATGTTTGTAAGTCCATTATCATCCTCCACTCTTTTTTTTCAAAGATGGAATCTCCCGAGCACCAAAGATGCAATGGAAAAAAGTATTTTTTTTTTAAATTTCATCTGATGTCATGGCTGTATCGAATGTGAAACTAACTAAAATACACTTTGTTGGCCTTCGGTCTAGAATCAAAGTGTAGTAGCTGTTCTGTCCAAAGATGGTACAATAATATTGTGGGTTCTGTGTTTGCGCTGAACCTTCATAGAATGGAAATGTCACAAACTCCTACAAGGGTTGTTGGATAATGAGGGTGCAGGTTTGTATAGATTTTAGCACAGGTGAATGAGTGCGGTTACACCGATCTTGCATGAAACAAAGAAAGTTCACAGAGTGCATTCTAGAATAACCTAGCACTGGGAGGAGACTGAGTCTTGCCCCTCTGACCGCCTCCATCAAAGTAATATGCAGATGTGACGTCACGTGGGATGCAAGCAAGGAAGAATGGTAAGATTTGAAAGGAGACCATCTTTGGATGCTGATGCGGACGGTCGCGAAAACAATGATGAGATGACTGTTGAGGGTCGCATGCTGTTATGGGTGCTGATGTTATCTGTCGCCCTATCTGTCTATCTGAGTCCCCAATGGTTACCTTAGGTTAAGATTTCTGTCTCTCTCCTACATAACTTAGTGTAAATTGTACTTGTAACTTATTTAACGTATTTCTCTCAATAAACCTCCATTTCCAAACTCTGTCTTCTCTCAATTCTTCTTAATCTAACTCAACAAAGTTATAAGAACAATGGGTCCTAACAAGAGACGACACGGAATGCAAGGGAACCCAATGGCGAGAAGAAACTGACAAGAAGAAGATTCGAAGAAGCAACAAAACGACACAACACAACAGCTCTGAGAAATAAAGAACAACAGCACAGTCCCGACAAAGAATTGAATGACAACATGGAATTCGAGGAAAGAAACAAGGGACAATGTAACAGGGTTTTGCAGATAGACCTCCATAACCAGATATATTATGAAGCTACATTAACCAGAGTACTTAGATAAGTATGTTATAATTTGAACAAAGGTGGTATATGTGTGCATGTGTATGGGGGGGGGGGGCACACCAGGTGTAGTTTTGGCAAATTTTGGAAAGTATCAGGATTTTAAAGGATACAGTGTCTTGGCAGCCAACAACTGATGCAGGCAGTTTGTTCCATGCTTCAGAAATTCTGAGCATAAAAATTTTTTTTCTGAAAGTCATGTGAGCTGTCCTGTTTACTAACTTTGTAGGCATGTTCACATGTGTTAGCCACACGAAGATCAAAACGGTGCTCCAGGTTATTGTTGGCAAGATGATTAATAATTTTGTGGGTATTTACCAAGTCAGTTGCTAGACGTTGAAGCTTCAATGAATCCAAACTTAAGCAAAATAGGCGTTCAGAGTATGGTAGGTATCTGAAATAGGGTATTTGCTTGGGTGCAATGCACATCTCTGAACGGTTTCCAGGTGGTCAATGTTCTGAGCAAGATAGAGGTTCCGAACTTGTTGTCGCACCATAACTGTATATAGTTTTAAATAGATGGCTGGAGAGTGGCTAACGAAGGTCTGCTGTGTGATGTAAAGACACAGTCGGCCTTCTTGACAATTGTAGAGATGTGCTTTGTCTAACGCAAATCACTGATTACCGTAATGCCCAAGGCGTGTTCACAAGAAGACCTCTTGAGTCTTATTGTGAAGAGCAAAAACAAACAAAGTGTCAATTAAAATCATTTGGTCATTAAAAAAGTATTAATGTAATTGTAGTTAGAAACTTGTGGAATTAATTGGCATTTAAAAAAACCCAGTTAAAAAACATGTCTAAAATGCAATTATCCTAGCTCTTAACTCTAACCCCAAAATATAGTGGCAATTAATGTTTTCAAATGTTTTGTTTTTATCTCATTGTTTATAGGATCTTTATATTTTTAGTTTTTGGTTAGTTTTTAGTTTTTATCTTTTTTCTAGGAGTCTTATTTTAATGCTGGTAAGCATGAAACTTTATACAACGCTGTAAATATTTTAAACTGCCTCAAACCCACCCCACTTCTTCGAAATCTATCTTTTCCAGCTCTTTCTGTTGCATTACCCGTTCTTTCAGGTCCAACAAGAATGACAAAGAACAGAACGTATATGGAAAAACTTTGGTTTTCTTTATTTGCCATTACCAAATGGTTTACGCCGGCTACGCACACATATTAAACAATCTTTTGAAATACTTTTGTCTCATGAAAGTCTTTTTCTTGCTGAGGTCACAGACTTGGTTTATGCTAGAAACTCGTTCGTATATACATCCGATTGAAAAGCAATTTGCTCTGCATTGTCTATCCGAGCGTGAACTGAAGCAATTGTTCTACAAGCACTTTGGTGAAGTACAAGTCAGGAGATTCCTTCATATAACCAACCTGCTTATCAGCCACATTTTTAGTCAGCGGACACAAAAGTCTAACAGTAAGACTGGCTTGGGTACCATAGCCAATAAAGCTTCATCGGTGCCATAAATATTGGTAAACTCGCATTCTTCCGGTACATCAATACTCCGATCACCAAACGTTTCGGCTCTTCGCGTTTTTGAAACCGTCGTTGTTCAAGTCCCTTTTGCACTGCGGAACCTTCTCCTTTTTAACAGTTATCAAGTCGCCTTTATTTCTTTCTCGACGTCCCACCCACAATGGACTCGTCCACGATTCATTTTTGCCACTCTTCATTATCTTACATTTCTAGCTTTCTTTTTCTTTCTATCCTTTTCTTTCTTCTGCCTACCCTGCTTCCCAACCTTATCAACTATTCAAACTCTGTCTACCCCAACCTGACCTCGAATTAAATCTGGTGGTGAAGCTCTAATTTGGGAGCTTAGGAGTGTGTAGTCAATCGCTTAGTTGCCATTACTTCCACTCCCAGGTTTACTCAGACCCGGAGAAGTGGTAGTACCTGTCATGGTCTCATCTTAATATCGCTAATATTTATTTTTAGTTATATTTTAAGTACTTTATCAGATTAAGACCCAAGCTAACTTTGACTATGACCCTAACACCAACCCTAACCCTAACCCCTAACCGAACCCTAACAATGGGGTCAAAGTTAGCTCGGGTCCTAATCTAAATAAACACCTTATTTTAAAACCTAATATTTCAGCGAGTTAATATCTATTTGTTTTAAAGACTTATTTTTGTATTATTACATTAGAACAAAATCTGCAAGTTATACTTTGGAACAATTAAAAACATTAAGAGATTAATGTCTAGAATTTTTCTTCCATAAAATCTAGTTACGTCCACATATTATTAAGTTGATCATGTACAATAAAAAAGGAAGACAACTGCAACACACATAACTGAGTAATTTACATGGGAATTTAAAAAATAATCATAAGTCACCACTTATCAAGGCCAAAAGCTACTCGTGGATAAGGATTAATGAGATTGTCAGTTAGATGATAAACAATACTATGAGAGGATTGAAAACGATGAATGGACTTGACAAAATTTGATTACTTAAGAGGGCAGCTCAACAAGTATTTGTTAACATTGGACTTGAAAATGAGTATGTAGTAGTTTGCAGGGAAACTACCCGGTGGCAATGTTTCTACAGATGGGAAATTATTATGTAGATTCTGTTTGTTTTTAGGTACATAGAGGGAGAAAGAACCGCTCTTTGCATTGGTGGTAGGTAGACGAGTTCTTGCTGTGAATGTTTTACAAGGAGGAGGAACCAGAGATTGGAACTTAGTCGAGCACCTTCCATGAAAATAATGATAGAGTAGAGAGAGACTAGCAACGTCTTTTCTGTGAAAAAGAGGCTGCGGCGAAGGTATCACCCTTACAAAGTCGATTTTGTACTCTATTAAGGTAAGAAAGAGTTCTGTGATCGACACCTCCCCAGATGTGGTGGCAGTACTCCATCTTAGGATATTATCTGACTTTTGTATAGGTAGAGGATTGTATCAGGAGTCAGATCCTTTCAGGAGCGGTAGAATGATCCAACCATTTTTTAAGCAACTTTAGCAACAGATTGCATGTAGCTAATACATTAATGATATTAAAAAAAAAATGAATTCACAATTATGTTATGGCATGTTTTTTTGTTTTTTTAAATTTTTTTTTTTTTTTACTTATATTCATCCCACACAAGGCACAATGTCCCTGAAATGTAAGGGGCTACTGTGAATTAGGGGCCAGATTTATAGGGTTATCCTAAGTGGGGAGTTTTGCAGTGAGATGTTTGTTCACATTATATTTAAATTTCTGCATCTTAGTACAGTCAGGGAAACAGGGAGCAGGGAAGGAATTTCAAAGATAAGCAGTTTGAGTAAAGGAGCTATTAGAGTAGAAAGCTGGGGACCTCTACAGTGAAGGGGTGGAATTTTGCTGCTTGTCTGATTGTTCGGGGATATTTACATTGAAGGGGGCACAAGTGCAGCAAGTTCATCAAAGCACATTCCATCGAAGTGCTTTTAACACAAACACAAGGATGCAACATTATCGCGATGGGACAGGGCTTATTAAGTTTGTTTAATTTTTATATTCTTTTTGAAAATTTGCTTCAAAGTTTTCCTATGAATGCAATAATCTGTAATATGAAACTAATGTTATATCACGATTGTAATCTTTGTTAGTTGAGGAGTTCTTACGTTAGACTCCAATTTTCACCATCTGTCGTCGCAGAAAACATTCCAAACACTCAAGTTTCCTCATCTTTACGATGCAGTTGCCATGCTTGAACTATTTTGTTGCTTCGAGGAACTTAATCGTGTTTTACATTCAAGTTCTCTCATCATTCAGCACAAGCTCAAATTTGTTCCATTTTTTGATCGGGGGGATAATTAGTTGCTTATGAATGACTGGTCTGATGATAATGTTTCTCGTGTCGGTTCCTTGTTGGAGCACCCATGTGCAATTCAGTCAAGGTGCATGCATGGGTTTAGCTCTTGTAAAAACTATCTTTAATTTACATGTGCAAGATCAAATAAAAAGTGGCCTGCACAGACGAGCGGCAATCGGATTTAATGATGTTGGCATGTTAATACGTCTAGATGCGTCCTGGCTATTATACACAGGACTTTGATATGTTCCAACACCCCCGATTCTTTTCCACTATTTACTTCAGTTAAATATATATATATATATATATATATATATATATTATGAAAGTCGCTCCAGACAAGGCATAAAGCCACTTGATGTAAGGAGCTGAAAAAAAAACTACTTCAAGGTCAAAAACTAGCCAACACTAAGTGTTAGATGGATATATTCTGACCCAGAAAACAGCAATTCCTTCCCCTTTGTCAGAAACATCGCTCATAGAATGTCAGGACTAAAGGACAAAATAAGGGAAGTGAGAGTTACGAGGCTGCCGAAAGTAAACCTAAGATCCACTTTGTACTCTCCTATATATATTATATATATAAATAATGATTCTGGGAGGAGGGGGGGGGGCAAAAAATAGAGTGCTCGATTACAGTGGTATGAGCATAATATTAATTTATTTATGGACATAAAAATACAGGCCTCAGGGCATTAAGGAAGCCAGGGGTTGACAAAGAGACTCAGACCAGTCTAGAAAAAAAAAAAGAAAAAAACTAGACACAAGAATAAACTCACCATTCATCAGTTCTGAAAGCAGAGTAAGAGAACTCTTCTGTTTGGGGAGTTTAGTAAGTGAAAAACAAATAGCTAACAATTTTACATGTATAGCAACTAAAAATTGAGCCTGACAATAACGATGTGTTTGTGTGTGTATGTTTAAGAGAGAATTAAAGACATAAAAATAATCGGTTAAAACCAGCATCAGCATAACCGCCCGTTTCAGTGACAATGACAAAGTATAAAGAGCTGGTAAAACATATTCTTAATACGGTTTTAATTCGTATTCACACTGTAATGTCTCTATTATTGATATTGAGCACTGTACATACCAACTTAAGGGATATCTTGATCAAATTTAAGCATAACTTTTTTACTGATTTGCTCTTTACTTTGTTTTTATTCATACAGACATGTACAAAATCTGCGACACTAGCATGTCGATGTTATTGATCTACTGCAGTTAAAAGCTGAGATCTCATCAGGAAGAATTAAAATCTGATCCTTCCTTCATATAGTATTTGGGAAGGATCAAATTCTAATTCTGCCTGATGAGATCTCAGCTTTTAACTGCTGTAGATCTATAACATCGACATGCCAGTGTCATAGATTGTGTACATGTCTGTATGAATAAAAACAATCATATATATATATATATATATATATATATATATATATATAGTAATCCAGGTAAAGTAAACATCCTCAGGATAAAAATCCAAAGAATTTCAACCGGTCTTACAAAGATAATAAACCGGTTCTTTCCAAATATGATTAGAGGGAAGGACCAGATTTTCTTTCTGCCTGATGATATCTCAGTTTCTAACAGCTGTTGATCGATAATATCGACATGCCAGTGTCGTGGATTATGTACATGTCTGCATAAATAACAATAAATTATATATATATATATATATGTATATGTATATATATGTATATATATGTATATGTATATGTATATGTATATATATATATATATATATATATACATATATATATATATATATACATATATATGTATATATATATATACATATATATGTATATATATATACATATATATGTATATATATATATACATATATATGTATACATATATATATATATATATACATATATATGTATATATATATATACATATATATGTATATATATATGTATATATATATACATATATATGTATATATATATATATACATATATATGTATATATATATATATATACATATATATGTATATATATATATATATATATACATATATATGTATATATATATATATATATATATATATATATATAACGCCTCCTTTCAGTTTCAAGAGACAATTGATATCTCCTGTAAGGGTGCCCTGTACAGGAAGTCTGTAGTGAAGCAAGGGTTACACAATCCCAACCGTACTTCTCTTGAACCGGTATTGCTTGAGTCTAGTGGCAAAGACAAGTCCAGGACGACTGGAAACGATGTTGGAATAAGCAGAGAAAGACTAGTATAATTTAGGAGTTTTCCTTCTGTAGTGAAAGTGATTTGAACACTCTCTCCAGTAATAATGGTCGCCCATACTAGTCAAAATGTTGACAACTCGTGTGCTGTCTTTGTGGTGGAAAGCGGGATGCTGGCTATTCTAAGCATCCAGGACAGTGAGCCAAGCCATGTCGGGCTATGCAAATAATTTGTTTTTCACAATTAGTGATATACAGACATCCTGGGCAACAAAGTGAGTTGTGGCCGGTTATGTAAATGGGTCGTTTTGGGTTCAGTATAAAACAAGCAATAATTCACCATTTTGGCAGTTGGCTTTTGAGTCTAATGTTGTTCATATTAGAGTTTGTGGGAAAGTTCTTTTGCTGTGTGTGTGTTCGAGTCCCATGTAAAACATTGTACCGGTCATTCGTGTTTTCTGCCAGTTAGAAGAGGTTGCTTGTTTTAGTCGTGCTTTCTTAATATTTTAACAAAACTCTAAAAGAATATTGCCTTTCTGTAAGTCCTTTTTGCTGTCCCATAGAAGTCAGGGTGCAAGTGGTGCCCTGATCAAGTTTTATTTATAGCACCTTCTTTTAAACTAGTTTCCCTATCAAGGCTTGACAGTCTAGTCTATTCTACACTTACTCCATAGCTGGAGGGATGATATATGGGTATCAGTGAAAGTGATGCAGTAACCTCGACCGAACTCAAACCTCGCATGCTGAGTCAACAGTCTGCAGCTGAAATCAATACACCACGCCACTTTCTTCATGTAGGTAAAAAGTTATCCAGTCGCGAAATGCGTCAATTTCGCGACTGGATAACTTTGTCAGCTCTTTCAATTTCTCGTATTTGGACTGGTACTCATCGTCTGGATTAATCTTCAGTCAACCCTCTGGATGTCTTTCCTGATTATGTTTTACAAATTGTATGCCTTGGACGGATTATATAGATTCAACAAAAAAGTATGTTTTTGGGTTGATATATTTGATGTTATATATTTTTATGTATTTTTGTATATATTTTTATATATTTTCAAAGTTTAATTTTATTACCTGTAGTAGTATAACTGCGGTAATGGTCCTCTGAAGAGAAGAATTATCTTTGAAAACTCATGAGCTAAGGACTTTAAGATACTTTGCTTAAACTTTGAATTCTAATAAAATTTGATTGACATCTTATTTCATTACTTCATTTTATATTATAATATTAATGCTCTATCCTATATATTAAGCTTCAGTTTTTATCCGGATGTTTCACTAATTATAAGATATTAGTTGACGCTTATATCTTTTGTTGGATTGCTTCATATATATATATAGGGTGGGCAAAAATAAGGGTCCTATTTTTAAAAATTCATAACTTTTTTATTTATTGATTTTTTTTTTTTTTTTTAGAATAAGTAAAGGACCCCTTCCGAAGCAAGCATGAGCCGTATTAGCCCTAAGGAACGTACCCTCATTTAGAAAACATTATTTTTGCTTAAAAAACTCAAAACAGTGTAAAAAACAATACTTTAGTTTTTGTAAGTTTTAAGAAGTGTTTTTCGGCTAAAATTTGTTTTGTTTATTTCAAAAAATCTCGGAAGGGTCAGTCTACACACACATAAAGTTTGGTGAGTTTAACTTTTATTTTGTGGAAGTTATTCAAATTCAAGTTATTCAAATTTAAAGATAGGACCCTTATTTTGGCCCACACTGTATATATATATTCCCTTTTCCATTTTATTGCATCCAGTTGGATTTATTTTGTCCTTTTATTTTGTCATCTCTCTCTCTCTCTCTCTCTCTCTCTATATATATATATATATATATATATATATATATATATATATATATATATATAAATTCCTATACAAATTTTTTTAAAAAAAAGTGTTTGTTTTGTCCTGGGAGATTATTACATCGACAGACTGACTTACCTCTCCCAAATTTCTTTGTCTCTCTTTTTTTTTTAATAAATCATTTTAATAAAATATAATTTAATCCATAATCCATTAGACACCAATTAAGCAAGATTTTTTAATTACAATGTCTTAAGACCCCTTAAGCTTAAGCCTTACATTTTAGACATTTATTAGCATGAAAATAACGTAATGAATTTTGATCAAGATTGGAATAAGGATTCTAGACATAACGTTTAGTATCATTATATATTGATTTTAATCTTCGTAAGTGGACATAAAGAGGTGCAAAACAGTTCTGTTTGGGGAATTAATTTTATCCGTTCTGGTACGGGTATTTTTCTAATATTGTATATAAATAAGTTCTATAAGCCTGTATACACAATCCATATATAATGTACACACAATTTTTGTTTTCAAATTTTTTATTGTAAGCAACTGTACAGAGTTGAGCTATGACATGGATAAGAATAAAGAAGGGACACATATACCCATAGTTGTCAAATATTATCCTTGTGGTTGCATCACAGGCAACCATCTAGAAAATCTCACATTCTGTTTGTTTTAATATTTATTTATCTATCTATTATTATACTAAATATGAGTTAATCAACGTTTGTTTCCATAAGGCTTTTTTCTTGTATACTTTAATAACACAAAATACATGTTAAAATATACATTAGTTCTCGGATTGATTTATGTTTGAAAAAAAATTGTTTTAATTGTTCTAATCAGCCATAATTTATAATTAACTGAACAAGTCCCCTATCTCTCCCTTAACTATGTAGGTGTTACGTGATCACTCAATATATTGTTATCCTTAATACAAAACTTCGGATGTAAAGGAGACAACACAACTTGCCTTTTTGTTTCCCGTCGGTGCAAGAGTTCCCTCTTTTGGTATAAAAAAATGAGACAGTGTTTCTGTTATAAAAAGAATGCTTTTATATTTTTCGTTCAAATCAATCACAAATTAACCTTAGAACTTTGCACGTCTATCTATCCCTGACTAGTCTGTCTGTCATTTAGAATCCCTCCCCGACTGGTCTGCCAGTCACTTTGTCTCCCAGGGTACCAATAATCAACCTGTTAAATAAAGTTTGTTTATGTCATTTGACATCAATTCTGTCGTCAATGTTTGTGACCTGAATTCCAATCACAGCTTTATTGCACAATAACATTCTTCTGCCGATTGTGCTTTTGACGTACTGACGTCATGGACAAATTAATTTTTTCGTTTTGTCATTTCTTTCAAAAATGATTCTTTGTTCTCTGGTCTTTTTTATTTTGACCCTATATCTGTATGCCAACGTCCATATTTCCAATCTGGATCTCATACCTATAATATTACACTAGCGGGACCCGTGGAAATTCCACAGTTGTATCCTTCATTATTGTATATTGCTGTCATGCTTAAAAGAAGTCTATGGATATCTGGCGCGAATGCAGACCTCACAATATTATTCTACCACCTTTGTTCAAACTGAAACATGCTTACCTAACTATTCTGGTTAATGTACCTGTAGAATATATTTGGTTATGGGGGTTTATCTCCAAAACCCTTGTAGGAGTTTGTCACATATTTATATTCTAGAGAGGTTTGCTGTGAACGCAGACCCCATGATATTATTGTACCATCTGTGAACATAACAGATACCACACTTTAATCCTAGCCTGAAGACCAAGAAAATGTATTTTAATTAGAGTTCCACGTTCAACACAACAGCGATATCAGATGAAATGTAAGACATTACTTTCTTTTTTTTTGCATTGAATCTCAGCAAACGGGCGATTCCATCTTTTAAAAAAAGGGGTTGAGGGTGATAACATACATACACACATGAAAGTGCCTTAGCGTATTATTATATAGATATGTATTGCTCTCTCCTTTTTTTTTTTTAACTCTATGTTAATTAAACAACTTTCTAATATTTCTTAATGCCTCTGAACATTTAGAGAAATAGTAACTCTCTTTTTTCAGCATCCTCATCTAATTTACATACATGTATCTGTATATACCACAAACATGTATGTGAATTAGATAGCAAGATAATAGGTCTCTTTACTTCTATATAGTAATAATAATAATAATATAGAAGTAAAGAGACTTCTTATGTTTCGTTATGCAAGAAGAATGTCTTAACAGGTATCTTGCAGTCTATGAATTTTTAAATTAAATTAAATAGTTGTCGTGGTTATGACCCAAAGGAGCACAGGCACGTCTAGTATATATATATATATATATATATATATATATATATATTCCTTTGCCTGTAACGTTGAGATAATTTAGTAAGCGAATGCTAACATCAATCAGCAGCAGCTGAATTAAGTATTAGTATTATTTGTAAACAAGATAACTGTTTTTTTCCAAGTGATTTTAATTATAAAAATTGTAAGTTGGGAAGCAATAACAGAAGTGTGTCATCATCATCACCAGCTCCATAGTATATATACAATTGACATTTGATCCAGAAAATATTTTGAATGATGTTAACTCCTTCTAACCTACCGGCACACATATGTATGTCTTGTCTTTAATTTTCTTATCTTTTTGTTTTTGCTGGGGATGGGGCATCCTACTAGATGCCAGACATTCACCCGCTGTTTCAGAGACTCCAACTGAGAGATATTTTTAGGATTTTAACCGTCTCTTTAAGTGCAATTGTTTGGATCTCTCTTGCACTTGGTTCATCGGGTATATTTGCCAGGTAGTTTTTGAAATTCGTTTTCATGATCCTGATAGCTCGTATGATTACTGGAATGATGGAGATCTTCCTAAGATTCTAATTTCTTTTTATGTCGTATGTAAGACCTTGGTATTTAGTTATCTTCTCCCTCTCAGCTCTGTTTAAGGCAGCATCATGAGAGACACTGACTTCAACTAGTATTGCTTCGATCTCTTTCTTGTCTCATATCACTATGTCAGGTTTAACAGCTCTGTTTTCTAAGTATTAGCTGCAGGCATTGCATAGTCATAGTGGATAGTGTATGACTTATTTCCAACACTTCTTTCTGGTATATGCTCCCAGGACTTGCTGCTACACTGGATATTCAATTTTTTACAGATGGTCCAGTTGAGATAATTACACATTCCATTGTATAATAGGCGTCCCCCAGCAGAATCTTACAACTGGATGTCACGTGGCTCACACTCTCTACTTCTGTGTGACAGAACCTGCACTTGTTGTTGTTGCTGAGACCACTTATCTTTTTAAAAGCATTGTTCATCAGGCCGTGATCTTGGGTAGCCATTATCATCCTCTCGTGATCTTAGTGGAGCGATCCTCTTTTGAGCCAGTATACAGAGCCTTCCTTATCTATATATTCTTGGGATAGTTCTTCCAGAAAATATTTCGCAGTGAATTGTGTATGATTTATTTTTAACAGTTCTTTCTGGTATATGTAGCCAGGACTTTTGAATTATGCGATCCTCTGTTTGAAGGATATCGCATTTCAAACTGGTTACTATTAAATTTCCTAGTTGTAAATTAGACTGTTTGAACAAGACTATCTCCAATGTTTACTTTGTTCATTTTATACCAGAGTTTTGTATGTTAATAGCATAACAGATCCTTAAAGGCAGATGGAATTGAAGTTGTTGAGAAAACACTTGAGTATAGACCATTAACTACATTGACCTTTCACTTTTTTTTTATTACCTGTCCAAAACAAGGCAGGTGTTTTATTTGCTTGTTTTATTAAGTGAAACTTAGAATATTCTTTATAAAATTATCAATATTTTGGAAGTTATATAGGTTCGAAATTTATCATGAGTATTCTTGATATCGGCATCACACACACACACACACACACACACACACACACATATGTATGTATGCGGAATTGGAGAAAAAAATTAAGTTTATTTGTTTTATTTGTAATTATGCCCTAAACTGCTTTATTTACATTTCTCATAGCATTAGTTTTGAAAAGTGAAATTTGTACTTTCACAGATTAGGACCCACATTAACTTTAACCTAAACCCTAACCTTAACCCTAACGACGAGGTCAAATTTAGTGTGGGTCCTAATCTGTGAAAGTACCGTGAAATTTTATTTTCACATGAAGTCATTATAAAAAGTTATCTTTTTCTCAGTATCCGTTTCAATTTGGAATTTTGACCACAGTATAGAAATAAACTAGTGAAAAAGTATTCTTTTATATTTTGAAAATAGTGACTAAAACACACCACAATTGCTAAAAAAAAATTAGTAATTTGTATTTAGAAGTAAGCATAAGAAAAACAGAGCACAACTTATCACACTGCACAAGGAAGTAAAAGTTCTTGAGACTCAGAAAAAACAAGAAATTATCGATGAACAAAGTGTTTCAGGCAAATACTCGGGATTGTAAAAAAATGTTCAGAATGACTATCCCGTGAATACTCGAGATAATCAAGGGAGAGGTTAAGAATATTGACCTTGTCACATTTAGTAACAAATAAATATATTGGTTGGTTATTGAGTTTTACGGCATGTTGTAAGTGTCGAAATAAAACGTGGTAGATTTCTCGGAAGGTAAACTTTTTCCTTTTCACCGTCTGATTCTTACTGCGCTCTTTCTTGCTCCTTTCCTCCTCCTTTTTATTCCCTCTCCTTTGTCTCTGTACTTTGATCTTAGCTTTATATACACTACCATCATTTACTTAGGTATATAAGATGAAACAGCCCGTGCATGCGTCTTTTCCAGACTTAACATGGTGGACAAACCATGTGAAGGAACGCAGGCTTTTAGGTTCAGGTGAGTCATTAACATATGTCACACATGTCAACCCTTGCTAAGTCATTTTATGCTGAAACCACATGTATGTTTTGAAAATGAATGGCCAGTAGATTAATTTGTATGTATCTTATATATAAATTAATGCTGGCCGGATTTACAAAGTTGGACCTAAATAGCATTTAAGCTTAGAGTATATCAGTTTCAATGTTATTTTGCTATAAACAATCCTTAGGATATGGTTATCTAAATCTAACATATCTTCTAACATAGCGTCTTTGTTCTAAGATAAAGTTATCTTGTTGGATTTTTAAAGTCAGACCCAAATAGTGTGTAAGCTGACAAATCAAACTTTGCTACGAAGTCACCAATTTTAATTTGTTATTGTTGGAGCTTTTTACTGGCAATATAATGATGTACTTGGTTATAATTTATTTAAAAAAATTACTTCGTTCAGCCCAGAATGACCGATTATATGAAACTTTTCAATAATCACCAAAAAATCGAAATCAGGAAGGGGAATAACTCATATTTTTTATTGAAGAATATATATTAAGAGTTGCCTACATTACAAATAAAATTTTATTTCTTTTTCTATATAAGTTAAAAAATATGAGCTAACAAAAATTAAAACCTAAGATGACTTCACTGTATCCCGGACAATACCGGGTAAGTACAGCTAGTGTATAATATAATTAGGTCTACATTGGATGGGGAAAATGGATAACACGGATAGACGCAGAGAATCTTTGTAATCAAACACAGTTCATATCATTGTTCAATGCTAGTACTCCCATAGTGTTCCTTATCTTTTGACTGACAATCATTCTGTCTCATTAATAACCTGTTGAGATGTCGTTGTGCGACATACTTTCTCATGGAGGCATGTAGAGTGAAACCAGCAATTTTCTTGATCCGATGCGCTGCAGTCAGGATCATGTCATTCTGACGTTTCGTCGTTGACCATGTTTCGCAGCCATACAAGAGAACAGGTCAGACATGTGTATTGTATACTGCCACTCCCGCATATGATGGGATCTTGCTTTTTATAAGATTGTGATACAATGCAGGCCGCGAGGATAGGAAGTGACTCATCGACAGAGACAAAAGAAATGCGGGAGTGGTCAGTTTCCATTGTTCACTTCAGGTGACTCAGAAAAGAATACCGGACACGATATTTAGGAGTGACAACGTTTTACGACAGTAAGGTAAGTTAGTTTTACGACAGTTTGAAGACAGTAAGGTTTATGGCAAAAAGTTAACGAGTTTGGGTTTCAGAGAGAAACCGGGCAGTTAGGGATCGAACCTCCACAGAGAGCGGATCGGACCAGAAAACGATGAGATGAGTTGACGACTTGAGCAACGACAATGGGGGTCTCGACAGTCCGCGACGGTGTCACAAACACTCATAGTTCCAACTAAATTATACACAATGTATATGTGTTTGTGTTCTTTCTCGAGAGTTGTGTTTCTTTTATTTAACTTGTGGACCAGTGCTGTGCCCTTGACGATTCGTCAGTGGATAGACGACTCGGTTAGACGATGGATACAAGAATGCCACGGACACACAACGTTGGGGTTGACGGTCGTCGAGTGGGGCAACATGGTTCTACAAAATTGTTGACAGCTGCCTAAAGACTCTCCATGTGACAGATATTTGTTCTTATAGTAAGCAAACTAAAATAATAATGATCAACACAATAATAACAGGAAGACATGCACATTTGTTTCAAATGTGCATGTACATTTAGTTACAGACAAATGTGTCTATGGATAGTTTAATTCGCATGTTTATAAAGACGTTTAAGTGTGTACATTTAGTTTAGGTGCAATATATTCAACATACCGTAAGTCTTCAAATAGCAAAAATGTGTGCGTGCGAGGGTAAAATTCTTCATTTCTGTTAGTACGAAAGCGTGTGTGTGTGTGTGTGTGTCAAACAGCTGCTGCTTTTGCTGGAATCCATTAGTTTTTTACATGCCAACCTGTGGGAATAAAGTTCTTTGTAAGAAGAGGGCGAATTTTAGGTGGCAGTTATAAAATATTTCGACGTGTTGTTAGTCTGATCGGTGTGTCAAGTTTTGGTGGGTTTGTATAGAGCTCCCTCAGAACGATCTGGAATATTTATGCCCCGATTTGACATGCTCACTTTATTATACAACTTGTCATTGTCAAGTAAAGATCTCCACTTACAGTAACGGTATTAACAACAACAACAACAGCACTAGTAGCAATACCGATAGGACTATTGTTTTATAGGTATCATCAAATGTAAGGAAGAGTGTAACGTGATGCCCCTATGTTCTTCGCGGAGGTCAAATACAAAAGTCTGTAAAATTTCTTGAATGGTTATGTGTCATGGAATCATTATCTTCATTGAAGATGTCATGTTATATAAAGATGTCACGTTACATAAAGATGTCACGTTACATAAAACTGAAAATCACACTTACTCATTTTATTCGTTTAGTAAATTCATCTAGACATTTTGACAAATACTTTTTCCCCGAAGTTCTCATCACAAATGAACACTTGAAACACGAAAAGGAATTTTTATTGCTTATGCTTACATTTATCTTCCTTTATGTATCTCTTTTTCTTCATGTATCGTGGGTGTCTCACCGGGTTCCACCAGGTGGAGCAAACACAGGAGGTCTTTGCGATTTGACAATAATCTTTGCTCTCTAGCTTTTTTATCGCTGTTAGTGTAAGACAATGCTGTCCCTGTCGACGATCGTCAACCCCCAATGCTGTGTGTGCTGTGATTTTCTTCTGCTCGTCTTCATCTTCCGTTTTTTCATTCTCGTTCTGGCCGTGTCATCGTCTTGGTGATCACCGAGGGCACACGCACTGGTTTACAAATTAAGAAAAACAAAACAATGCAAACTCACATGAAATAACATAAGCTCTGATCGATTGCGTATAAATCAGTTGTACTCTAGTAGTGCGTGACACCGTCGTGAAAGGGGACCCCAAGCGCTAGCATTCACATTTTAAGTTTCAGTGTATCAGCTTGGACCCAACTGAGATAATTTACCTGTTGAAACTATTGTTCGGGTGATAAGCTCATTTTACAATTTTACTCATCTACTCCGAGCTGCTCTCGCCGACTTGGACTCCAATCTGATCATGTCCTCTCCGAGCCGCGAACTGCCGCAAACACAAAATTTGTCAACTGCTGTAAACTGTCGTAAACTTGGCAACTGCTGTAAAGTGTTGCAAAAACTATCGCAAACAACTTTCACTCCTAAACATCTTAACTAGATCCCATGTCTGGTCTTTTGTGTGAGTCACCAAGAAGCGGAAATGAATTGCCTTAGAAACTGATTACTTCTGCGCTCGCCTTACCAGTCACACCCATCTGACTATTTATCCTATTTATGATTGCCTTTGGGTGCGTTGGTGAGTCTTTTTCTGTCATTGTTCTGGGATTTGGGCTCTGGGTGGGGGGCGTCTATAGTATCACATCCGTATCTCAGGATAGTTTTGTTTTCAAGCATTCCTTCTCTAAAGATCAAATGGCAAATGTTTATTTTTCAATTTAACTCATAAATCACGATCTGTCAAAATAACACCTGACACTTACATTCCAATTACATTCTAATCTTAACTTATATTTTATCAGGCCACTTTTCTAACAAGAATCATCATGGCTTGCTACTAGTTATTATCTTAATATCATTCTTCTTATTATTATAATTATTATAATAATTATAATTATTATAATTATTATTATTATTCTCTACCTCTCCCCATGCGTAATCTTGTTACAAGAGCAGGTAATTTTAGATATTAGCAAAATAACAGATTTTTAAAGAAATTGCCCCCAAATCAGGGATTAATCTGATTTTAATAAAATTTTCAGTTGTCATGGTCTCCTCCTGTCCCTGGAGACCATGGATACTTTCTTAAAGGCTTAAGTTTATAGTGAAGCAAGTGTTGCACTTCTTCTAGACTAGTTTCTCTACCGAGGCTTAAGTCTAGTCTATCCTACTACTTCACTCATAGTTGAAGGATGGGGGTTGAATTTATACCTTTACAACTGCTTCCAAACTTACGGCAGCTGTTATTCTAAAATAGTCACCCATCTAAGTACTGATCAAACTCAACGTTGCTTAACTTTGCTTATCTGAATAGAATCTTTTTTCAACGTGATAAAGAAGTAAGTTACATTTTCAGTATCTGTTAATTTAATAATTACTTTTATAATGATTAAGTTGTTGTTTTTTTAGAGTATTATTGCTGTCGGTCAAGAAAAGAGTCTATCTGGCATGTGTGTGCAGTGTGACGTATGAAAGTAGAAATCTGGCCAGTGAGGATTAAGGATATGTGTTGCATGGAGAGAAATGATATGAGAATGATGGATGTGTAATGCGGGTAGATCTGATGACCTCAGAGGAAGATTAAATCTGAGTAGTATAGAAAGACATGTGGAGAACAGCAGGCTTTGTTGATTTGATCACATTGAAAGAACGCGTGAGAGTGCTTAGGTTAGTAGATGTAGAACAGTTGAAGTAACAGGGTCAGTTGGCAGGGAAAGGCCAAGAAAAAACATGGGAGAAAGTGATAAGGATGGATTTGAGAGAACAAGAGATAAATAAAGACCTGTCCAGAGATAGACTAGTTTGGAAGTAAATTTCTAAAAGCCGTCCAACATATGCCAGCATGTAAAACCGACATTAAACCGAATATGATGATGATGATGATGATTTTTGATTAAAAGTATTGGAAAACAATTTGTTGTCTCACCTTCACCAATACTTCTATTCCTAATATTATTAATTTATAGAAAGTTAAGATTCCTAAAGAAATATCCAGCAGAAAAATATTCAAACGCATTAAAAATATGACACAAACTTGGACTTTAAAAAAAAAATCAAATCTCAAAAACTATTTTTGTAGAAAGTTGAAGGCAGCATAGTTTTATAAAGAATGTTATTTTCTTTTAGATTTTCACAAATTAAAATAATTGTATTATTTATAGTTAAATAAATTACATTGTAAATGTACAGTGATATTTAAAACCATTTAAAGTTTTGCATGTCTCTACAGAATTGTTATTAAATAAAAGATCTATTCAAGGAATGTAAACAGAAAATGTGATTGTTGAATTCTGAGATCATTTTTGTTTTATGATCATTGAGTACTCAGCTGTAGGTCGTTATAAAACTATAAATCAGCTTTCAGTCATGACCTATACTTATAAAAGTATAATTCCACATAATAAAAAGACGGTGAAGGGGGCTAAATCTATTCTAACATATAAAGTTATTTTGTGAGATTTTAAAAGTTGGACATGAATAGCAGTTAAGCTGACATGTCAATATTTACTTATGACTAGCAAACCTTTGGGTTTTGCTGTTGTATCATGTTATTTGATCCTATAAAAATAGTATTTAATTTCGCTTTCTTTGCACAAATAATTATTCCGGCCTGGAAAATTTTTCATATGGTCACAATTTTCACTAATGTCCTAAAAAGAAAATCAGCTTACATCATTAACAAAAAACACATTTCACAGTTTTCTTGTCGGTTTTCATTATCAGATAAACAATTACATTTCTTCTCAAATAAATATTAGCACGTTTATTTTTTAACATTACTTGATAATCATACTAGTAAGTAAATATTTTTCTAATTATACCAACTATTTTAAGTTATGTTATATAAAGTGTTGTTTTAATCTAATGCTATAAGTGAACCAAGTTTGTAAATGTGCTGCTTTTAAGCCTTAAAACGTAGATCAGAACAGTGTATATATGAACCAAAGTCGAGTAATCTATGTGACCGATATATTATCATTATTTTGTTTATACTATTAATCTGATATTTATTTATATGAATAAAACAATAGTGTAAAATAAAAATCTACTTTATAAAAAATATTTCGGAGACTTGTAGGTTTAAAATACAAGATTTAAATAACAGTAATCCCCCTGCAGTTACTTCCCTTGATCATGATGTTTTCAGTTACTTCCCTTTCACTGAATATATCGACTCATCTCTGTATTAATAAAACTACGAAGTAGTGTGTATGTGTGTATGTATCTCTCGCCAATATGTAACTTTATACTTATACATAAAATTAATTTTCTTGATTTACAATGAAATAAAGGAAAACCTAAAACGAATTGTTAAAATCCCTATTTAAAATAAATTGTAAATATTTTAGATTATTGTCTCCACCCGGGCAACGCCGAGTAGGTACAGCTAATATATTAATAAAGTGTTACAACTGCACAAAAACTGAAATCTCTCTTCTATAGTAAAAAAAGATTTTTAATTAAAAAAAAAACAACAAAAAAAATAGATTACGTTTCATGTTGACTAATATGAAGTGATATTTCTTTAACATTCGTTACACATACTATCTAAATAAGGAGAATGGAGTCGTCTGTTTTTTTCCTATAAAAAAGAATAAAAACTAACAAGATCTCGTGGGTCTTGCTAGCTCAATAGAGCTATTTCTAAATTACTCCATTTACCTTGTATTTTTTGTTAGTAAACTTTTCTATTCTTAATACAAATAGGTGTAGTATTATTTTCTCTGTTAATCCTGATATTTGAGTTACAAGTTTCCAATAAGGAATAGACGAAGTCCGAGTAATGACATAATAAGTCAAAAATTGCAATTCATTATTTAAATATTTTTCAGTGTTTATTACGAAAATAACAAAAAACTTGTTGAAAAAAAATTAAAAACAAGAATGGACATTAAAACATAGCAATCAATCTGAGTGTTCAACAAAAAAAAAGTCTATTTCAAGCATGACAAACTGACCAACCGAGATACATTGACTTCTCAAAGCAGTAGCGTGCAAATTTGGAAGGGGGCGTGGAGCTGTGACCCTAAGCATCACAATGGAAGAGGGAGCATCCAATCATATTCAAACTGTTAGATAGGTATCAATATGTCCATTGATGTATGTTAGGGACAACCATTGTAATCTGTTGTAATATGTCCATGTATGTATGTATGTATGTATGTATGTATGTATGAATGAGTAATATGTGTCCTATTTGTATTGTTTCCTTAGGAAGCCTGCTTCCACCATCTTTAGGGATGATGAATAAAAGATGAAGAAACTACACTTGCCTTACGTCTTAATTCCAGAGAAGTTATCGTACATAGCTAACTATCTCTATTTCTCATAATATTTTTCAGTACTAGGACTTATACTTGAGTATTTAGGGCATACAATCAAGGAGTTGGCCTCAAGCATCAGCAGACTTTTGCACGTTACTGTCTTGAAGCATGCTATTTTAAACTCAAGCATGACAGACAGACAGACAGACAGTCCGACGGACAGAGCCTCCCATAGAAGTGCTTGGACATATCTAAAATAATATGCGCCAATACTTTTTGTGCATCTAGTAATGAAAATGCTATTTCAAACTGGAGCGTGACGGACTGATATACGGTCATATAGATGCATCTAAAACCAATTTATTTGAGAGATGAGTACATGATATTGGAGCATTTCATAATATACTATCTGTATTTACCCGACAGTGCTCGGGTGGAGACATATTGCTGAGTGGAAGGCTTAAAGAAAAATAATTTAAAATATAGTTACTAATTTATAATTCTTAAATTGTATTTAAAAAAAAAACGTTTTTAGCTTTCCCTTACTTTGGATTTCAGTAAATAATATAAAAAGAAATAATTCAATGTGCGTTTATCAAAGTTACACATAGGCGAGAAACACACACATTCACACAAGATCTTCTCTGATAGTTTGCCTTATATAGACATTTAAACAAAAATGCTGACATGTGTTTTACTCCATGGAAATTTGAAACTGTTTTAGTTTTTGAAGCTTTTAAACTGTTAAATAGAAAGTAAATTCTGGCGTGAATTGAAATATCATAGTCCACTTTCTACTCCTAAACTAAAGAAATACATTAACTGTCTTTAGTTACTTGTCTCCCCACGAGGGTAGTGTTAGACGCAAGGTCGGTTTTTAATGTGGAGAAAATCCAGATATTCAAAAAGGAGCACCGTGGATTGTTAATTGCCTCAGTCTAGTAGGATTTCTTTGTCACTGACGAAGAACAAAAAATAAAGTGTATCAGAACAGATACTACACTTTGTTTCTAGCCAAAAGGTGTCACACGTGGTTGTCATATAAAAAAAACAAAAAATCAATTTCTTAAAGGTTTTTGTTTTATTTTTCTTCTGTTTAAAGACATCCAAGCTTTTAAATTATTTTTTTCTTTTTTTAGAATGATTGTACTCCTTATTAATTTTAATAATAAATTATATTTAATATTTGTTTGATCGGTTTATGTAAAAAAAAACCCAACTAAATCACGATTTTAAAACTTTCTGTGCGACTTCACATACATTTTTGTACCTAACTCACAGACTAAACTATAACAAGGAAAATAAAAATGAATAAAAAAAAAACAAAAAACAATACAATACCAGGTAGAATTATCATTTGTTAGTACAAATGCATATTTTGAATAGTTTTATTTTATGAATTTTTCTTTTCTTATCACTAAATATTACTAATAAAAATGTTTAAAACAGGTAGAAAGATATTTTGAAAATAAATACTTCGTTTGGTAAAAATGTATGTCGAATAACCAATCAAAACGCTCGAAATATGAATTTACCTGTGAATTGGCCAAAAAACTGTCTCTTACTAAATTTGTTCCCGGTCTTTATGAGTGATGGTATTAGTAGATAATTCTACATGTGGTGAAAATTACTCCCACCTTCTCTGAAAATCACTAAGCAAAATAAAAATATCGATCTGGATAAAGTATGTAATTGAAAAAATCGATTGGAAATGCAATTTTTTTAAGAACATACTCGGAATGAAACCATATGTTTATATCGAAACAGATTTAAATACGTACCTTGTATTAAAAAGAGCTATTAAATGTCCTCTCAACCATCAAATTCGTTCTCTCTGATAGGTCTGTAATAGTAGTTGTTGAATGGCAGAAGTCTGAAACACATACTATAAACATTCATTCTGTGTCCAACTCTTTTTCTGATCTTACTCAATGATCTTCCAAATCAGATTCTGAGATCATTCGTCATCATCTATACAGACGACACACCCATCTATGGCAGCACTTTGAAGAGCATCAGTGATGAAGATCTTGCTGATTCTCTCTCTTCTAACTTGATGCACATAGTGCAATTGAGGTTGGGGCGTTACTTTTAACACCTTTAAAACGAAATTTCTACCCTTTCAGCAACAACACTTGGATCCTCGCTTTGTTCCAGTTGAAATGAATGGCTCCCTCCTTGAGGAAGCCCCTTGCTTTGATAAGCTCTTAAAACTGACTTTCACTCCAGACTGGAAATAGAAGACTTGCAAGATCTGTTGCTAGAAAAATTGTTGGACCATTCTACCGCTCCAGAAAGTACCTGACGCATTGACGCAATCCTTTAGCTGTATAAGAGTCAGATATGTTCTAAGATGGAATACTGCTGTCATATTTGGTGAAGTGTCACTCAAAGCACTCTTTTTTTTTATCTTGACAGGATACAGAATCGACTTTACAATCTAGTAGTGAATGATCTCTTCTCCTCAGCCCCTTTCTCACAGAAGAGGCGTTGCTAGTCTTTCTCTACTCTATTGGTATTTTCATGGTAAGTGCTCAACTGAGGACCAAATGGAACTTCCATGAATAGTTTGTTTTTAAGAACACAATAGCATGGGACTGTTTCTCAGCTGACTAGAACAGGATCGTTTTCAAGTCCAATGTTAATAAATACTTGTCGAGACGTCCTCTTGAGTAATCAAAGTCTGCCTGTTCCACCCGTAATTTACAATCCTCTCATAGTATTTTTCATCATCGAACTGACAACCTCATTAACCCTTATCCTCGAATGGCCTTTGGTAAGTGGTGCCTCGTTAGTATAAAAATAAAAGATCAAAGAAATGGTGAATAGATAGGCTCTAATTTGTCTATAAGGCGAGAACCATAAGTTGAATCCGTTCTTAATTTCAAAAATACAAACACAGAAGACAATTAAATTCTTATGCTACAATATCTCATTTAGCACCAATACAAGAAGCAAGTTTAGTTTTGTACAATTCAGCCAACTGTATAAATTCTCCCTTCCATTCATTCATTTTGTATGAATCAGATGATTCTATTGTTGGCATTGGTTTCCCCGATATATTTCTAGTCAGAATTTTTTCTTACAGGAGAGAGACCACGTGAAGGTTGCCAACATCCTAAGTGAAAATGTTTCCATGCAACGAACTGGATTCGAACTCGGCTCCCCAGGTTGTCAGTCTATGTCGTTAACCATGTAGCCACCGTCACCTCCCAATTCTCCTTGAAGAGGACCTTCTTTTATATCTACTTGTTGCGACTTGATTTAGATTCAATGATCTGTTTACAATTGCTTCAGGTGTAAATGAATACAGCTGATGAATGGATCGAAATATATTATTCAACTTCTGATTAGGTGCCTCACATTTTGAAAAGAAGGAAAACAATCATTAATAGTAAGAGATGTTTGGCTTTTGAACTTTGGAGAAAGTGTTTGACATTCACTAAGAGAAGATCAAGTATGCGTGAACCATTGGCATCATTTCAGAGTGGCTTTCAATATTCCATACTGTGATCAACATTATTTAAATACTAAAACTCTGTGAACCTTGTAGGTTTGTTTAACAGATGGAATGGGAGATAACTGTGATCAACTGTTTATACATAATAAACTTCAATAATCTCCACATTTAAATGATATGTTGAAAATCCGTATTAAACAACAAAGTCAATTCTATATTTGTTACAGTGTCCGATTTATGATGTGTTCCTCCCTCTAATCAGATTATTCCAAAAACGATGGAATGCCATTTTTATTTCCAGTGCAAGATTGACGTCAGGTGATTCAAGATTTACAGATGACGGGTTTAATAAAAGAAACAAACTGAAATAGCTAAACAAGAATAGGGGTTTTGAATTATTTTAATTATTTGGACTATTCTCAGCTTTATTGTTATATTCGGGGTTTTAGAGTTGGAAGGTACAAGGTCGGCTCTGACTCCTATGATTCCCAAAATATCCAACTCCGACTTCTTATTTTAAAATCTCCCAATATTCAGTTAAAAAATCCGACTCCGACTCCTAGCATTCATATGAATCCGACTCCCTACCTTCACATTATTAAACTTTTGTGTTTAATACATCTCCCTCCCTCTATTCCCCATCTCCCACTATTCCCACATTCACCTTTCATTGTTACCTGTTACATCTTGTTCGGTAGTGATCCCGAAAAAAACGCATACACACATCTCGTCATTATGGTTATTGCTTCTTCCCTTGGTTATCCAATATTCGCAATCATCTATTATTATTATTATTATCATTATTATTATACTTAAACTGAATTAAACAACGTTTGTTTCTCTAAAGTGTTTTTCCTATGTATTTTAATCACACAAAATACATACTAAAATATTCCCCAAGTTCAGGAGTGAGTTATGTTTGAAAAAAAAATCCATTTTAATTGTTTAAATTAATTGTAATTTGCAATTTACTCATCAAGTCATCCATCTCTAAGTTTCTGTCTATTACTCTCATCCTCTCTCACTCGATTTTTAATGAAGACCTATGCATTATCGTTAATGCCCCCTCCCCGTCCATGCTCTTTTTGTATACAGTCTCTAACACTCGCTTCCATCACTCTCTCGTTGTTTATTAGCAGTCAAAGATAATAAAACTAACTTCAAACTAGAAGGTTGGAATAGCCCATTATAAACAATAGGGTATATCACCACAGTATTAATACTATTTAAACCATAAGGGGTGTTGCAACAAAATCCGACACTTAACAAAAAGAAAACGAAATAGGCAAAAAACAAAAAAAAAACAAAAGTTGTATATGCAGAGACCCAACAATTTATTTAGCAACAGTTAAAGTTACATACTACATTATTTTTACATGTAACCGCCGCCGACAGAGACGACTATTTCAAGGCAGGCGTGAAATGAGTCACATGCTTTGGCAACCATGTCCTTGTCTATAACAACAAATGCCTCTATGATGCAAGCCTTCAAAGAGCCGACCATGTTCTGAGTGTGCTTGTTGGCCTTGGCTTCGATCATGCCCAAGAAGAAATAGTAAAGTGAGTTGCATTCTGGTGAGGAGGGCGGCCACAAGTCCGGCGACCAGTGGCCAGGGTTTCACCATGCTCCTCAACACCTCCTGGTATTTCGTTTACTTTTTGTCAAATGTCGGGTTTTGCTGCAACATCTTGTAGATGGATGGAGAGATAAAGAGAGTGAGAGAAAGAGGAGATAAAGAGAGTGAGAGATAAAGAGGATGACAGAAAGAGAAAGAGAAGATAAAGAGAGTGAGAGATAAAGCGGGCGGCAGAAAGAGAAAGAGAGAGAGAGAGAGAGAAAGAGAAGATAAAGAGAGTGACTAAAAGAGAAAGAGAGAGAAGATAAAGAGAGTGAGAGAAAGAGAGGGAGAGAGAAAGAGAAGATACGGAGAGAGAGAAAGAGAAGATACAGGGAGAGAGATAAAGAGGGTGACAGAAAGAGAGCGAGAGAGAGAGAGAGAGAAAGAGAAGATAAAGAGAGTGAGAGAAAGAGAAGATAAAGAGAGAGAAAGATAAGACAAAGAGAGAAAGAGAAGATAAAGAGGGTGAAAGAAAGAGATAGAAAGAGAAGATAAAGAGAGTAAGAGAAAGAGAAGATAAAGAGAGTGAGAGAAAGAGAAGATAAAGAGAGTGAGAGAAAGAGAAGATAAAGAGGGTGAAAGAAAGAGAGAGAAAGAGAAGATAAAGAGAGTGAGAGAAAGAGAGAGAGAAATAGAGAGAAAGAGAGAGAGAAAGAGGAGGAGATATGTATCGAACAGAAAGACTAATTTTGTCTTTTTATTGAAAAAAAAAAAAAAATTAACTGACTTTACTGATTCACTTTTCCCTGATTCAAACTATTTAACCCTAGCTCAGTGGGTGGCTTAACGGGTTACCTTTTTTATTAGCAATTATTTAAAATGTTGGCCAATTCACAGGAATCATTCGGCTACTTGTTCTCTTCACTGGATGCTGGCAGTTGTCTTCTACGTACGAGTTGATGGTGCTATATTTCAAGTGTCGGCATTTACAACATTATGTAATCAAGACTATAAAATTAAGTCCTTCAACATATTTCTTTCTCTTTCTTCTTTAGATTTGCGTTTCAGAATCCCTGAAGCATAAATGACACCGATATCCCTGGCTCTACACATCTTCTTGCTATCTCTTGATGCTTAGACACTCTCAGCTGCCAAAGAAACAGAATCTTTATAAAGCAAGTAGTAACAAAAAATAAAATAAGTGAACATACAGATTATTTTAATAAATGAATGTTGGGGAATGCGGTAAGACTTGCTAGACATGATTAAGGAAGCTATTTCCTAGGTTTACGATCACTTTGGCTCAGATAAGCTACAATAATTAGCATTTTTTTCTAAACACATTTTATGCTATGACGAGCTGTACCGACCCGATGTTATCCAGGATCCATTACGTTCAAATTTGTTTTGTAAATATCTCTATGTTCTATAACCACGCTTTTTTTTTGTGAGGTTCAGTATCGAAGCTAAAATAAGGGATGCTATTTTTTAATTTTTTTATTTTTAAACTGTGTTCTGCGGCTACGGTAATCAAATGACATCCCATAGCTGCAATCGGTCCTCCATGCTAGTCCCAGGCCATCTGACCGTGTCATGCGCAAGTTGTCGTAGGCAATGAAGTTGTTTCACTGTATGTAGTGGTCCTAGTCCTGCCTGCTTGAGGTCAGCACGTAGTGTGTCTAGCAGATTAGTGCAGTGCCGTCTTAGTTGGGGTTGGTAGGCTTGCGAGCCAGTAACGGCAAAGTCTAGTGCCCTCTGTGCGGGAGTGTCAGGGTCCATTCGTAGGACATGGCCTAACATAGACCATCTTTGTTCAGCGACCTTTGTGGAGAGGGTTTTTTCGTTGCACAGCTCATATAGTGCCTTGTTGCTGATTCGGCCAGCAGTGACTTGTGATGGAACGGAGGTGTCTGCGGTGGCACGCATCCAGCTTGTCAAGCGAGGGATGCTAACTCTTACTAAAAGAATAACAGTTATTCCCCTTAGATGATTTTTCTTTTTAGGTATTTATTTAAAAATATCTCTATATTAACAAACTGTCGAACCAGAGTAACCCATAAATGCTTTATTTTTTATATTGGTTTAAAAAAATTTTATCAAGTGAAAAACGTTTCATGGGGGTAACATAAAGTAGTATAAATGATTTTTGGAAAAGAAAAAAAAAAATTATTTAACAAAAATAAATGATGTTGCAAATGTGCAACAAATGGCATAACATTTTACATGTATAACAAAACACTACAATATATGCATCTAAATAATCATAATACACTAGAGAATCATAAAATGATTTTTACTTGTCATTATAATGATCAGATTTAAAAGTTTACGCTCTTGAATTAGGCAGATGACACACCGATGACACTCCCTATGACATCGAATATACTGATTACCTATTTAGCGGATGTGCTGATGCAATATAATACTAACACCTACCCATACTTGCCAACATTCTCGTTGCAGATGTGAAACAAGTTGCAATTTGACACATTTCCATTGAATATTATATTAAATAGGCATTTTGTTGGAATGTGTCATATTTGAAACAAAAAAGCATTTACAGGTTAAGTATTTGAAAAAAATGTAGTGAAGTACGTTAGTTAATTGCAAATAACATGGTACAACAATAACAAATGAAAATGACCTAGTCAGAATCAGTTTTATTCGTTAGCTTAAATGCTATTTAGGTCCAGCTGTTAAAATCCAGCTGACATAATTTTATATATTAGATACCAAATAATGTATTGATGAAAACACTACATGTGGTGAAGTAAAATAATTATCAGTTGATTCAAATGAATCGCTTTTATAAAAAGGAAATGTATTGACTCATTAGTTGCTAAGTTGTAAATATCTGTATAATTTGTCTCTGGTGTATTTGTTACCTTGGTGACACCATTGGAGCACAAGGAGGAGCTAGAGATAGGATTGGATGTAGTGAGTTCAGGGAACTTCTAACATTACTAATCAGTAGAGCGTTACCGCTATTGACCGAAGGAAGAATTTAGCAAGCATGTGTGCACAATGTATGGAAGTGAAACCTGGCCAGTGAAGGTTGAGGATATGCGTTGCATAGAGATAAACCATATGAGAATGATATGATGGATGTGTAATGTGAGTCTTAAAGGCAGGTTTAGATCTGATGACCTCAGAGGAAGATTAAATCTGGTCAGTATAGGGAGATGTGTGCAGAACAAGAGACTCTTATAGGAACGTATCTTAGCATAGATCGTAAGACAAACTTTTATAATATTTTGTAACAGCAAAACAGTCGTCAAACGAAAGGAAAAAAAGAAGCTCCTTTATAAACAACAACGAAAGTATTTATTTATGGTACCTACACCTTTGGGTGTAGGTTGGCGAAAGTTAAGACAGTGTCAAAGTGAAAGAAGCAATAATACAGTGAGAAAGTTCGGCTGCCAAAAGTCACCTTGGAGGAATATATCTCTCGTGAAGATAGCTTTGCTCAGTTGTCCAGTGGGTAACAGAGAGATGTCTTTCTTCAAAGGTATTGGGAAGATCTCTGGTGACTGCTGTTAAATCCAAGAGGGTCTGAATTAGTATGCCCTAGAAGTGGCCATCATTCATATGACAAAAAACGGACCATAATCTACTTCCGGGACAAATGAGAAAAACATTTTCTAACGTTCAGAAAAAAGACTGTGTTTATATTTATATACCTGTAGATAAGCAAGGCCAATTCGACTTTACACAGCAAACCTAACTGATACATCCATAGACGAAAGGCAATCGTCTATATCTGATTTATACCGACGCTCACGTTACACTTGGTAAAGCAGCAGTAGTGAGCAGGGTATTTATCTACCTCCCACAAAGTAAAATGTGACACAATGTCGGAAAGTGGGATTTGATAAGTCAGAACCCTAGAGGAAGAGCACGTATGACCCTAAAAAAATGCCTGGGCAGCCCCATCGGCATTCCCCGGTAGGGGCGCCTCGGGCGATTAGCAATAAACTAACCCCTTCTCAAAGGGTGAGAAGGCAAAGCCTGGGAGGGTGGACCTCATAGAACTGCACAGGACAAACCCATAGACTGGCGGAAATCAAGACCCGAAGGCCAAGACGATACCGGTCTATAGGGTGTAGTATCCATCGGAACAGATACTACACTTTGATCTTAGCCAGATGGCCAAGAAGCAGGAGTGAGCAGTTACGGCTGCCGTTGCTGCTTTCAAACAAATACACATTATGGCTGTTTTTCAAACAAACATACACGTCCACAGCTTTTGGCAACTACCATTCATTTATTATGACGTCACACTGCTTTTGCCAACTAGCATTAATATTTTATGATGTCATCCATTTTAAAGTTCTTTTTTGATAATAATCATAAAGTGTACACGGTGACAAGCACCGGGTCACATGTGATTTAGTATATACTTCCAGTAACCCACAAACAGTTTTGCTGTATCATAGCTCTTTAATGTGGCTAGAAAAAAACAAAGATTGAGACCTGACTATTTTTGAGAACAAGCAGACGGACGTCTTACCCGGTGCGCAATCGGCACAAGCTTACTACAGTAAGTTGAACCTAAATGCTTATATTAAGCATTTTTAAGCAACCGAGAGTGCTCACTTCTTTTATGCATTATCGTTAATGGCCACCGGCCATCTCACTTACCAGAGTGCTCAACTCAGGAAGGTGGATGGCATATATTATACCAAGTAATCCCTATATAGATATGAAAGTTGTTTTTATTGATCACACCCATATAACGATAAAAAGGGTCTATGTTATTTAAATCAATAATACAATATAGTCATCTGAAATACTGTATATATACTAGGGAGTAAAGATCCAAACGCAAATATTTGTATGTCTAATTTGCATAACTATTTAGTAAAACGTCTGATGTCACTGATATGCTGAGAACAGTTATTGCGCTTTGATCTTAGCCGAAAGGTCAAGGAACCATAAACAAATAATGTTTTCATGATGAGGCATTTAAAAAAAACGCCTGATTTAATCTATTATTGTATCATCTTTTGTTGGTGGTAGATAGTGTAGTATCGGTTCTGTTGTCATAAGACCGTCCTCCCAGGAATCACCATCTCCTTTTAAATCCTTCCAAATAATATATCCTCCTTTGTGGTAGGGGTAATGTAGTATCTGTTCTGTTATGAGACCATCTTCCCAGTGACTATTTTCTTTTTGTTTCGGGGTGGGTTAGGGTTAGGGTTAGTGTAGTATCTTTTCTGTTGCCGTGATATCATAACCACAGGCATTACCTTCTGCTCTTATGGGGGATCCTTCCAGGTATTATCTCCTCTTTTTTTTTTTGGGGGGGGGGGTAAGTGTAGTATCTTTTCTGTTATGATACTATCCTACCAGGCATTACCTGATCCTTTGGAGGTAATGTAGTATATGTTCGTCTATCATGTTACCATCCTCCTAGGCATTTCCACCACTTTGTTCTTTGGGAGGATAATTCTCCAAGGCTTTACCTCCTTTGGAGGGTAGTGTAGTATATTTTCATTCATCATGATACATTCCTCCCAGGCATTACCATATCCTTTTGGTGGGGGGGGGGCAGTATAGTATATGTTCGTTCCTCATGATACCATCCTCCCAAGATTATCCTCCCTCTATTTTTTGGGTAAGGGGGTGCATCTGTTCTATTGTCATGATATCATCAGGCATTAACTCCTCCTTTTTTGGAGGGGGTGGTGTAGTGTTTGTTCGTTATGATACCATCCTCTCAGTCATAACACCCTCCTTTAGAGGTCAGTGTTGTATATGTTCATTCAGCATGATACCATTTTCCCTAAAATATGCGACCCGAGGGAGCATATATTTCCTAGTATATATAAATGTGAGTTAATCAACGTTTGTGTCCCTAAGATTTTTTCCTATAATAGGACAAAATACATGCTAAAATTTACCTTCGATTGAGTTATATTTGAAAAAAAAAATGTTTAATTGTTCGAATTAGCTGTCACCTATTCTAATAAACTAAACTGTTACACATCTTTCTTTTAGCTATCTATGTATTTCTGTCGCTACCTCTCACTCTATGTTGATTCAACCACTTTCTAATATTTCTTAATGTTTCTGTGAACGTTTAGAGAAAGAGTGACTCTCTTTTTTCAGTGCAGTCATCTAATTTACATACATTTATCTGTACACATCACAAACACATATGCAAACTAGATGGCAAAATAAAAACCTCTTCTATATAAGATCAATAAAGAATAATACTTCTATATAATAATAATGATAATGATGATGATAATAATAATAATGATAATAAAGAATAATAAGAAAATTAAAGAATAATAAAGAATGATGATAATAATAATGATAATAATAAGGATAATATAGAAGTAAAGAGACTTATTATTTTTTAGTTATTCAAGAAGAATGTCTTAAAAGATGTTACAGTTTATAAATTTTCGAATGAAATCAAAGTAGAAGAAATAGTGGTAGTGGTTGTGATTCAACGGGTCACAGGTATATCCAGTGTGTGTGTGTGTGTGTGTGTGTGTGTGTGTGTGTAACCCTGTTCCAGCAATAGCAGCAGCAGCAGCGGCAGAGAAACGATCTCTGTCCATTTTATGATGTTCTTCATTATAATTAAATGTAATGAAAGGCTGTAATAGAAGGTTCATCTGCCACCAAAAGTGAATTAACAGACGACATTGAAGTTTCAAATAAAAGTACCTTTTATTGGACTGTGCCGAAAAAGGAATTAAAACAGCTAACAGTCAGTCTTTATAAAGTGCGGTATTCGACTCGCTTTGGTTGGTGTCCTGACTCCAACCGACACAAGTGGGAAACGAAATCGAGTAGATGCTGTAAGAAGTAATCCAGCGATTTGTATTATTACACCAGAGCTTCTGATTGGATGGAAATGGGAGTTTGGGGGGGGGGGGGCAATCACTCCAGTGGTACACCTGTCTATTTACATCAAAGCAAGTAGTACATTATACAATTAGGACATGTGACTGCTACATATGTATTAAAAGCGATTCTCCGGCACTGACTAAATGTCAAATATGTTGAACATAGTTCTCTTGGATTATTTTCTTGAATTATTCGGACTACTGTTCTCATCTTAGATGTTATTCTGACAACGTTTCGGCCGATGTAACCTCCGATTTTTTACAGGTGTATCTGGTTGAACTCGGGAACCGTTCTGTTGAACTCAGGGATCTGTACAGTTCGCAAGGACCTGTGGCGTAACAGATATAAGTGCTAAGTAGTAATCAGTTGTAAGTGACAGTCTTTCTGTAGGTTGAAGGTTCAATCCTTATTGGGGGTGATACTAAGAATACGATTACAAATTACTTAAGACTTCTACCCGGTCATGGCTGATAAAACAAGAGCAAGCTACCCCCGTGGATTAAATAGATGGTTGCGTTCGAAATTCCGTACAGATTCCCGAGTTCGACAAGGTGCACCTTCTTCAGAGGTTACATCGGCCGAAACGTTGTCAGAATAACATCCAAGATGAGAAGAATAGTCTAAATAATTCAAATTATCGATCCTCATCTAAAAATTGAGAAACATGTAGGCAGTACTGAGGCTTTTGTGACGGTAAGATAAGTAATATGAAGAACATGTCGATTACGTATGGAGAAAACAAATGATATCACAGTTTTTGTAATTAATAACTGATTGACAGCAGATAGTTTTCAAACAATGGTATTTAAATAAAAACAGGGCGGTCAATCATTGGTTGATTTAGTCATGTGATCATCAAAATAAAAGGCGTGACTCAAGGACACTCCCCCCCCCCCCCGTTCCCTGCCCTTTTTGGACTGACCACTGAGGAGACAGAATGTTTGCCATAATCTCCCTCTTCATTTTCCCCCTTTTTTTTTTGTTTAATCACCGAAGCGAAGGGACAACATTCGCTTTTCCATTCTTCCTATTTTGTCCAGACTAATTCCTGGACCTGCAGTCGTCGGTCTCCTCACTATCAGACGAGTTCTTTCTGTCGAAGTGCCTTTCAGACATATGTAATAAGTCATTAGTACGCCCATGCCAGTTCGACGTTTCCCCCTACACATATCGGTAAGTCCGCCTTTTCATATCTCTGCACATTAGGAATTTGTGACATGTGTTTACTTGTGAGCGTAGTTAAATCCTGATATATTTTATAAGTATGTTTTTAGTTCTTTTTCATCATTCAACAATGTATACTGCAACTTTCTGATGATTGACAACATTGGACGAAGGAAAAAATACACTTATCCGATTTTTGCCAAGAAATGCATATAAAGACTAGAAACTAATATTAAATTTGAATAAATTACTTTTGTGTGTAAGATGAAAGATGTAAAAAAAACTCATTGAAGTACAAGAATAAAGAAGTTGTTAAAACTAATAGAAATTATGGTTTTGGATGAATTCCCCAATGGTCAATGGAATGCAAATACAAGATATATATGCTCTGAATCCTGTAATACAGCTTCATTGAGCTTACAATTAGAAACATTTCAGATATTATAAGGACTATAAGTTTTCTTAAATATATATTCTTTGTAAAAGCACACACACACACACATATATATATATATATATATATATATATATATATATATATATATATATAATCTGTGTCCATGGATTACTTTTATGCATGTATAAAATTAATAAAAAATATATATATTCACGAAAAATACGTTCTATAAAGTTAAGGGCGACTAATAATGCAATCTTCTAATGCATTAATCTGTATCACTTAGGAAGTGAAACAATCGAAACAGTAGTAAGCAAAGCACCAAACGCTACCATCAATCACCAATAGAAACAATTACATAAAATACATTTAAAATATTTAGGTGATAAAAACCGTACATATTTCCAGGCAAGGTGTCTTATTCCGGAGGTAAAACGCCAGACTATAGACATCAATATCGAAGGTTCAATCCTTGCCTAAGTTAACCATGCTGATGACGGGTGTTAGCCAGAAACGCATGTCCATGGATTACTTTTATGAACGTATAAAATTAATAAATATATATATATATATATATATATATATATATATATATATAACACGTTTTTCTATACTATATTGAAATAAATTTATTATTCTTATATAAAAAGAAGTGAAAAGCAAGATTTAGACAAGTTGCTTAGCAACTGTCATCATCATTCACAACAACAATTATATTCTATATGTGTAAAGGAGCCTCTTTGTGTAGGGGTTGCTTTTGTAATAGCACTCCATTACAAGTCTAATTTCCTTTGTGGTCCATTTCTTCCTCTGCGTGTCTTTTGGTTTGATTATATTTATGTTGTTGTATTTTAAGAAGGGCAAACATTCGCAGGATGCCAACCGGGTCCTCTATGTTGGTTATCAAAGAACCTCCTGCCGATCATGATGCCCAGATCTTTCTTCTGAGCTCCGCAGCTTTTATATTTGTTTTGTGTTACTTTTTCGTGATTTTGTTAGTGTATGTAGCAACACCAGGTCCAGGCTTATTTTACCTGTGATCTTGTCGCAGAGATAGTGTTTATTTATTCATATGTATTAATAACAGTGCACTATCACACACATTGTACAATGTACATGTTAAATGTTTACAATTAAGAATGTTGATCAGTATTTATTTCAATGGTCTATATAACTCGGAAATCAAGCGTTTCCGGACATATAGAACATAACTTCGAAGTTATGCCATCGATTTTCTAACCACTCTATATGATAATCTATATTGCACCTTTTTATATTTGTATGCTTTTAAAAAGTCGTTGATGTTTCTGTGTATGTTAGAATTAAGTAACATGTGGCAATGTTAATTGTTAAAATGACAAGATGTTGCCTGACGACCCATATCTTTAATCAAAGCTACTTGGCCTTTTGTTTGCCTAACATTAGTCATGTGAATAGGGACCGCAGAATAAACTAACAATGCTATCTATTTTAAATCTATTTTTGTAAAATGTCTGATACTAGGAAGGTGTTGCTTTCAAGTTTTTTTTTAATTAATTTTTTTTTTTTTACTAAGGAATCACCATTTATCAAGGCCCAAAAGCCACTCAAGGATAAGGGTTATCGAGTTTGTCAGGTAGACGATGAGACAACACCTGGATGATTGGTAATGATGGTTGAAGTTTGCCAGAATTTGATTATGTAGGAGGACAGCTTAATAAGAATTTGTTTACTTTGGATTTGAAAACGATAATGTTGTAGTCAGCTGGGAAGCATCCCTGCTGTATTGAGTTCCACAGACGGGTAGTTCTAGGAAAGAAACTTTGCCCATGGAAGTTTCGTTTAGTTTTAGGCAAAGAGAGGGAGAAAAGGGAAATTAGAAAGTTATTGAATTGGACAAAAATTAAAGTCACTCCACATTGCCTTTAGAATTTCCTCCGTGTTTCCTCGACCGTACAATCATACAGAAACTTAAATGGAGTGTGAAAAGTCTGTCCCCTTTGCTTCAGTAGCAATATGTTTTGTTTGGGGTGTAGAAAAGAAAATAATAATAATAATAATTTAAAAAAAAACAAAAAAAAAAAAACGAGTTGGTTACTATTCAGTAAATACTGCTAAATATTTATTGACATATTTTCAATAGACTCGCCCGATGAGGGGGACGTCAACTTAGGACGAATCCAACAAACAGACCACATTTCGGTTTGGTTTGTCTGTTTTTACAACATATCAACCCCTTTTTGGTTATTTAATGCCAAAAGAATACCTATTTCTAATGATTAAGTTGTATGTGATTAGTTGAAGACAAGTCACTATTTTACCTATAGATAGGGAGGGAGGGAGGTTGTGGGTTCATACCTTTCCCAATGGTATTAGTGCATAAATAAATTCTATAGAACCGATAAAATTTGACCTCGGTATACCTGCTTCGACAATCTGCAATGTTATTTATGAGGCCAATCTCACATCACCGAAAGATTTCTGAATACAGATCATAATTGAAAAACTGGTACCTAAATTTTTAAATAGATGTTTTACTACACTAGCAAGCACTGTATACTGCTCCCAGCCCTGAACCCCATATTATATTTTATCATTTTTTGATTTCTAAAATAAAGTAAAACGTTGCCATTGCTATTAATGGGTGTCCAGTGCAAACTCAATTTTAAACCCTGCTAAGACAAAATTAATACCACCATTAAAAAAAAGTCCTAATAACATTTTTCTTGTAAAATTGTATAATCTTAGTATAGGGTTTTGTTTCAATTGTATTCCGGGACAGAAAGAGACAGAGACACCATTAATATTTCTGTTAACGTTTTTACTTTGTTTTTTTTTTTTTGTTTTTTTTTTTTCAAAGTGAAAGCACGGGTTTAATTTTGCTTTATTTTTTAATATTTCAATTTGAAACTCTTAAAAGCTTGAATTATTTGATTTTCAATTAGATTTACATTTTCTCTCAGTAGTTATCATCAGGCTGTGGAGCCTGTAATCCAAATACTCGAATCTGACTCCTAAAATTTAAGTCTGATTTCACTCCAAGAAATCTTCTTTATTTATACATCATCATCAATTTTACATTGCCGGCATGTGTTGGACGGCTTTTAGAAATTGACTGTCAAGCTAATCTATCTCTAGACAGGTTCTTATTTATCTCTTTTTTTCTCAAATCCACTTCCTCCAACTTCCTCTGCCAACTAACTCTACTACCTTAACTGTCTTATATTTACAAACCCAAGCACCTCCGTCAATTCTATCAATGTGACCAAACCAGCAAAGTCTCCTGTTCTGCACTCATCTCCCTATTCGGTCCAGATTTAATCTTCCTCTGAGATCATCAGATCTAAGTCTGTCTTTAGGACTTACATTATACATGCATCGTATTATTCTCATATCATTTCTCTTCATGCAACACATATCTCTAATTGGCAAGGGTTGGTTAATAATATTGATGTTTTGAAATTATCAAAAATAATAGTAAATGTCATATCAAAGAAGCAACGAATAAGATCAAAGTGTAGTATCTGTTCCGATGGATACTGCACGCCTGTCCTGTGCAGTTCTAGGAGGTCCACCCTCCCAGGCTTCGCCTGCCCTCTTTGGGGAGGAGTAAGTTTATTGCTTACTGTCTGAGGCGCCCCTACCGGGGAATGCCGACGGGGCTGCCCAGGCAATTTTTAAATGGCCAGAGTGCTCACCTCTCGAGCGCTGGCTTTTAACCCCACTTACTCGACCCAAGCTGTGGTCACATCTTACTTGTGGAAGTAAGATAAAACTGGCCTTGTGCCTAACTCCTAGCGAAGGAGTAAATAAATATCAAAGAAGCAACGAATGTCAGTTGAACGGCTTATTTTGAAAGATGCATAAGTTTAAGAAGATTTAGAAATATGCACGCAAACTCTTAAAAGAAAAACAAATTGATAGAATTAAGAATAATTACACATAAATACAAAATAATATTGTTGTGACTTGCTTCACGGGTCGCCATTCCTTTTTAGTAACAAAACTGGATGTTGTAGAACAGACGGGTGACTTTCATTTTGTTGAAAAGAAGTTTGACTTTTATTTTTGCTTTCTATTTCAAAATCAAATCAACATGCAGTGAAAAAAGATATTAGCCTAGCTAACCTATAATATAACACTGCAATATATTAAATATGTCAGGCACGTTATCGTGGGCTAAGGATTAATTACTGCATGTTTTATCTCCGGCAAGCCCATCTTCACTAACCTGTCTGATTTCAGACATAATCTGTGATCAGAGCCAAGGAAAATCGTCTGGTTCCCACTGTATGATATGCCTGCATTTAGATGTCTGACTTTCTGCCTGTCCAACCGTCGACTCAATCAACCCACCAATTGACGTCCGTCATTCCATTATTCCATTTGTCTGTTTCAGGACAAATCTGCCCTTTTCAGGTCAAGTTTTCTACTACATTTTGGTGCGATCCAACCTGCTTTTTTTAGAGCAACTCACTTGCTTTTACATTTTGGTGCGATTCAACTTGTCCCTACCAGGATTACTTCTGTTCTAGACCTGTTGAGCTGCTTACAGTTATTTAACTGAAGCTACTATTGCAAATTTTGAAAACAATGGAAAAATCTGAATTTTATGTGTTGAGAAAGCATTGCTTTCTGATGAGAAAAATACTGTTCAACCAAAGCAATGGTTTGATAAGCTATGAGAAGACAGTGTATTCAATATTTTGCATGAACATTTATCAATGAGTAAACCGTGTTCAAAGTGGGCACAGCATTTGCTCACAGTCGATCAAAAACAACAATGCATCAATGATTCAGAGTGTTGTTTTCAACTGCTTCAACACAACAAAAAGTAGTTTTTGTGTCAATATGTGACAATGGATGAAACGTGGATCCACCACTTTACCCCGGAGTCAAATAGGCAGTCAGCTGAAAGCTATCCAAATACACCAAAGATGCAAACATGAACAGGCAAGGTTTTGGCCTTCATATTTTGGGATGCGCAAGGTATTTTGTTAATCATTTACCTTGAGAAAGGCAGAACAATCAATAGCAAATATTATATAGCATTATTGGTGGGTTAAAATGAAGAAATCGGCAAAAAACGGACACAAATAAAGAAGAAAAAAGTGCTTTCACCAAGACAATGCACCGTGTTACAAGTCGATCACAACGATGACAAAACTACATGAATTGCAATCAAAATTGCTTCTGCATCGACCCTATTCTCCATATATGGCCTCTAACGACTACTGGCTATTTGTAGACTCCAAAAGCGCGCTCCAGGAAAAGATATTTGATTCCAATGAAGAAGTGATATTGGAAACTGAGGCATATTTTGAGGCCAAAGACAAATCGTTTTACAAAAAAAAGCATGGAATTGTTAGAGAAGCACTGGGATTAGTGTATCACCCTAGAATGAGACTATGTTGATGAATAAAGCTGTTGTTTTATTAGTTAGGCCAGTGATGTGTTATATACATGCAAGTGTACCTTTTTTGTCACGCTTTGATATAAAGAAGTGAAAGGAGGCGGAAAGGGATAAAAAGATGAAAGAGAAAGATAGAATAGTGAGGGAGAGGAGAAGAAAGATGAGCTGTTCATGTTAGAAAAATCCAAAAATTTTCATGGAAGAAATCGTGAGCTCATATGATCAACACTTGAAAAAGAAAAATATATTTCTCTTCGTTGAAATGTAAAAACAAAGGAAGTGACACTTCATCGTATAAAGTGTTCTAAATTTTGTTAAATATATATTTTAAAATTTATAACTGATGTTTATTTTGCAGAAGAGATTGACAGTAAATAATGAATAAAAATTCATTTACAAAACTATATCAAAGTATAAATTACGAAATTACAATAACTTTAGCAGATTTCACTTGCAGATTTTCAGCGTAATGACAGAGGAATTATCAGATGTATATGCAATGTTGGGTCAGATCAGACCCGGCATCTCAGTTCTGATACTCTGTTGGCAAACCTGAATATACTAAAGCTGGATGAACTCCTGATAATCAGTCGGCTGTGTTGCTTTGACCATGTTGAGAGGTAGACTCTTGGATCAGAAAATGCAAAGCACTTGAGTTTGACGTCCCAAGAAAACTCAGATGCAAACCATCAACAAATATCTTAGACCGAATTTGAACGGAATCAATCCTCAAGACGGTAAAGCTTGGACACTGAGATTGCAGACTGTCAGATCCCTGATCAAGGGAAATAAGACTATAAAATGGATGATGATGATGATGATGGTGATGGTGATGGTGAAATTCCGGCTATTTCCATGGTTAATTTGATTCGACAAAGCTTTTTTATCTTATGTGGTGTACTCAACAGATTGTAATGCACTAATTTCAAAACCCAGCTATTCTTAAATGATTTTACGGTGCAGATAAATATGTGTCTTATTCTTCTTCTGTTAGTGTCTCTAAAGAATATAGTTATACAAAATTTCCCACATCTTTCCACAGTCCTTTGCATTATCATTGGACTCCGTAAGATCTTTCAAGCTGAACTGGTTGGTCAGTAGATGGCAGACAAGGGAGTGCTTCATTGTATGGTCTTCCTCTCCACATTCGTAGATGTTTGTGGCGATTTTTGCAGTAGTAGCTTTTGATCGCCCCATTCCTGTTCTCGGACAGTTGAGCATTCTCTACTGTACCCACAGTGTTGCTAAGCCATACGATGAGGGGTGGGGGTGGGGGTTTCTCATGTCGGTAAGAGTTGGTCCACAACAGCAGTCTGATCTCTTTCTGAGATGTTGTTAAGGACTGAACATGACTGAAGAAACTTACCCTTTACTTCAATCATTGGGCCAGGGGTTCATATCGTGAAGGAGATGGCGTGTTTTATTGAAGATATAAAATGTAGATCAGGCTTCTTATTTTTTTCTTTTTTGTTTTGCTCTTGGATTCATTGATATTTGATGTCTCTCTAAATTAGACCTTCCCCTCCTTATCACTTCCCCTTACTTAAACAACACAGCTGGGGGTTGGTCAAGTACCAGCTTGCATTTCTTCCCTCTTACATTATTTGGCATGTGTTGTATGATTTTATGTTTGTAATCTGTATATGGAAGTTTAAGAATTGTTATGGTCATTTTAGTTTTTTGTTTTTTTTTGCAAGTGTGTCAGTCCTCTGATTTTCTGTAATACCTACATGACTAGGAGGCCAGGCAAGGACTACCACTCTGTCAGTGCCCCTCAGAACAATGAAACCTTACCAGTATTTCATGTGTGTAAGGGTGATTTAAGTTTCCTCTCTCAATTGCTGTCACACTAGACAAAGAATCTGAGAAAATTATGTATTTTTACCATTTTCAAGCCCTTAATCATTTCTAGCACCATTTGTATAGCTTGTGTACTTTCCCTGTGTAGATGGAAGTATTATTTGGCAGTCTGTTTTGTCTGTGACTGGGCATGAAACTTAAGTGCAACCAACTGATGAACAGACAGAGCCACCCAGATAGATGAAAGGATGCAGAAAAAAATGCATTTCAGAAATGAAGAATTGATTAATATAAGAAAATCGAAGCTTAATTTGACACACTCTTCTAGTACAATTTTTCTATTTTACCGTTTATTATAAAAGACATTTTAACACACAAATTATTTTAAAAATGCAAAGTTTATATTTAAATATTTACATTATTAGCATAACGGATACTTTTTGTTTTTGGTATTACGACAACAGTGAACAGATTTTGCATTTTTTAAATCTCTAAATAGATATTTTAAAAGCCATACTCTTAGTTGGATAATAAAATAATTAAACAATGCTTTATAATCTTGAAAGAATATATAACATATTTTATGTAACAAATTTATGTATGATACATATTTTGGTTAGCCACTTCTGTTGCCTCACTCCTGCTTTTGTTATTGCTATCTACAACTATAGCACACATGCGTAACCACCATGTGTAATTGACACAGACCAGCGTCGTTGTAAAATACCACACAACAAGAATTCACAGTTCAATTTTTTTTATTAAACCCTGGCCAAGCAAGACATCTTTGTGAACTGTGGTGTCAAATTGCCATAAGTATGTAACCAGATTTCCCCCTCCCCAGGTCAGGGAAGGGGCTTACAGGCATTTGAGATGTCTGCTTTTGTTTAATTCTAGCTGGAGAAAGAGACTTATTTGGTCTCCCTCTTCTCACTCGTTATGTCACAGCTACCCTACCAACACCCTTCAATATCAAACACTTTGATTTATGATTTAGTTATACTATTAAAACTACATCATGAAATGTTCCATCATGGTTATAATAACTGCACAGAAGAGTCTTTAAACTTGGTCGAAGTTTCTATTGACTATAAAGATAGATTATGTTATCCATAGAAGTGCCACTTCCCATTGTTATATTGTTCTTCAGTAATGAGCAGTGCAATTTCTAGCTCTTACTAGGTGTGTGTTTGTGAGTTTGAGGGGAGTGTTGCCCCCCCCCCCCCCTCCCCCCCCATATTCTAAGTTGTGAAAGAAGAAAAGTTTTCCCATCTTCCTTTCTTCTGTCTTTGGAATAATATATTTTCCTATTACCATTAAATGAACTATTGCTCTGATCATCAGCAAAGTTAAACAAAAGACTATATATTTCTCTTGACTTTGCTGTGAAACGTGCGTATGGTATAGAAAAGTTATTGAGTTAAAAAAAAAAAAATTGTTTGTGAGAATATGAAAATAAAGAAATTGTAAGAATAAATGAAAATTATCGTTTTGGATTGATTGTTCCTTTGGTCATTGAAATGCAACTATAAAGTGTATATGCTTTGAAACTTATAATACAACTTCATTGAGCTTGCAAATTGAAACATGTTCGGATATCATAAGGAGTATATACTTAAATATATATTTTTTATAAGAACTCACAAACATATCTATCTATATATATATATATATATATATATATATATATATATATAACTAACTGAAGTACCACTATAGAGTCATTAATTTTATAACGGTCCTGTTTTTAAATCTCTGAAACAGTTACATGGTAAACAGCTGATTATCCGTTTAATATTTCACAGTTCAAGTTAAGGTCCCCTGTTTTTGTTTCACTGTTATATACTTGAATCCCCTTTTTCTATTTGTAAATTTTCCAGCGGTAAGTCGGCTTATGCAAGTGCTAAGTCTGCGATATGTTGGATTTAGTTAGTATCTCTAGGAATTTAAACTGCATTTTCTTTCTTTGTTTAAAATGACTCAAAGCTTCTTTAGACTAATATATATATATATATATATATATATATATATATATATATATATATATATATATATATATATATATATATAATTATGAATTAAAGTTTAGCACTGTTCAGGGATGTTAAAAATAGACTGTCACTTAGCTTTAAACAAGGTTCCAAAAACATTTGTTAAACTCTCTCGACTGTCTTCTGTCTTCTTTCTGCTGGCTGTTTCCTCAAGGCACAAATAAAAGTTAATTTCCCCTTAATCACGTGGTAGTCCCCGGTGGCCGTGGGGATAGAGTGACGGCTTGTGGAATCTAGGCTGACTCTGTGAACAACGTTCACGCCATCTGTAATTATCACTTCCTACACTGATGAGAGCAATAAGCTTGAAATGTCGGCGTATGTCGGTAATAATAATTTAATATTTATTTATAAATATTGTTTTATATATATATATATATATTTTTCCTGAATTACGATGTACTTATACAAAAAAGTAATTGATGACTAGAATGTTAATTTCTACTTTCTCCTATACCACGAGAACAATAGTTTGTGAAGTATTATTGCCCTGTTTTTAGATCTGCGTGTGTGTGCTAATAAGATGTGTTGATAATTGCATTTGAAGCTAAAACTTAACATATTTACATCATTATTTCTATAAAGAAAGAAGACATTGTTTAAGTAGTTATAAGATTGTTTGCATTGTGTCTTGCAGATTTTAGTACACATAATTTGGCTTCTCAAATATTGGTAAGTCTGAAAGGAATTTTCAATACAACTTGAAGAAATAAAATAATAATCCAAAGTGAAAAACTTACGATAAGATAACCCCCCCTCCTGCTAAAAATGCCATCCATGGAATTAGTAATAAAATTCACAACCCTTTTTTGCAGTCCAACCATATTTGGTACAAATAAACTTCCGTCTATGCCTGACTTGTCTACCAAGTTTCAGCCATGAATGTCCAACAGTTTTTGTTTTATCGCCATTCAATGATGTGTATTGATCAGTAGTAAGTGCTACCTAGTGGTCGTTAAGAAGTTTTGGGCAGACGGCAAAGAGATCTGTGAGGCGTGAACAGTGGTTTCAGCAGAATGGGGCAACTCCCCACATTTCAAATGACCCGCTGGAATGGCTACAGGGACACTCACCAGACCCCCTCTCCTCGGATTTTTATCTGTAGGGTTATCTGAAAGATAACGTCTTTAAAAACAGTCCCCAGACTATTCCTGAACTGAAGACCACCATCAGAGTCAAAATCAGGACAAAGTTAAGAGTGAAGTGTCAGAGTTATTAGGGGGGGGGGGGGGGGGGACACTGTATTTTATATTTTACTAGCAGGGTCAGCCGGCGTTGCCCTGGGCCATAAAAACAACAACCCTATGTTTAGTTTATAAAAATCACTCTTGTCTCCAAACCGGTAAGCTGTCTAACTCTGCCCTTGTGGGGAGGCAAGAAATTATTACAATGTTTTATTATATCTGGAAAGTCAAATGAACAACACGAATTAATATTGCAACTCTGCCCTCGTGTAGAGGCAACAGATTTGCTTCGGTTCAAATTCTGTAGAAGCATAATTTGTTTGTTACTTTGATGTGAGTTTGCCGTTAAAAAACGTTTTCTGAATAAAGAAAGTTGTAAACAAATTAGGATTTATTTGCACATTATGGTTGATGTAAAAAAAAAAAACGAAATTAAATAATACCCCCCCCCCCCAAATATTTGGGTGTTAACATTTCTAAATCGTGGATTGGAAATCATTTTAGTGCAAACAACTCCCCCCCCCCCATACACACCATGACAAAAAATTGAATATAAATGGTATAGTTTTAACGTGCATGTTTATTTTTTTGAAAATCACTCCAGTCTTTAAACTGGTAAACTGTCTGACTCTGCCTTCGCAGAGAGGCAAGTAAAACTTTGATTTAAAGTTGCCTCAGTCTAGAAAGATTTCTCATTTACTGACCTTGATTCGTCACGTAAAAATGCAGCAAAATTATTTTTAATTGCAATTTTTTTTTGGTGAGTGACGTGTCGGTGAGTTGTTTATGCAATGAATTTATTTATCTACCTCCCACAGCGGTAAGATGTGACACAAGGTCGGGAAAGTGGGATTTGATAAACCAGCGCCCGAGAAGGTGAGCACTCTGGCCATTAAAAATTGTCTGGGCAGCCCTGTCGGCATTCCCCGGTAGGGGCGCCTCAGGCAATGAGCAATAAACTTACTCCTCCCCAAAGAGGGGAGGCAAAGCCTGGGAGAGTGGCCCTCCTAGAACTGCACAGGACAGACCCATAGATCGGCGTGCAGTATCCATCGGAACAGATACTACACTTTGATCTTGGTCAGCACTATGAATTTTGCTTGTTAACTTCCGGTGTGATGTTTACGCATGTGCGGTGTGCTAAGTAAAAAAAAACGACATGATAAATTTTGTGTAATTTCTACATTAAAGAATTAATGTTTTTTTTCAATTTTTCGATATTATACGCCCGAAAGATGGATGATTTAGAAAATATAAACTGTATGGGTATTTGTTGCATATTTTCAAGTTTTAGCTGTACATACGCACATATATACACATACAGACAACTGCCCTTTATATAATCAATTTTACACTAGGTAAATTTTTAAAACCTCATTAATTCACTGAAAGAAGTATAGCTGTGTGGTTCCCAATAAAAATAACGCTTTTAAGAATCAAGTTTTTTTGCTTTCTTTATGATAAAATCTAATTGCTTTGTATTCATGAAATTTGTATATATATATATATAGTGTGTGATGTTTCCTTCAGTCTTCATTTAAAAGAGTCATCTAGGAGAAAGGAAACTGATATAACACCTGTGGTGACTGTTGCTTCCAATGATGTAGACTGACTCTTTTTCGGTCAGGGAGTAGTCGCTTAAAGAGTGAGATTGGTTCTGACAAAGCCTTTTCGTATGTTACTGGAAAAGTTTTTGTGTTAATAACCTTTTAAGTTATGGGGTTGTTTAATCCACTGATCCATTCAGGGTAGAATAATTTGGAAGAGAATGAAATGCGAACTTTAAAATATAAAACACGTGTGGACTTTACAAGTTCATTGCTGGAACTGAAAAAGAGAAGATATATTCAGAGCCAATTAATGCTGCTGCTGCTACTGTTGTTAAGCAAGTCGGACTTCTGTATAGAGCTTATGAAGATCGTGCCTAAGGATTGTCTGGTTTGCATGAAGTCTCCCTCGTTTGTTGCAATAATTCATTAACTTGTAAGCTTACAGGTTTTTACCCCTGACACTGAGAGCAGCAAGGCTCAGCGATTGCATGCAAAATCGAGAAAAGGTTTAGCCAAGAACACGCTAAAGTAATGGTGCAGAAGCAATGTTGTCACTCTGGCTCCATTGATTTTGCGGTTCTGCACCTGCCACGTTTTTGTTTGCCACACGCAGAGGCAGAGACGACTAGAGGACAACGGATCCTGATGCTGACTCCTTCAGGATTTTAACCATAGCCCTGTGAGCCGTGTAGGTTTGACACTCTCACGTTGTCACTTCCCTTACCATGGTGAGAAAGGGTTAGACTTCAAGAGAGAGGCACTGCTACTGATTCTAGCAGTAAACTTACAGCTTACACATCGACATAGATAGATATATACACACATATGAACACGCACTTCAGTATACATATTAGTGTCACACAATTCAGTCTGTGTTGCTACTGATCCCTTTATGATCTTCTTAAGGACCGACTATTGACTCTTGCACCAGAAACTGTTTCACTGCCAATTTTGATTGCACTGAAGGAAAGCAACTTTCTCAATCAAGATCCCTGGATCCTGGAATGGACTTCCAGAATATGTAGTAAATGTGTCAAAGATGCAGAAATTCAATGCAAAATTAGATAGGTGCTGGGCTACTGTATCCTCTTCTGTGTAAATTTCTGCCACCCTTTCCGTACATGGCAACGGAAGAATGCTTGTTTTATATTTTGACAAATTTATTGAATTGAAAAACACATACATATATGTACGTACACTCATCAATTACTGTGCTGATGAATGTATAATATATATATATATATATATATATATTATATATTAGTGCGTTAGGGCACAGCCGTCATAATATAAGGCCTGTTAACTGAGTTGAGTTTTTATGGTGATGTCATTGATAGTGGAAGTAAGAACCACTATCAATGAGGACCGGAAATACCCGAAGGCGCTAACGCGCATGCGTCCATTTGTAACCAGAGCGAGCAGACTCATGCCCGTAGGATTATTAATTCACTTGGAAATCATTGTTAACTTGTTCCTGCTATTGTGACTTTATTCCCCTGTCAAGAAAACGGCTGCCCTCCTAAGGATTATTCATTCACTTGAAAATCATTGTTAACTTGTTCCTTTTTTTTTCAAAGATATTTCCTTTTTTATAGATGTCAAGCACAAAAGAAAATAAATGGAAATTACAACATGGCCTCCAACGATTAAGACATAGCATTAAAGTTTGATTTTCAAGTTTTAAAATATAAATTAGAATTTTATTTTGCGATAAAAAAGTTTCATTCAAAATATGTGCGAAAATAACGAAATAAGCGAGATATTCAAATAATGATATATTGTTAGTTTGGACCCCCCCCCCCCAAAAAAAAAACATTGCTGTTTTAATTTATTACACATTTTTACTATATAGTAAATAAACTGTTCGTTTTGAAAAAAAAGCAAAAAAACACATTTTAATTTATTTCAATAAATGTTCTATGAATTAATTATTTTGAATTATTGATTTTGTGTTACTTTACTGATTTCGTAATCTTTTGATTTACTTTTAAGTTTAAAAAATCAAGAAACATCATTTATTTTTTTGGAAATGAGAGCAATTCTTTTAAAATGATTCAGCTAAAACTACTGATAATGAAATGTTCATATAAAGAATAAAACTGCCTAAGAATAGGAATTTGTCTTCTTGTGTTTATAAACCAAGAGATATTTCCATGCAGCATAACTGATACTAGTATTTTGATTCGATGTAGACCAGGTTGTCATAACAATCAACTCAAATATTAAAAATGACCCGGGAAGAATTAACTTTAAGAATGAATATTAATTCAGACAAATTATTTTTCACAGAAAAATGTTCATGTTTTAATAACTAAAACCTGGTGATACCAGATCAGGCTGCCAGGCTGCCCTGTGGCTCCCTGAGACGAAATTCACCTACATTGACGTTTTTTTTTTTTTTTTTTTTTTTTTTTTGTAGAACTTAATTATGTTCTACAAAACCAAAAACAAAAACAACAGCCCCTCTCCCTTTCTCCCTCCCCTTTTTTATTTTATTTTTAGAACTTGAAGCATAAATCTTTTACTATAATGACCAGATTCGGCATTAAATAACCCAAAAAGGGTTGATATGCCGTAAAACAAAACTACCAAACCAAAAACGATGATTAAACATTTGAAGATATAAAGAACTTGAAGCATAAAAACTGTTACTATAATGACCAGATTCGGCATTAAATAACCCAAAAAGGTTGATATGCCGTAAAACAAAACTACCAAACCAAATAACTAAAACATATAACAACTCCATTTTATTACTAAGTATTAATTTAATTTTTGCTATCTAACCTATGCAAATTACACGAAATAATACATTTGCACTAAGATTTCTAATAAAGTAATTGGTTAATTATATTCCGTGATCGTTAATTAATAAATACTGAATATTTCATCAAAATTTGTAGATTTCCTGAATTTTGATGAATTCTTAAGTGAAGGGAGGGGTTAAAATGCCCATAGTCTGACTGTTTTATAGATCTAGTTTGTTACTTTAAAGCATGACGTCATTTTCCAGTGCTTTGGCCTTCTTTACGACGGTCGTGGTTAGGGTATGTTGAAAATAAATCAAATCAGGTCTTCATTTTGTGAGTCGCCGAAGATTTAGGATGGATTATAAGCGCCTTTCTAAACAGTAAAGGTCTATCTATGTCAATGAAACCATAGTATGTCTCTGAAATATGTAACGTATAGTTTTTAAATAAATAATTATATATATATATATAATTCATCAATCCCTTCACACATGATGATTACTTGGAAACTTCAAGATCTTACCGTGTTTTCATGACAGTGATAAAAAGTCAAGCGATGGCGATTTCGCCTTCTTGTGTTTCACTGTGGCTTTCTAATAAGATCAAAAACTTTGCATTTTAATTCTCCCCTTTTTTGTGTGTTATTTCCTATTTCACTTCATCCGGTTTTTGTTTTTCTATTTTCTATTTTCTATTGAATTGAATAAGAATTATTTTCTTGTTTATTAGAATTTTGAATTCTCGTTTGTTCTCATCTCCATTTGCTTTTAAATTTTCACATCATAACAATTACCAAAGAACGTTTTTGCTCCGTTCTTATCCTCGAGTGGCTGTTCGCCTTGAGAAGTGGGGACTCATTAGTAAAACAACAAAAATAATTATTCCAAATTTTCAGATTTTTTTTCTTTCTGTTTCTTTAAAGAAGTCAAAGGTCAATATTTAACAAATTTTATTTTGTTGCTCTTTCAGGTCACTGATTCAAGATGAGGTTTAACCTCTCCAAAAAAATTGTGCGAGTGGTGGGTCTTGCTGTTGGGGGTGGCACTCTGACAGCCTACCTTTTATCTAACAATAAAGAAACACAAGTAAGTAGAAATCGTTTTTAAAACATTGTCTTTTCACTTAAAAAAAAAAAACAAGTTCATAGAACTATTAAAAAGATGCATGCAGTTAGAAAGTTGAATGAAAAAATCTGATTATGTGGAGACAAGTGGAGTGATAGCCCCGCCACGTGCGATTTCCTCGACAGCCTTGGTCTGTTAATGATGCACTAAACCAGAGACCATCATGAAGTGACTTGGCTTTACGAGCCTGCTCTCGGCCTGCCAAGCCAGCAGGACATCTGATGGAACTCCCTGATATTTGCATATTGGTTTTAAAAGAGGATATTTTAGTAATTAACTATTATTTGTTGAATTTTTTATTGAATAAATATATTTTGATACAGTTTAAAAATTAAAAAGCAAAAGAAAAGAAACAACATATCTTCTTTTTTTTTTAAAATTCATTTTATGTCACTTTTCCCGTGTCCAGGGGTCAGACGTTTTTTTGATATTTTGCAAGCTCACTCTCCATTCCTTACAGTTCAGCAGGTCAACTGTCCCCAAATTCGGCTCTGTACAGTCTTGTCTAATCACTTGCTTCCAGGTTTTCCTTGGCCGGTCAGCCTTCCTGCGATTCAAGACACCCATGCTTCTATAATGAAAATAGTAAATTAAACCAGATACTTTGTAATACATAGTAGTATTTGTCTTCATTGGGAAAATTAATTTCATTCATTAAAGCGATAAGTGGACTTTTGAGTCATGCCTTTCATATGGGTGACTACATGACTAAATCAACCAATGGTTGACCGCCCTATTGTCACATGATTTCAGACCCGTTGTGTTACGAAAAAAGCAACTCCTACATGATTAAAATTCGGATATCTCCGATTTTTGTGAAATTTTTACAATAGCTATTAGACATCAATTAATAAATATTCCCCAAATTTCAGTTTCTCTGGAGTATTTTAAAGGTTTTTAGGGTGCATAATATGGGAACAACTTCTCATTTGAAAATTCAAATATGTCAGATTTGTGTTAAATTGATCGAGAGGCGTTATACACCAATTAAGCAATTTCAATGTCTTTTTAAGAGCCCTTCAGCCGTAAATTATAGACATTTTCTAGAATCAAAATGATGTAATAGATTTTTATCAAAATTAGAATAAGGATTCTAAAAATCAGGTTTAGTATCATTATATTTTGATTTTAATCTTCGTAGGGGGACATAAAAGTGGTGCAAAACTGTTCTGTTCGGGGGATTTTACCTGTCCTGGGACGAGTATTATTGTAGTATATATATATATATATATATATATATATATATATATATACTAATGATAATAGAATTAACGATAAGCGAAATATCGTAGTGATCTATCTCGATAAAGTAAAGCTCAATACGTTGAGTAGAGCAATCAATATTAAAGAAAGAAAGATGTAGATAAAGAATTGTACAAAACTACATAAAGTTACATAAATTAATACAAATCTTTTATTACATCGAAAGTTCAGATGCAAGGAGTTACATTAATCCTAGCATCTGTAACTCCTTGCATCTGAACTTTCGATGTAATAAAAGATTTGTATTAATTTATGTAACTTTATGTAGTTTTGTACAATTCTTTATCTTCATCTTTCTTTCTTTAATATATATATATATATATATATATATATATATATATGAATAGATGAAAGGATAAAATAATCCGACGGTATGAAATTAAAATTGAATAAGCGGAAGACCTAAAAAGCTCAACGTTTCGCCCAAATGTTATATGGGCTTTGTCAAGAGCGAACGAAAAAATGCAAAAAATGAAAAAGACAAGAAAGTCTATAAATTATGAGAAATATATATAGTGGTAGGGTTCATGTAGAGAGGGAAGATATGTAAATATGTATAGAGTCAGTATATATTTCTCATAATTTATAGACTTTTTCGTCTTTTGTCATTTTTTGCATTTTTTCGTTCGCTCTTGACAAACCCCATATAATATTTAGGCTAAACGTTGAGCTTTTTAGGTCTTCCGCTTATTCCATTTTAATTTCATATATATATATATATATATATATGACTAGTCTTCTATCTGCGCCTGCTTCTAGGTACATATAGATTTTAATTTCCCTTAAGTATGTGACAGTTTCCGTTGGTCGAGTGGATATGGCGACTGCTTGCAGATTCTAGGTTGACTCTGAACCGGGTTCGCGCCTCCCGACCATCTGAATTTGTTACTTTCCTGCACTGATGAGAGCAATAAGCTTGACACGATAGCGTCTGTAGATATTTATAATTCAATATTTATTCATAAATATTATATATATATATTTAAGAAAACATTATTAAATAACATGGAGCGTTTTTACTTGATAAGGCTTTTTATTTTTTCAATGTTTCAAATAGTCCATTTCGTATTTCGGTTAAATTGGTGTATGTAAGTTCCGTGGGTTTCTTGCTCTATTTTTCCTTTTTTTTGTGAGTACTTTCGATTTGATTCATTAGACAGTTTTGTTATTCTTCCAAAATGGTCACCCATTTAGTAATGGCCGTGATATGCGTTGCTTAACTCCAATTTACAACAAAACACCTTGTCTTAATGTAATGGTTCTTTGATATGACGTAGGCGCCACCAATAGCATATTTAAACATGAGTATCAAAACTGGTTCTTTGATATGACTGAGGCGCTTCCAATATTTTTTTCTTGGGGAGGGGGGTTAACTAAAAATATTTCTTTAGGTGGGGAAGGTAAAAAGTTTTTTTTGGGGGGAGGGTTAACATTTTTTTTTTTTTTTTTTTAACTAAAAATATTTCTTTGGGTGTGGAAAGGTAAAAAAACAGATGGAGGGGTTAAAAAATTTTCTTACAAAAAATAAATATTTTAAGGAAGGTTGGGGTGGGTGAAAACATTATTTTTTTTAGGGCAGGGTAAAAGAAATTTTTTAAAAATTTTTAACTAAAAATATTTTTGGTCCAAAATAAAGAAAATCAATGTCTAACCACCCAAGAATTATGACTGAGGCACCATCGGTTTACGGGTGAGCGTTCATTTCTGACACGGCAGCCTAGCAAACCTTATAATATAATGCCCACTTTCTCTGTGGCTGTGTGTCTGTCTGTCTGTCCGTCAGTCAGAATTTTTTAAACGAATATCTTAACTTCATTTATAAATGGAAAATCTCGCATTAATACTAAATATTAAATTCCCAACAAATAAATCGGACACCATGACCGGAAATTGAAACCAAAACCTTGAGATCTTCAGTTTTACATTTTACCAACTGAGCTATTTGTACTTTCTTATAAATAGATCTTAAAACATTACCATAACAAAATAATTATAGCTTTGATGTGACGTCATAGATTTATAATTTACGTCATGTTTCAAAACATGAATTCAAACATAAGCAATGATGAAATATAAATAAATGGGTAAACATTATCAATAGCGTTGGAAATTATTTTAACAGTTCAAAACAATTATTTAGCTTTAACTATGTATTGTATGTAGTTTTTTTCACAATTACATAATTCTAGACAAGTAAATAGGAACACCCTCTTGCAGACAGCGAGAGAGAAGAGGTCGACGTGGTAGCCGAGCAAAGATATGCAGGTATATATTTGCTAGTCCGTAAATGTAATATTTAGTTTTTTTTTTTTTTGCTAATTGTGATTTTTTTTGTTTATTTTTAGGTCAGTCCTAAACTTTCTGCTGCTGAGGTCACTCCGAAACTTTCGAATGTGCTGCCTCCTCGGTCAGAAATTTTAAAGTCCCTAAAGACTGAAGAATTTGATGTTTTGGTTATTGGTGGTGGAGCTACAGGCTGTGGTGTTGCTTTGGATTCAGTTAGCCGAGGTTTGTATGTTTTTTTTTTATCTTTAGAACATTCTGGAAAAAAAAAATACTGAATATTATTTTTGCTTGCCGTGGGGTGATGAGTAGGAAGTTCCAGAGTGGTTTGAAAAAAAAAAAAAAATCCTAAATCTCGCGCACAGATGTCATCAAAATCACCAACGTTGAACTCTTTGACCTTCTCTTTTACTTCTCATATAATCGTTTTCGGCCCTCCACTCTTCAACATCCACAAGACAAGAGAAAACTCTGACTAACACTCACACGTGCCCATCCCTCTCTCTCTTTCTCTCTCTCTCTCTCTTATATAAATATATAATGATTGCCACTTCTCTACAGAAGAAGGCCATCCCTACAAAGATTGCAATGACCGATTGTGGTCACACATTTTGTTCAGCAGGCCCGGGTTATTATTACAGGTCTTTGCCGCTATTGTTCTTGTAGAGATATATGTACATGTAAGATGGCCATGCTCTGCCTTTGTACGACACGCAGAGCAGCTCTCCTTCTACAAAGTCTGGTTTCAGTGACAAGCCGAAGCAAGATTACTGAGAGACGATGTAGAGCGCAGGTTTTAATCGGAGTTTCTGTCTCCTAGATGGATGATCTAACAAAATCTACAGGTCCTTCTCGCCGAGTAAGGTAGCATCGCACCTGGTTACTATACCAGGTATATCTACATCTCTTCTAAGAATATATATATATATATATATATATATATATAATAATTTGTGCCACTGACAAATATCCATCTCTCTTTCTCATATATATATATATATAGTAGGTTATCAAAATATATTTATGGCAATTAAGCTACACAGAGGCTTCCGAGTTTCATCCCTGTAGGAAATCGTCAGGCTAAAATGCATGGAATTTTAACCTAACAATTCCCTACGGGAGTGAAACGCGGAAGCCTCTGTGTAGCTTAATTGCCATAAATATATTTTCATAACTTACTACCTAGCTCTACTCACGTATTGAGCACTGTTGAAGTAAATACTGAAAATTGATACATAAAAGATCATATCTCCTTATAACATTTTATGTTGATACATGAAATAACAAGCCGCGCGTGTGTGGTCCCCCTCTGTATGTGACTCGATGTGGCGAGTGTAAAATGCAATAAATTTGGGCAATTTGGGGCATTTTTGACCCCCTGGGGGCGCGAACCAGAATTTTTCTGAGGTCAAGGATGCTCATTTTATATCCAGAACAATTGCCTCCACATTTTGGCCAAGTTTCAGAGAAATTGAATGGATGGATGAAAAGTTATGGGGCAAAAATGTCATTTTTTGCCATTTCAGGGCCTTTTGACCCCCTGGGGGGCTAACCAGATTTTTTTTCAAAAATCGGAGAATGTCACTTTCTAACCTGACCACAGTTACAACTTCATGCAAAATTTCAGAGAAATTCAATCGATGGTTGCGGAGAAAGATCCGGACGGACGGACATGCCTCAAAACATAAGTCCCCCATAAAATCGGGGGACCAATAATGATAATAATATATATATATATTTATATATATCTATTAATAATGGAGTTTATGTATCTGTCTGTCTGTCTGTCTGAAGCCGAAACTCCAGTATGACTATTTTACTGAAACTAATCTTTTTGAAATTCTTTATATACTGTCATCAAAAGTCGTGGGTGTTGCCATTAACATAAGTCATTCCTTTAAACCTTCAATTAAATTCATATTTACAAATATACACTTATAACTGCTATTATCCAATTTACATATGTATTTACAATATTTTCCGATAAGGTTATATTAATAAACATTATTCATACAATTAATTAAAGCCATTTTCATCATAACCGGCGTGTTTTCTAAACCATTTCAACGCGAGTACTGTTAAAATTGCAAAGTCATTAGCTGTTTAATCAGTGGTGTCCTCCCTCCCTCCGGTAATTAAATATGGCGATCTGATTAAGCAGCCGATTAGCTGTTTAATCAGTGGTGTCATCCCTCCCTCCGGTAATTAAATATGGCGTTCTGATTAAGCAGCCGACGTTAATGTGGGACGTTAAATATGTAAACAACAACGCTCGCAAACACCGTGCTCAGTTTTCCATTTTTAAAACCGTCCTAAGTTTGTTTATTCTTAGCCATTATGTTTTAAAACACAAATTTATTAAATCAAATTGTTTAATTAAAATAATAATTGATTTAAAAATTACTATATAAAAACGCGCGCGCACGCACACACGCACACACACACAGTTCAGGTAAACTTTTTCTTTCCGAGAATTAAAAAACTTTTCGTGTTTACTGTATTTGATTTCTTAATACTTTCATATCCAATATTATCATTTTTTCACGACCTCAACAGAATTTATGATTCCATGTTTTATTTATTAAAAAAAAAGATGTGATTTTTTTTTCTTTAATGTCAACAAAATAAACTAACACATTGTACTGGAAAACTATACAACTGATTGTAGAATCAAATTGTTTAATTAAAAAAAGGTCATTAAACAAACACCCACACCCACACACTGTGTTCACTGTATTTGATTTTTTGGTGCTTTTTCATTTTAGGACCCACGCTAACTTTGACCCCATCGTTACAGTTAGGGTTAGGTTTTTTTTCCCTTTTTAATTAAAAATATTTACATGTATGGGGGGGGGGGAGGATAAAAAAATTGGGGGAAGGCGGTCAAAAATTTTTTTTATTTTTTTATTTCTTAACTAAAAAATATTTCTATGACTGGTAATATAAAAAAATTGAGGGGGGTACAAAAAATTTTTTTTCTTTCTTTTTAAACTACAAGTCTTTCTATTTATGGGCGAGGGTACAACAAAAATCGGGGTAGGATCGAATTTTTTTTTCCTTTATTTTCAACTAAAAATAATCTTGGTCATAAACACAGAAAATCAATGTCTAACCACCACAGAAATATGACTGGGGCTCCATTGGCTTACGCGTGAGCCTTCATTTCTGATGCGGCAGCCTAGCAAAAATATGCGACCGGAGGGAGCATATATTTGCTAGTATATATAATTATTATTAATAAATAAATATTTTTATTTCGATAGACATATATGTTTCGCGTTTTTTTATTTTACGCTTGTCAGTATGGAATTATGTAACCGTATCGTCGGTCGAACGATTCGAACCCCAAATCCACGTAGTAATCATTAGGCCACCAATCCGATCACGCTTTTAACATGAGAGAAATGTGCCTTGTATTAATGTAAACACAAGTGGTGTGATTCTAAATAGGATTCTATCTCCCAAAGGATCGAATCATGCAGTTTATTTATTCTCAAAAGGGCTCAACGTAATTGGAGCTTAATAATTATTATTAATAAATAAATATTTTTACATCCATAGACATATACATGTTTTGCATATATATATATATATATATATATATATATATATATATATATATATAATAATTATTTCAACAATCAGACAATGCGTTAGTCAATAGACTTTCTTGTTGCGTGGTGGTTCAGGTGGCAGAGTACTCGCCTTGCAGTCATGTGACTCGGATTTTGAATCCTGAATTCGGATGCGTCCGACTGATGAGCCTAAAGGAAGGCGAAACTCGAGTCTAAGGCTTCCGGTCTGTGATTTTCATGGTTTGTGTGGGCTACTGCGTTGTCTGATTGTGGAAATAATTATATATCATCTCACATTAAAAATCTAATATATATATATATATAATTTTAATAATTAAATATTTTTATGTCAACAGACAAGCTTCTTTTTTCTTTTAAAGACTCATCAGTATGGCTATCCAACTAATCTGTCGACCACACGATTCGAACCTAAGATCTTAGGTCTGATAACCTGACTTCTATATCCGTATCACCACAGATTGATTATGATTGGCTAACAATGAAACCTCGCCATTCATAATCAAATTAGTTTAGTTTTCCGACTGCGATGAAAAGATTAATAACAGCACCACCTGGTGACAAATCATTTTCTCCAATTATCAAAGAGGAGATGGAAATAGTTAACAACAGGCAGAATCCAACTTGTTCAAGAAAGTTTATCGCTCAAGATCGACCTGTAGTTGACCCTGGCCATGTGAATTAATGACTAAAATGTTAATGAAAAATGAGACATTCTAATTAAGAACAAAATACATTTTACTAGCTAACCTGACCCGGCCTTGGCCAGGAGTATATGACATGGTTTATAGATTGAATAAAATATTATTGTTCATTAATGATGAACACCATGTAAAATAAAAATAAAAATAAAAATAAAAAAACAATGTAACCGAAAAGAATGTGAAAAAAAGTAAATTAATAAAGAAACCTTAAAAAAGCCCCGTCCTTCTCTCTCTCTCTCTCTCTCTCTTTCTAAGAAGAAGTTAATTTGTCCTCATTTGTAACAAACACAACGATGTGATTGGCTTATAAGTATCTATGGAAAAGTATGTTTTTTATAAAGTTTTATTTTACTGAAGGAGATATATGACCAGACATAGTATGTAATCGATGAAATAGATTGGAATTCATTATGTGAATAGCACTTATTAAAAAGTTCCCTAATTCAGTAGACAGAATCAAATCTCGATTTGGAAGATGAAATGCTATTTAGATTTGTTGTCAAGAATCTGACTGACTTTTCTCATATATTAGATATAACGAAATGTTGTATTCATTTAATAGTTGTTAACATTTTTCGGTAAAGGAAATTGTTTGGTGTCTAAGTGCTTAATATAAGATAATAATCGTTTTTCAAAACTGCATATATGTTAATTGTTTGTAGAATAATGTTTATCTTTTCATAATTTTCATTATGATGGAGAAATGTAGTTATGTGAATTAATACCTAATTAGTTTAAGAAGAGAGGTTGTATAATATGTAGTTGTCAAGGTTGGTTGAGTATTATGTAAAACATTCTAAGATATTCATCCATTCGAACATGGGAGCCAACTGATATTAAATTAATCTGATGGATAAATTAATTCACCCTCCCCCTTCCTCATTTTTGGTTTGTGCAGGTTTAATTCAATTGGTTGGAACACAGCACCCATCTGACAGCAAACCAAATATGGCATATCTGTACCAATCACGTGGCGAAGAAACTATCAAATAGCATGATCACCGCATGTCAAACTTATATTTATTTCTCCACTGCAAATTATCTCTACAATTTATGCAGTTAATTTTTTTGTTCTTTAAGGAGAGGAAAATTAAATCTGGACAGTATAGGGAGATGTGTGCAGAACAGGAGACTTTGTTGGTTTGGTCACATTGAAAGAATGGATGAGAGTGCTTGTGTTGGAAGATGTAGAATAGTTGAGGTGGAAAGTGCAGTTGGCAGAAGAAGACCAAAGAAAACATGAGATGAAATAATAAGGATGGATTTGAGTAAAAGGGTGATAAATAAAGACATATCCAAAGATAGGTTAGTTTGGAAGTCAATTTTGAAAGCTGTCCAACACGTGCCAACATGTAAAACAGAAGTTAAATCGAATATGACGATTATATAGCAAACTGAATCCTTCATGAAAATTGAACAAGTCGATTAAAAAAAAGATATGATAATCTAGTGTGGCGGATATATCGACCATGTGTGAGAAGCATGCTTTACTATCTATAAAAGACAAGCCTAATAGAAGTTGTCAGTGGCATTTTAGTACTCGAAAGACTAAGATCATTGAGTGATAGAGACCAATATTGAAAACGGTGTTGTTGGAGAAAAGTATACCACATAACGAAGTTCCAGTGATGAGCACATTGTTTCCAAGTTCAGTATTGAAAACGATATTGTTGGAGAAAATTTACTATGTGATCAAAATCTAGTGGCAAACATCTTGTTGCATTGAATACGGTGTCACTGGAGAAAAGTATACCACATAACTAACTTCCAGTCGTGATCATGTTTTTTCCATCAAAAGAGACCGTCTTTCCTTCCTTTTTTAAAATTTGTTTTTTCTTTTTCCATCTAGAAAGTTCGTACTTAATTGATAGTAATCCAAAGATTTTTTCTGAATAAATGCTTTACATCCGGGGACAAGAAAGTCTGCTTGTAATTACTATTTCTGTTAAAATTAATAAATATTAATTTAATGCAAACTATTTTTAATCTCAAATATCTTAAACTTTTTTTTCGTTTACCACGTTTGTTGTTTATTTTCCAGGTTTAAAAACGGCATTAGTTGAAAAATATGATTTCTCTTCTGGTACGAGCAGTAGAAGTACCAAATTGATTCATGGCGGCGTTCGTTATCTACAAAAAGCTGTATTCAATCTTGATTATGAACAGGTAAATATTCCTACCCTTTTAATTTATAACTAACTAGTTGCACCTACCTGGTGTTGCCCGGGATGCAGTGAAGTCATTTTAGTTTGAAATTTTTATTTGTTTGCATATTTTTAAACTTAAAAGGTAGACAACTATTATATTCTTCAATTCAAAATGAGTTATTCCCCTTGTTGATTTTTATTTTTAGGTGATTATTACAAATATTTTACATTAGCAATCGTCTCGGCTGGACTAAGTAACATTTTAAATAAATTGTAGCGAAGAACATTATTATATTGGCAATAACATGGTACAACAATAACAAATGAAAATTGGCTAGTCAGAAGCAAATTTTTATTTTTCAGTTTGAATGTTATTTGAGTGTGACTTTGAAAATCTTAAAGATAACTTTATTTGTTAGATAATGAATAAATTTCAAATGATGTTGATTAACACTTTAAAACATTCTGAATTGATTTATTCTCATATTAAACATCTTTTGTAGCGATGTGGGATGTTTTAGATAATATAGAAAAAGAAAATTTCCACGAGAAATTAGATTAAGTAAAAATGAAAACATTTCCACTAGAAGTTAAGGTTAGGAATTTAAGTTGACAAGTTAAGTTGATGCGGCAAAATAAGCTAGTCTGATCTTTCTAATTTTATTGTGTCTGTAAGAAAGAGCAGATATGTTCTTGGAGACGTTCTTCCCACCCCCCTCAGGTGGGGGGATTAGGGAAATATATAATATTATTGTAAGCTAAGAGAAACTTAAAGGAAAATTTTAAAACACAAAATTGTGTACTATTGTCTTTTGTCCAACCATGTTCACCTGTTACTACCATGTTCAACTGTATGAGTGCGTTAACTGCGCTGGCCGCGATCGTCCCACTTGTTGTGCCAGTCCAAAGTCGTTGTTCGATTAAGTTGGTGCTGCAATAAAGGAATTCTACTTCCAAACAAAAATCACAACTCCAGTTTAAAAAAAAATTAACAGAGGTTTATTTTCCTTTGGAGGTTAAAATAATACTCGTTTTCTTAGGTTGAATAGCAGACTTGCAAAATGAGATCTTTTATCCCTGCGAAATAAAAAACATAAGTCCAATCCGACACAACAGACCCTCCGTTCCCGAGGACCACCGAAAACCAACTGCCATCTCGAACGTCCAACTCCAACTAACTGCCTCATACCCAGAGGGCCGCCTCTGACTCCTCTCCTGGAATATTTTCACTCCTGACTGGAAATCTTGGATTCTGATCTTTCTCAATGGTCACCATTCGACCACCCAAGGACTGGCTACTTGAGATATCCACTAGAGATAATATCTAGACAGTGTCCACTCAAAGAGTTTTATTTGAAGATCATCTAGCAACATTACTTTTCTCAAGTAGGCCGGTCTCAGCATGATTCCCTGTTTACTAAGGCACTTATTTTATTTCAAACAAAATACAATTTCTGGGTGGTCCAACTCACAATCAGAGATATTTTCAATTTTTTCTGCGACCCCCCCCCCTTTTCCTTTGGCCGAGCATCTGTCACCTGCAACGTCTGCCATTCGCATGCACCACCAAAACATGCAGCTTACTGCACGTTTACACTAATGCAGTCGCTACTGAGAAACAGAACGAGATCATCTATTACAGCTGCTCAAGGAGAAGAAGAAAGGAAGCAATTAAATACATCGCTACAATGATTACTATGAAGATCAAACGTGATAACAAAACACAGCTGTCTATGACGTGTGCCACCCAGAGATATGCTGTGGTCAAAAGACTAAGAATTCTCGACTGAGTAACATAACCGTTTTACTTTTATTAAAATATTGCAATATCTTGGAGATAATTAATTGGAACAGCTATTTTCTTTATTAGTCAACTTAAGTACATAAAATCTTTGCTTCAATTAAATGATTTATTAGACATCAAAATATTTGAATATTTAATAATCTATGGCGATACTTATAACAGGCTTGGCAAACAGGTGAAGACCAAAATTATACTAAATAATAATTACTGAGAAAAGTTTAGTAAGTAATTTCTTAGTAATGTCCAGTAATTAATTAATTAGCAACTATACATATTATTAGGAAGCAGCTTACAAGTATTGACTTATTTACTACAAAATCAAATGTAAAAAGAAAGTACAAAAAATATAAAAGAACTAAAAAATCAATTTATTTACCATGAATTAGATATTTAAAAAAACAATGAGTCAATTTGTTTATATTGACTTACTGATTACAGAAAATATTATGACATAATCAGAAAGTAAGTTCAACATTTTACAAAATGAACAAAATGTTCAGAGAAACAATTTTGATAATTTTGATAATTTTTATAAAATATGTGATGTTGTTTTACATGTACTATTTATTTTACGGAAGATAAAGAAAGCACTTATTTCTTCATGATGCGATAATACATAATTTACACAGTTTTTATAATAAAATCAACTTATATCAACAAGAACATAAAACTGATAAAATAAAAAGGGAAGAAAATTTTAAACATATCTTATAATTGCTTAGAAAATGATGTATTATCAATGCGAAATATATTGTCATGAGAATTGTATAAACATTTTCATTTTATAAATAATATTTTAAAATAATTTCAAAACTTCTAGTGCTGGTTCTTGAGTTACCTTAGGTGACTCAAACAAACCGCAATTTTTGAAAATATCGTCAGAATATATATTTTTTACCATCAACTTTTTGAAACCTAACTACTGTTCAATTTTTACAGTTTGATTAACAGTCAAACCTATTTTTAATCAACTGTACAAGAAACATCATCATCATCATCATCATTTTATCAACTTTATTTTCCTTGGTCAGGGGTCCAACGTTTTCTGGTAGCCTGCAATCTTAGTCTCCAAGTTTGGCAATCTTCAGGATCGATTCTGTTTAAATTCCATTGTCAATGGTATTTATTGATGGCTTACATTCAAGTTTTTTTTTCGGTAACCCCACTTTCCTCTTGCTTTCCACCTGATGATTTCTGTATTTAGTTTTACCAAAGAATCGCTCTTCTCAACATGGCCGAACAAACTTAGTCGACCGATCGTGAAACGCCACATAAAAACCACATAAAACTAATAAAAACAAACAATGACAAAGAGAAATATTCAATGTTTCACACAACAGCTCATCATTTTAGTTTCTGTGTGATGGCAGTGCACGAGTATTGGGGCTGTCAGATCTCTAATATAGAACTATCTGATTAGCGCCATTGTATTACTTCTGGCAGTGGTCTTAGGCATAGCATGAAACTGTCTCGGACATTCATAGACAAGTTGTTCAAAATCCCTTTCACCCCAAAATCCATCTTCCTTCGTCCTTTACCTTCTGCCTACCTTACTTCCCAACCCTATTAATTATTCAAACTTTGTCTACCAAAACCTAGTCCTGGGTATGATATTAAACTATATTCAGTGGTGAGGACCCGATAAATAAGCATGATTCAACTTTTTTTTAACCAGCTTCATTCTGTTGTTGGCATGGGTTTCCACAATTAGGAGGACCCACTTGAAAGTTGCCAACATCCATAGTGAAATGTTGCTATGGAACAAACTGGATTCGAACTTGGCAGAACAAAGTCGTCAATCCACGTCGGTATCAACTTCACCACCGTCACCTCCCAAGTGCCTCTATAGTGGCTATTAGTCTCAGGTCCACTCTGATGCAGAGTGGTAGTATCTGTCAGTCCCATCTATCATTTATAAACGATTTATTTACAAAATACAAACCAAATGAATCTATAATATTTGTAGATATTAAGAACTTCTAAATGAATCAATGCGAACGACTTTTTTTCATTTATCACACCTATTTTACCATCAAAACGGCTCACTGTTACTTAAATAAAAAATACAACAAATTTTTTATATAGATAGTAGAGAGCAATAACCCACACAAAACTATTCGTACGCCTAATTTTCATCACTGTTTTTAAACTGTTTATAATAAATTATTGTTTGATGTTATTCATTTGTAATTTTATTGTCTTATTTTTCTATATGTATATATGCAATAGTTTCGTAAATATTAACAGTAATTAAAGTGAATAATAAAAAAGAAGGATAGATTACCAAAACCTTTCTTAGAATATTATGTTCCTTACTTTCCAAGAGAGGTAATTCAAAGGCAAACTATTATCTTCTAAAATTACAATAAATGTATATTAAATATATGTAATGTAAAAAGAATAGATTATATAGAGTATATAAAATAGAATAGATATGTAATGTAAAAGATATGTAAAAAGATATGTAATGTAAAAAGAATAGATTATATAGAGTATATAAAATAGAATAGATATGTAATGTAAAAGATATGTAAAAAGATATGTAATGTAAAAAGAATAAATTATATAGAGTATATTAAATAGAATAGATATGTAATGTAAAAAGAATAGATTATATAGAGTATATTAAAGATATGTAATGTAAAAAGAATAGATTTAAATGACCCAGAATAGATTCATAAGCGGTAAAGCAACCAAACACTACTTCTTACAATTTTAATAGTTTCTACGATAAAAAAGGGGAAAAAACAATAAGATTTATTGAATGAAGTGATGTATGTCCGCTACCTGAAAACAACTGTTACACAACTCTAATAGGATTTGTCATGTATTTTCTTTGTGAAAATTCATATTTTTTATTAATAAACATTCAAATTTCAATTTGGAGAGTCAGATGTTACTACAGAAACTCTTTCGTTTTTTTTTTGTTGAATCATGAGAGAACAAGCAATTTCATTTATTTACTAGCTGTTTCTTGTTTAGTTCATATATAAATGTAAAAAAAAGATTTTGTATGGGATTTTCAAAGTCAGACCTAAATAGCATTTAAACTGACGAATCAAACTTTGTTTCTGACTAGTGAATTTTCATTTGTTATTGTTACACCGTGTTAATGGCAATATAATAGCATTGTTTGCTATAATTTATTTTTTAGAATGACTTAGTCCGGCCCAGACGATTGCTAATATGAAATATTTAAATAATAACCTAAAATTAAAAGAGGCAAGAAAGATAACTCATTTTAAATTAGAAAAAATATCAAACAAATAAAAATTAAAAACGTAACTAACTTCACTCCATCCCGGGTAATGCCGAGTAGGTGCAGCTAGTTTTTTTTTTTATATAAAACAATGTTCTGAGCCAACGTCATGTAATAAACACAACAACTATAATATTCAAACTAGCAAGATAATTAACAACCTCATAAAGCTAATAAAAACAAACACCGGGAAAGCAAAATGTTCAGTGTTTCCTGAAAAACTAGCAAGGCAATTAACATTAATAAAAGTAAAAAGTTGACTATTAATTTTTCCCTCCCACTCTGTCAAAGTAAAAAAAGTCAATCACAATTTAAAAATAAGAATAAACGTGTCTTATCAATTTGTCCACCATCCGTGCCAGTGTTATTAATACGCAGATTATAAAGCATGTTATGGAAACGTTATTGTGTAAGTAGGTAAAATAATGTTCAACTGAAGGAACTCCCTTCTCAGAAAGGGAGGAATTGACTCGGATTAGATTTCTTTCGGATTTCTTCACAGTGTCATTAGTGGCAGGAAGAGGACTTTAAATTATGAGAGGGATAGATCCTCCCAATTCCTCTATGATATTAGTAATGAAAACAGAAACTGTTGATAGAATTGAATATAAAATTCGAAGAAATCAATTGGGCATTAAATTTCTGTTTTGAAGAAGAACACAACCCAATATTTGCAGGAACTGTCTGACTGAACAGTTTTTAGTATATACCGTTTGTTAACAATGTTATTAACATTAAAGAAATAAGAGAAAAAAACTATTTTTACTTTATATATAAGAATTACTTCTCTCTGGGCATCTCTTATTTAAATCAATAATCTCATTTCAACTTTTAATGGTAAAAAAGCATATTTATTTGAAATAAAATATTGGCACTTTAAAAACATCGTTTCGTATTTGAATTACAATATAGAAATTTTAGGAAGCAAAATAACGATGTAATTTTTTTTCTTTAAACTAAATAATTTTTTTACCTTAAAAACATGAACAAGCTTTCGACTAAATAAGTCCTTTTCAAGTACTGACTTTTTTTTTTGTTAATCATTTTTTCCGCCAGAGATATAAAAATCTTATGCAGATGGTAGTCCGTTGAGATATTAATCACGGTTGGTCTGAATGTCCTTGCGGCCAAAAAACACATCGTTATTTGCATTTGTAAAATTTCTATATTGTAATTCAAATATGAAACAATGTTTCTAAAGTGCCAATATTTTATTTCATTACCCATATCACATAGCCATGTGTGGCACAAGGACATTCAGACATACTGTGAATAACATCTGAAGAGACTACCATCCACGAGAGATTTTTATCTCTCTGACGGAAAAAATGATTAACCAAAAAAAAAGAAAAGAAAATGTCAGTACTTGAAAAAGACTTATTAAGTTGAAAGCTTGTTCATGTCTTTAAAATAATTTATTTTAAAGAGAAAAAAAACATCATTATTGGGCTTCGTAACATTTGTATATTGTAATTCATATTTTTATTTATTTTCTATATACTTTAATTACACATCATCATTATCAGTCCTTTGATTATCGTGCAGGATTAAGGGTAATGTCAACACTAGTGGACCCCCCTCCAGACAGCTGGCTAGCTGCACGCATGGCAGTCCTCACCGCAGATCTCCACTTTTGTCGATCCTGAGGGTCAGCATTTAAGAGCCTCCAGTCTCTGCTGTCACTCTCTGTCAGCTCTCTCTAAGACAACTTTGGCTGGCCAACTCTGCGCCTACCAGAGACTTGTAGGCTTAGTGCACAGTTGACTGCACTGCTGGATCCGTCCACGTGGCCATACCAGCGAAGTTTTCTATCCCTCAAGATGGGGTCGTGGTATGTAAGACCAGGTTTCCCCAGCAACTCACTTGTCCGCATGATGGAAGCATCTCTTTGCTTTATTTACAAATCTGTCCAACAACCATTGTCGTGTCATTGTGCTTCAGACGTTGAAGGTCTGGTCTTGTCTGCCTAGGTGGAGCATGCAAAAATAATACTTAGTTCTGGGATTTAGTTATGTTTGAAAAAATAGTTTTAATTGTTCTAATTGGCATTAATTAATAATTAACTGAATAAGTCACCCATCTCTCTTTTTTAGCTTTCTATGTATTTCTCTCGGCCTCTCTCACTCTACATTGATTCAACTGCTCTCTAATATTTTTAATGTCTTTGTGAGCATTTAAAATAAAAGTGGCTCTCTTTTTTTCAGTGTGGCCATCTAATTTACATATCTGTGTCTGTACATACCACAAATACGTATGTAAATTAGAAAGCAAAATAAAAGGTCTCTTTACTTCTACTTAAGAATAATAATACTTCTATATAATAATAATAATGACCAATGGTCGTTGCCAGCGAGAAATCGACGGTATGCGTTTGTTGTGATAACACAAAGTCATTTGCAATAGTTATCAGAAGAGGTGGAGAGTACTGGACATCTGAGGAGACTTGTTTTCACTCAGACTCCAGGGAACACTATCGGTGATTATTAGTGATCAATCACTGATGATGACCTGTGTGAGAACTCCTAGTGAGTACGCATAATAAGGATAATATAGAAGTAAAGAGATTTAATATTTTAGTTATGCAAGAAGAATGTCTTACCGGATATGACGTCACAGTTTGTGAATTTTCGAATAAAATCAAAATAGAATAAACAGTGGTAGTGACTGAATAGGTCATGGTACGTCTAATATCTAATCTACTTTCGGTTCTAAAAAGACAACTAATTAGTCAGAAAGTCTAATTATTTGCTTTTTGAAATTAAAATGTAAGATATTTTCTTTAATTTAATTAAGTTTAAACATCGGTTTAATTGTAGAATATGGACCGCTCTTTTTTTTTTCACTCATTTTGCTTGGTATTCGCCCAAATTTTGGATAAAACTGATTGTTGGTCTTAATTATATTTTTGGTCCTGAAATAAAATTCTCATTTACTTTTTAAACTTTAATTCCAGGTTTTAATCGCTGGCGGCCATGTTGGTTTTTATTGGTTTTTCCTTTGACTAAAGATATTTTTTCCTTGGACTAAAGATATTTTTACTGCTTTAAAATTTTATTACACACAATAAACAAACTTTGAACATTCTATTTACAAAAGCAAGTTTTAACGCAATTTAACGAATTTAAAAGCAAACATGAAAAGGTTAAAACATACTAGTCGTGAATTTAAGAATAACAAAATGTCACCGAAAAGACGACGGGTATAAATGTGGCATAAAAGTTCAATTTGATATATGCTATAAAATAAATTAGAATTTTTTGTTAGGACAAAATGTATCATTTCACCCCCAAAATCGATTTTATCGAACATTTGGGTGAATAGCGAGCGAAATGGGTGAGAAAATTCAACGGCCCCTATAGTATAATTGAACCTAAAATTCTTTATTTAAAAACAGGAATTAAAAGAAAAATTGGCTTATTTATTCAATCAGCGATATATACATCCTTGTCATAAATACAAAAAAGTTCAAATCTATAAGAAAATAACTTCAAAGACATCTATAGACTCACTGGCGTATTTAAAGACATTTAACGCCAAATTCTCTTCTGCCTTTAGAACACTGTCCTATCAAAAATGTAACACATAGATGTGAAAAAACCCGGAAAAGTTCAGTTTCTGTTTCCATGTGTAACTCTCTCGTTCTTTCTCCCTCTCTCTCCCTTCCTCTCCTTTTCTTCCCCTCTCTCTCTCTCTCATATATATTTACCAGAGATATAATTTTTAAAAATAATTCAGAGTAAACTCTGAGACTTTCTTTACTTTTCCGTTATATTGCTGAATAAAAAACTAATTATTTTTTTTAAAATAAAATAATTTTGGAGCGCAGAGCGATAAAACCATTGCTCTTTAGCCCAAAATGGAGTTGCTCCCGCTCAACTCCTGCTGAATATAAAATGAGCCCCCCTCTCCTTCACTCCAGCAAAAAGGAGCGTGCTCCTAGAGCGTGCTCCTTTTTGGATGGCTCCGTAAAGCCCTGTATATATATATATATATATATAGCTTAATTGCCATAAATATATTTTCATAACTTACTACCGAGCTCCACTCACGTATTGAGCATTGTTAAAGTAAATACTGAAATTCGATACATAAAATATATCTCCTTATAGCATTTTATGTGGATAAAAATAATATATATATAAGTCCTTCTGTGCTTGAAACCGACGGTACGAATGTTGTACTAATTTTTCTGTACCAATATATATATATATATATATATATATATAATAAATAATCCTGTCCGTTCTTAGACTTTTCTAGACTAATGCTATTATCAAAATGAAAGAACAGAATTCTAATGTGCTAAATGAATTGGACCAAAATAGCCCAGATTCTTCACAGCAGGCAAAAATACTAAATAATATAAATGTCTTTATGAGTAGAAATAGAAAGAAGAAAATGAAAATAGACAATACAGATGCAAAATCTAATCTGAATGATTGTTGAAAGGAAATAACCAGTTGCCTGTGAATGCCAGAAGACATAACGGCTTAGACGAAGCAAGGCTATTCACACATGTTATACAATTCAATTAACAAAGAGAGCAGTGCTTGTCCCACATGACTCATCTTGATCCCAAAATTAATCAAGCTAATTGAGTTCATTAGACAATCAAGGAAGCTCCTCATATTGTGTTTCATATCATTGTGATTTCAGATATTTTAGTGGATTTGCGTTGGAATCATCATAAAAGATTTTATCCCCTCTTATTTGTTCTTACACGTAAACAAAAGAAGTGAAAATCTAATAATGTTTTATATCCTAGCTTTTACGTTTTTAGTAGTACACGTGCTCGGGAATATCTTTTCCGTACACGAGATCAACATTTTATGTGTCATGTCATTGTAGATAAGGCATGCATTTTGGAAGTGAAGAGACAGTTGGATTTATATACATCTACATTTATTCACAAATGAACGTAAAAAGGATTACAAAATATATAATGTAGTACACAATTTAATATACAAGTGGAGAACAATAGACATACGTACTAACCAAAGAATACATTAAGGGCCCAATTACAATAAGAAAGAACATTTGTTGCCAGAGATGTAGACAGAAAAATATGTGCGAGCAATGAATAAATAAATGTTACTTTGTGTTTTTCGTCTCTGAGAGTCTATGCAACTGCTACCAGTTTTTAGAAAGCATGCACCTAAGAGGAGCATGGACAAACCATCTGTCTGCTTTGAATGACGTGCCAAGAAGAGGCTAAGATCTCCTCCTAAAATCCGCACATACATGGATCGAAATTATAAAGTCTTGCACGTGAGAGCATGTTCTCTAATGTTGGTCGAGAATAAATTCAAGGGTGATAACTCGGATAATTGGCCCAACAGAAGTAAACAAAAAAGAACTAAAGGCTATACTTATAAAAATATGACTGGATTTTATTACGTCCACAAGTAAACGGTGAAATATTCAACAAATGTCATAAATTTTAAATGTGTGGAGATGTAAAAAGGCAGACTTACCGATATGTGTTAGGGGAAACGTTGAATATAACTGGTATGGACATAGCAAACAACTGGCTGTATGGTGTCTGAAAGGCATTCGCCAGAACTAGTCTTAGGAGTGAGGAGACGACTGCATGTCCAGGAACAAGGAAAACTGAACAAGCGAATGTTGTCACTTCTGTGACTAAACAAAAAAGAGGAAAAATGACGATGGAGATTATGGCAAACATGCTTCACTCTCAGTGGTCAGCCCAAAAAGAGTAGGGAAAAGGGAAGTGTCTCTGAGTCACTTCTTTTATTTCGAAGACTAGATGGCTAAATCAACTGATAGTTGACCGCTTTGTCGTCATGTGATTTGGGACTCCACGCATCATGAAAAAGCGACCCCCCTCCCAACAATGGCGTTCATGAAAAATGTTAAAACTTCCAAGTGACAAAATTAAAGTGTTTTAGTGATACACAGTTTTAAAGTTGCCTTTTTATGCAGATACATTACGAGAAATGAACGAAAATATTTTTTATAAAATCAAAATATATTCTTGAATATCCATATTTTCAGGTGCCAACTTTTGAAAGAAAATTTAAAAAAGCAAAACAAAAAAAACCCCGAAATACTTATGTGACGTTGAATAGTTCCACTAGAGGAATCTTTTGTAGGTTTTTATTGCCTCATGGTTGAATGAAGAAATCCAGACAAGGCTGTATGCTCTAACCGAAATATGCAATCCTCTACCTATATAAGAGTCAGATACATCCTCAGATGGAGTACTGCTGCCACATCTGGGGAGGTGCCGCTCAAAGCACTCTTTCTTGAAAGAGCTCAAAATCAACTTCGCAATCTAGTAGAAGAATGATCGATTCTGTTCTCTACAGTCCATGTCTCACAGAAGAGACGTTGCTAGTCTTTCGCTACTTTTGGCTGAGATCAAAGTGTAGTATCTGTTCCGATGGATACTGCACCCCATAGACTGGTATTGTCTTGGCCTTCGTGTCTTGATTTATGCTGGTCTATGGGTCTGTCCTGTGCAGTTCTAGGAGGTCCACCCTCCCAGGCTTCGCCTCCCCTCTTTGGGAGGAGTAAGTTTATTGCTTACTACCTGAGGCGCTCCTACCGGGGAATGCCGACGGGGCTGCCCAGGCAATTTTTAATGGCCAGAGTGCTCACATCTCGGGCGCTGGCTTTTCAATCCCCACTTTCCCGACCCGACCTTAGGTCACATCTTACTTGTGGGAGTAAGATAAAACTGGCCTTGTGCCTAACTCCTGGAGAGGAGTAAATAAATACTCTATCGTTATTTCCATAGAAAAGTGCCCGACTGAGCTTCAATCTCTGGTTCCTCCTTGTAAGACATTCACAGCAAGAACTCGCCCTCCTACCACAACTGCAAAGAACTTTTCTTTCTTCCTCCGTGTGCTTAACATCAAACGAAATTTCCATGAACAGAGTTTCTTTCCAAGAACCTCCCATTTGTGAAACACGTCACAAGAGTGCTTCTCTGAGGACTACACCATCTTCAAATCTAATATCAATAAACACTTGTCATAAATTGTCCTTATAAGTCATTCACCCGTATCCTTGAGTGGCTCTTAGCCTTGATAAGTGGTGACTTCTCAGTAAAAAAAAAAAGGCATAATGTTACTTAATTTAAATAAATAATTTCTTAATCTGATTCTTCTAGTCACTATTTACTTGCCTCCCCACGAGGGCAGAGTTAGAAATAAAGCCGGTTTTTAATCGGAGGGAAAATCCAGCTCACCCAAAAAGGAGCACTCTGGATTAGGTCAAACATTTAAATTGCCTCAGTCTAGAAGGAGCTCTCCTTCAGTGACCGAGGACAGAACAGATGAAGTGTAGTATCAGAACAGATGCTACATTTTGCTTCTAGCCTAGTCCATCTTCTTCCAAATGTTACAAAGCCCCCACCCCCTCCCCACCCCCCAAAAAAGAAGAAATGTTTAATTTTTAATTAGTTATTACGGAAGATTTTCTTTCTTAATTTTTTTCTTTCACTGCAAAACCTTTTTTAAAATGCCATTATTAGTAAAATAAAGTGAATTTAATTTTTTTTATATATATAAGTGTTGTTATTCATAACGAATATATTTATGTTTCGGACTTTTTGAGATGAGGATTGATGATTTGTATTATTTTTACTAGTATTCTCATCTTAGTTTTTTTTAACTACGTTTTGGTTGATGTAACCTCTGGCCTTCTTCAGATGCATCTTTTCGAACTCGGGAACCTATATGGAATTTCTAACAGAACCCTTTAAAGGGTTCGGTTCAAAATTCCGCAAGTCCGAAATATTATTTAGATTATTCAGACCACTATTCTCATATTCGTTTTTATATTTACAACGTTTCGGCTGATGTAACCTCTAACCTTGGGAATCGTCTAGTTGAACTTAGGAATCTGGATAGAATTTCAAACTAAACCCTTTATTTAATCAATTGAAGGTAGATTGTTCTCATTCCGTCAGCTATCAGAATGAGAACCCCCCCCCCCGTCCCTTCCCATGAATTAAATAAAGGATTCAGTTCAGAATTCCATCCAGGTTCCCAAGTTCGACATAGATTCCCTAGTACGAGACAGATTCCCAAGTTGGACTAGAAAGAAGGTCGGAGGTTACATCGTCCGAAGTGTTATATTAACCAGGATGAGAATAGTAGTCCGATTAATCCAAATAATACGAATTATCAATCTTCACTTCAAAAATTCTGAAACAAAATGTGATCCTTACTTTAATTAAATAAGGTAAAGTTAGTCCAAGCATAAAAGCAGACATTTTCTTTGAATTTCTAAAGTCGATTGCAGCATCGTTGAAAGAGTAACTTTTGAAATCGAACTCCAGTAGTTTCGGCACACCCTTTTCATGATAAGAAGGCCTTTAATATAGAATGCCATGGACATGCTATTAAATATTTAAGAGCGTTATTGGTTTTGTATTCAAAACTTGTTTGCACTACTTGTTGTGACCTCGTCAGTAAAGCTGACACACTTCCGGTTATCAGCACACACACACTTGATATGCGCATGCACTGACAGACGCCGAATTGAAAAAAATAAAAGTCTGTTGTTATCAGAGAGAGTCGACTTGTTCCGTTCTTGATTGACGAACTCCCAGTTACCCTTTATAAGGCTGGTTTTTAACGCTTACTTATGTTAAATTTGTGCATAGACGAACGTTTTATTATATCTTCTAAATCCAATATCCTAAGTGTTTATCATGTTCAACGCAACGTTCTAGGTTTATAGCTATAATAAAAAATTATTAAAAAAAAAGAAGAATAAAAACCTTTTAAAAATCTCTTTTCTAATATATAAAGTTAAGACGATTTTTCCCCTGTACCTTCTCGGAGAATAGAAAAATAACCACATGCATCACAGGCTACTAAACTCACCACTATATTACACTTATTCACTCGAGCGTGTTTTAGTAAATTTGTTATTATTTTTTTCCAGCTAACACTAAATATTACATTTGGCCCACCATCCACGACTCTCCGCCAAACTAACTCCATATAGGTAGTAGCAAAAACTTTTCTCCCTAACAATTCTGTACTGTCACTCCACTCATCGACACCGGGATCTAATAAACACAGTTTAATTTTCACAAAAGACTCCGTTCTTATTTATTATTTGCCTGGTATTAATTTACTACATAATATAAAGCAATACGCAAAGACTTAATGACCGCTCCCGTTCACTTTGATGATTTTCTGCAAATATCAGATTACGTTATTTCTATTTCTACCTATAACTTCTATATTGATATTCATTCCGGAATTAAGCGAATGAAATTAACGAACACAGTTCCTGCAACATTAAATTATTCAACATGGCGGCTACAATTTCTTGATCAGATCGACTTCCTATTTAATTCAATAAGCGCTAAGATACTTGTAGACCCCGATACATTTACATTTTCAAAATCATACACCTTTAACACTCATATTATAAAAAACTTGCCCAAATCCATTTATTTCATCAACTACAAATGACCTAAACCGTGTCATTGTTGAGCTTTACATTTGTTGGGCAGAAGCTAAATCTTAACATAATACACATGCCAATAATCAAGCTTAGCTTAATTGGCCTATTTTCACATGTATTTTTAACTGTAAACCGTGGCGCAGTCGTTAAGAAGGCAGGTTTCATGATCGCCAGTTTTAGCGTTCGATCCCATTCTACTCTACCACTTTTTCCTTTTTTTTTAAATTTAAAACATTCGCCAACACGGTAGACGGGGGGGGGGGGATAAAAACAATAGGCCGTTTCTTTTTTTATTCGACGTCATGCAATAGGTAGTACTTTCTCCCGTGCAACGCCGGGCGACGGGTTCCGCTGGTGTTCAATAATTTTGTAAGTCACTGTATAGAAATTGTTCAAACAAGTTCAGCACATGATTTGAGCAAGTCCTACACATATCTACACTGGTATAGAGAGTATATAGGTTTCATTTTACTTCAGTCAAAGTTCTCAAAAATCAAGGGGCCCCTTTTCCTGTGACTAACACTTGATCTCTATATGAGATACATAGATATTCGAATTAAAGCTCTTCTTTACTTCTAAAACGTTGAGTAAGTAAATAAGTTAGAACATTAATTTCCCTCTCCCCAATTGACCAGTTAACTATGTTATAGTATATCTTTCTTGTGGTTTCTTCGTCTCACCTGATTCTAGGACAAGAATTCATCTAGTCTAGTAGAGTATCCAGCTTAGTTATTTTACTAGAGGCAACATCACCTTGAGAAGTATGAGCCAGCGTGGGGTAGCCATACCGAGGGGATCTTATTTGGGCTTTGAATACTATGTTATTTCGAATATTTGGTCAGGGTTTACTTGTAGGAGGAATGATCATCATGCCAGGATGTCCTGATAAACCCTTGTACAGAGAGACTGAAAACACTCGAGGACAGTGTCTAGTAGGCATTCAAGTTCTCTCCAGTAGACATTCGAGTTCTCTATAGTTTATATGTTACTTATTATGGTTACTGAATTAAAAAAGGAAAAGGTTGTTTGTCTGGTAGATTCATTATTAATGTAAGCATAATTTCTTTGCTTGATGCATATTTATTTTCTATTAAGGATGGGACAGTGGTATGTTTGGTATGCTAAACATATAAACTGTATATATAAATTGCAAGTAGTGAACTCTGATACTTTGTTGATGGGAACTTGCTATTACAGCCACCTCCGCACTACAAGTCGCATTATAAAACTTCTCTCTTCATACACTCAATGTTTTTCATATTTTTAATTTCCAAAACCAGTTTTAATTTATTTGTCCTTTTACTGTTTGTTATGTTTTACATAGAAGAAGTGCGTTTTCTTTTCTTCTTGCAACATGACAGAATATACTGTGTATGGCGTCACATTTAATACTAATGTAAAAAATAAGTATCAGTATAAATACCAATGAACTAAATCACTGTTGGTAGAATTTGATACACATTTACTCGCCAAGAATAATTGTTTTTTTCTTGAATCAAAATACATGGATTCATTGCCTCCGTCTAGGAGGTTATGTTTTCAGTCAAGTTTGTCACTATTTTTTTGTGTACAGCCTAGAGTTCACATCGCTTGACCAATCATCGGCAAACTTGGTTAAAATAACGGTCATGGTCTAACTTAAAACTGCTTTTTTGAGGGGATATCTAGGTCAATGTCAAGGTCATACAAAAGGTGAAAGTCACATCTTTTGCTAATACTTTGGTTCTGTTCCTTGTAGAGACTTGATACTTTGCCGATATTGTAGCCAATAAAGTCACGCATTTCATATGACCTTTGTCATTGACCTTGAAAAGTTCAGTCAGGGTCGAAATTTTGTCAGAATTTCAACTTTCGATAGTTTCAAATTTGATGTATGAATCCAATGCTATTTGATAACAGTAACCACCATGCAAAATTTCAGCCTGATCAGATAGATAGTTCTTTAGTTATCAACCTTTCCATGGCATAATTTCGGAAATACTTCATACAATATGGAGAAGTAAGGCCCAACTAAGACTTTGACCCCATCTTTATGTTGTCAGGCGAAAGTATGCAGTCTCATGACTGACTTATGTTCTGCTTTAAGGTTTTATAAAAAGAGACAAATTTGATACGTATTGGAAAGGAAAGAAAAACGTCATATCTTGGCCAATAATTGATGTATTCTCAAAATTCAAAGTGCATTACTTAGAGGATCTTTTGTCGAATACAGTTCACTCGAAAAAGCTACCCTCAGCCTCCACCACAGCTTTCACACAGGATCTGAACTTGGAGCATGCAACCTTCATGGTGTCTTTCAAGAGAGACTTGTCCACCATTTTCATCCTAGCTCGTTGTTGGTGTTTCAGTATAGTTTGTATCTTTCTCAACTGCACGCCCCACACATAATAGTTCATGGGGTTGCAATAAGGCGAGTTGGTGGGGAGGGGGGAAATTATTGGGAATGCTAAAGTCATGGAAGTTCTCAGACAGTCACTTCTGGGTTTTCTGGAGGTGTGATACAGAGCTGAGTCCTGCTGCCACACATATGGTGTTACCACAGCCACCCTGCTTATCCAGTGCTTGCCAAGAGTGGACAGCAATTCAGTATAGCCATATGAATTGAGTTTGAGTCCCTTTTCAAAGATGAGGAGTGGCATGATGTGGAAACACACCCAAAGACCATCTCAGTTCGAAGGAACTTGGCTTCATGACATGCAGGGATTTGTGAAGACTGTAGGCTAGCCACCTGTTCTGAGAAGAATCAGAGCATCCCCGGCTCGTTTGGGTGTTTGATCTTGTTGAAGAGTTTCTTGGTTTTCGTAAGGCAGTTATCTTTAGCCTTGGCAGTTAGTAGTTGGCTTCAGCGACTCTTGTATGAGTATTAGCCAAGAGCCTTGTTCAGTGTTTTCTGTATGCTTGCCACTCCGACACCCATCTCTCTCACCAAAGTCTGCATTGCCTTGTCTAGATCTTGCCGCACCTTTTTTTGCAAATTCTCCACAAATTTCGTTGTGTGGACACAGTAAGAACACCTACCTGCTATTCGATCCTTCCTATGAGGCATTGTTTCCAAGAAGCAATGCGCTGCAGCTAAGATTTCTAAATTTTTTAATCTAGAGCAAATCATCATGATGCAGGTCACTCTCTTCCAATATTCGGGTGCTTTCTAGTCGTCCATCGTCTCTAGCTTCCAAACCCACCAATAGTACACACAAACAGCTATCCATTGCACTTTATCGCTATTAAATATTTCAAATGGTTCTAAATTGAAAGAATATAAAAAAATTATCGAATTTGTCTCAAACACCCTGCATGCTCTCTAGTAAATGTCAGTGGTGCTTTCTATCCTTGAGACCTTATGCTAGGAATGGTCAACCTATTGCACATGCGCCAACAGTGGCACATTGCATGATTACAAATGGCCAACTGAACCCTAGAGATAAAAGAAAAAACATGCATGCTCATGAAAAAAAAAATTAACTGATTTCTAGAAAATTTACAACAGAAATTTAAGTCATGGCTAAAAGAGAATTTTACTTAGATTAATTCTAAATCTAAAACATTGCAATTATTTTCATTGATTTTATTATACAAATTGTACATCGATTAGTAGGTATGGACCAAATTTTGTATATTTTAAATATACATGAAAAAAATAAAGTTAAAAATTCATAAAATAGAAATGTCACTGAAGTAAGTCAAGTCTATCTTTTATGTGACATATTTTAATTTAACACAGTTGGATGTATCCATATTAAATATCCACTTATTTTTATGTATACATGATAAATATAGCAATCATTGTTGAATTCGCTAAATATAATTATCGATGTAAATTCAAAATTGTCATTAAAGTAAAGTTCAACTTATGTCTATCTTCACACACACACACACACAGATTATATATATATATATATATATATATATATATATATATAATGTATAGTCATTCACAGACTGTATCACAGCTATTCGGTGTGGCTAAGCGGGTAAGTGCCTCAGGCTGAAATCAAAATTCGACTATTTTATCACGCCACGAGGAAGAGTAATTAAAAACAAAATATTCGCCATTTAGGATGCTCTATTTGTTTATGTAGAGCCTTGCATTATCGTTAATGATAGCTGGCAATTTCATTTACCACAGTGCTCAACCCACGAAGGATGGGGGCATGTGTAGTCATCTGCAGACAGACTGTTTTACTGTAACACAACCCTATATATATATATAGAATTTAAATGCCTACAAAACACTTTCCTCGAGTGTCTAGGGTCTCTCTGTACAGGGGTTTGTCAGGACAACCTGACATGACGATACTTCCTAAGTAAACTCTGACAAAATTTTCAAAATAACATAGTATTTGCAGCCCAAATAAAATCCCCTCTGTGTAGCTACCCCACACTGGCTTATACGAGGAATGCTGCTTTCCAAGTTATGTTGCCTTTAGTAACAGCACTAAGCTGAATACTCCACCAGACTAGATGAATTCTTGTACTAGAATCTGGTAAGACCAAGAGACCAAAAGAAAGATATACTATAACGTAATTAACTGGTCAATTGGGAAGAGGAAAATTAATCTTATTCATTTTTTTACTAACTCAACGTTTGAGAGGTAAAAGAGAACTTTAGTTGAACATTCGGATATCTTTGTATCTCATATAGAGATCAAGTGTTTACCCCAAGTAAGGGACCTCTTGATTTCGGAAAACTTCCACTGAAGTAAAATGAATATATATATATATATATATATATATATATACTATTTCATGTATCCACATAAAATTTTATAAGGAGATATAATTTTTTATGTATCAATTTTCAGTATTTACTTCAACAGTGCTCGATACGTAAGTAGAGCTAGGTAGCCTGAAGATTCCCCTGGGATGAAACTCGGAAGCCTCTGTGTAGCTTAATTGCCATAAATATATTTTCATAGCTTACTATATATATATATATATATATATATATCGTATATCAAGTGGTGGGAGTAACATGGTGTAATGGTTACATATAGGCATCAACTGTAGGCTTGGCATGCCGGGTTCGAGTTCTGTCGAGGCTACTGCATCACTTTCGTTAATTGGGAAAAATATGAATCCATATATCTTTTCTCCAGCTATGGATTAAATAGTAGGGTAGACTAGACTCAAGTCTTGATTGTGCAACTAGTCTAGGAGAAGGAGAAATACGAAATAATGCTGGTATTTCTCTCTTTATCCCGCCATTGTTTCTAGTCGTCCTGGACTTCTCCTTGTCACTGGACTCAAGCCATGCCGATTCAGGAGAGGTAGGATTGGCGATTGTTCAGCCCTTGCTTCATTATAGACTCTTCACAGAGGCACCCTTACACAGGGTATCCATTGTTTCTCAAGACTGAAAGAAGGCTGCTCTAATATTTATATATACAGATATATATATGATAAAAGTAGAAAGTGGACCTTGGGTTTACTTTCGGCAGCCTCGTAACTCACGCTTCTTTTATTTTGTCCTTTAGTCCTCACATTCGATGAGAGATGTTTCTGACAAAGGGGGAAGAATTGCTGTTTTTTGGATCGGAATCTATCCATATAACACTTATCGTTGGCTAGTTTTAACCTTAAAGTAGTATATTTTTTTTTTAGCTCCTTACATCAAGTGGCTTCGTGCCTTGTCTGGAGCGATTTCCATATAAAAAAAAATATTAGGATAAAATAAATCCAATGAGATGAAAGAAAAATGAAAAGAGAAAAGACCAAAATACTCAACGTGGCAGCTCAACGTTTCAACCTCATGTAGCGATGGCTTTTTCAAGAGTGACAAAATGAGAAGAATTGTTTTAAACAATTCTTTTTGTCTGTTGGTACTTTATTAACTTTTCTTCTCACTCTTAAAAAAGCTTTTGCTACATGAGGACGAAACGTTGAGATGCCACACTGAGTTTTTGGTCCTTTCTCTCCATTTTTCTTTCACACACACACACACACACACACACACACACACACACACATATAAAGCAAAGTTGTATGTATGTGCGTCACGGCATCATAGTCAAAAGAGCCAAACTAACCGATGTCCTTATCGATGTCAGGAGCTCTTGAACTTTTTAAAACTGATTATTCAAAATTAAAAGTACGTTAAAAATGACAGTAAAAACAAATGTTCCGACATTTTTAGTGTTCCATTTTAGCCGACCTCACAACTACTTTTCATGTAAATGCATTGTACGTAATTGACGTATTGTTTAATTTTTTTAATTAAAAATGGATTAAAAATATTTGATAAATGTTCACTAATATATTTTTACTTTTATAAGAATTTTAAATTCTATATTTTTTTATTTATTTATTTTAGACAATTGAACTATTTTAGATCCAGGGTAAAATATCCCAACACCGAACTCATTTAAGCAGGTTAAAAAGATAAAATATTTTCGTTAGACCAGTGGGTTTGTAGATAAAGCGTTCGCCTTCAGTTCCAATATTTGATCCTATCATGGGTTCGAATCTCACACTAGGCAATTGTTTTTCTTCTTTTATTTTACTATAGCATTCCACTTTTTTCTTAGCCTATATCGATCACCATCATGAACTTGAATAATTCTATTTTAAAAGTAAAAAAAAAAATGGATGAAAAATATTTAATAGATGTTCTTAACTTCTAATCTTGGCTATAAAATTCAAGAAAGGTTGAGAAATTCGGAATAGACAGGTACTTCAGCGAGTATATATATATATATATATATATATATATATATAGTACTTTAATTAATTATGTGTTTTTTTAATAGGCCATTACTAATTGTTTCACGCCTTGAATGATCACCAGATCGTCTAAAACAGGATCTAAATCGCAATCTTGTAGTTGCTTTGTATGTCTTTTTTTTCATACTAACGAGTCATCTCTTATCAAGGCCTATAAGCCACTCTAGGAAAAGGATTAATGAGTTCGTCAGTTAGACGAGAACAACACCCTTACAAGACTTGAAAACGATGGGTGAAATGGGCAGGATTTGGCTATTTAATAGAACGGCTTGACAAAAATTTGTTAACATCGAACTTGAAAACGATTATGTTGTAGTCAGCCAGGAAGCAGCCCTGTGGTATTGTGTTCCATAGAATGGAAGCTATTCGGCAGAAACCTTGTTTATGGAAGTTCCGTTTAGTTTTAGGTATACAGAAGGAAGAAAGGGAAATTCTTTACAGTTGTTGTAGCTAAACGAGTGTTTTACATGAATTTTTTTTACCGAGGGAACAAGAGATTGGAGCTCAGTCGAGCACCTACCATGAAAATAACGATCGAGTAAGACTAGCAACATCTTTTCTGTAAGAAAAGGGCCGCAGGGAAGAAATAGAAAAGAGTGCTCTGAGCGGCACATCCCCAGATGTGGCAACAGTACTCAATTTTAGGACGTATCTGACTCTTATACAGGTAGAGGATTGCATCAGGAGTCAGATACTTTCTGGAGCGGTGGAATGATTCAACCATTTTTACCAGCAACCTTAGCAATAGATTTGATGCAAGTCATCCATTTTAGGTCTGGATATATATGATAAAATAATTTTTTCATAAAAGTTTTAAATGGGATTATTTAAAAAAATAAGAAATGCCCAAAGAGGCTCAACAAACTGCATTGATCTAACTTTATTTTATCTTTCAATATCAGCAATATTTTTGTCAGCCATGTTTTTGTTTGTCGATTTGGAAAGTAGTGTGTTAATATTTCCTTTTTCTGATTTCAGTATAAGATGGTGAAGGAAGCCTTAGTCGAAAGAGCCCACCTCATACAGACTGCCCCCCACATTGCCTGCCCGTTTCCAATAATGTTGCCACTTTACAGGTATGCCAATGCTCTTCCATCTTTCCCATATGTGCAATACCTATCTCTCTCCTACTACCCGCGAACTATTCAGACTCCCTTTGAAAATATTGCTTTCAGTCCATACGATCTCATCTCGCCCTCGCTCTTTCTAAAAATAGTCCGGGGGACATTAAACAACAAGTAGCATATTTACAACATAATCCATATACCTGGCATCGTCCCAGGATGCCTCCCTCTCACACTACCTACGGAGGGTGGGGTTATTGCCTGCTACCTGAGGGGCTTTCATTCTTGAAAGAATGCTGGGGGGAAGGGGGAGGAGTTTCCTGTCTATTTTTTACAAACTGGTCCTGCATGCCTTTTTAAAGATTGGATCCCCATGCTCACCCATACATACACACTAAACTCGACCATCTATAGAGACATCTTGTCCTCTAGGGGAGACGAGTAAATACCTACTTGCAAGATAATAACAATAAATTTTGTTTTCATTCATTCAAGTTAAACATTTTTTTTTTTTAAAGAATATAGAGAAAATCGAAATTATTTTATTTTTGCAATGTGGTTGGCTTGTCTAATACAGTAATTAGCATAGCCGGATTTTATCGTCTATAAGTAGCTTGTATACAATAATCTGGAACTTCATTAGCTTCTCATAGTATTGTTCATCGTCCAACTGACAATCTCATTAACCCTTATCCTCGAGTAGCTTTTGGCCTTCGTAAGTGGTGACTCACTAGTATATATATATAAAAAACATTTTAAAAAAGATGAAAGAGGAACTTTTTTAAATAGAACTTCAATGCTGGGCTTCAACACCATGAGTAGATCATTAGTCTAGGACGTCATGATTCAAGGACTTCATTTCTTTCTATGAACAACAATCCTAAGCAGTTGCTTCTTCTTCTTCTTCTTCTTCTTCTTCTATTCATTTGACCTCACTTTTCCCTTGTTCAGAGGTTAGACGTTTTCTGATATTAAGCAAGCTGTCTTTATAAATACACTACCCATTCAACAGACAAGCTTAAATAGGAAGATCGCATTTCAACTTGTCCTACCGTGAAAATGGTTTCTGCTGTCAGTCATATTTATCAATATAACAGCTATCATCTAATTCTGTCCAATGTTTGAAATAGAAACGTATCAAATGCTTCAACAAACCAGTGCTGGCATGGTATGTCAGACCCAAATCTACAATATGGGACGCTCACTCACTAGGTGATTATTTTTTGTAGATGAACCAAAGTGTTTCATCGCCAAGAGTCAGAATTATCCGATTTTAATTGAAGCATTTATTCAACAAATTATATATTATTTATGTAAATAATAAAGTAAAGCTAGTTTTTTTCTTTTCTTGAAACCTTGTGATTAATAGTTTTTTTCTACAAAATCAATGTTTGATTCTGTTTTTTGTTTTTGTGGAAGTTTGGTACATGTTCCTATTTACTTGCCTCCCCACGAGGGCAAAGTTAGACCCATGGTCGGTTTTTAATGTGGAGAAAATGCAGCTCCCCAAAAGTTGGAACAAAAATAAAAGTCTAGAAGGACCTCTCCTTCAATGATCGAAGACAGAATAGACTAAGTCTAGCATCAGAACAGATACTACACTTTGTTCCTAGCCAAAAGGTCATGTTCTCAACAAGAAAAAATGTATTTTGGTTCAGTTTATTTAAAAAAAAAATTAATCCACTTTGGAAGATTTTTAAAATGGACGCATTTTTCAATAATGACCTAGTGTTAGAAAGAGTAATGGGTACTTATCTTCCAGCAGTTTCTGGCATAATTCATTTCAAGCAGCGGTGTAGGTCCGGATTGAGTTGTCCGACTTGCTATTTGCCTTATTACTTCCTGGAAAGTGGTTCTGTCCGGGAGCTTAAAAAGACACGTTTTACTAGCTCGGCAGAATTTCACATAATTGGATTTGACAAGATAAGATTTTACTTTACATATTCCATTTTAGGGATTGTGTTCAGTTCTATTTCCCATTTAGTTAGTCATTCCTGCGTCCTTTTGTTGGTGCCAGTGACACTTTTGGCGAACTTACCAGGTTGGGAAGACGAGCCTTGTGTACAATTTCTTCACATTGAACGTTGAGTCTACACAAGGACTACGACAGTCTTCTCGTTTACCTCCCCCCTCCCATCAACTACCTCACCCAGCATGAGAATGCATCTCGTAGATAGAGTGAGAAGCTGCAAGACCCACTTAATTCACATCTATTATCACCATCCTTTAGCTCAGAAGGACCAGAGCATCCTCGGTTCAACTGAGATTTTGACCTTGTTGCAGAGTTTCTTGGCTTTTGTAAAGTGGTTCTATTAAACGTTCACGGTGAGTAACTGGGCCTTGTGACTCTTGTATGAGGAGTATTGAAGATCCTCATTCAGCACTTTCTTCATAGTTGCCACTTCAACATCTATTTCCCTTGCCAAGGCCTGCATTGCTTTACTTGGATCTTGCCGCACCATTTTTTGTAGCTTTGAGAAATTTTGTTATGCAAACACAGTCAGAACGTCAGCTATTATTCTTCCTGCTAGCCACTGATTCTACATCTCCGTCGCAATTCCCCAGCTCACATCTCATGCCTTTCAAAGAGTACTGAGCTGTAGCTAAGTTTTCTGAATTTTTTAATTTGACGTGAATCTTGATGTAGGTCACTCTCTTCCAAACTTCTGATGCTTTACAGTCGTCCCAGGTTTCCAGCTCTTAAAACCACTAAGAGTACACAGAAACAGCTATCTGTTGCACTTTACTACTATTAAATACTTCAAATGGTTTTAAATATTAAAAAATTCAAGTGCCGGGTTCAAGTTCTGTCAGGACCACTGCATTCATTTCACTAAAACCCTAGGGAAAGGTATCGATACATATATCATCTCTTCAGCTATGGATTTAATAGTAGGGTAGACTAGACTCTCAAGCCTTGGTTGTGCAACTATTCTAGGAGAAGGAAAACTCTGACATAACAACAGTCTTTCTCTGCTTATCCTAGTATTGTGTCTAGTCGTCCTGGGCTTTGTCTTGCCATTGGACTGAAGCAATTCCTGGTTAGAACAGGTACAGTTGCAGGTTGCACAACCCTTGCTTCACTATAAACTACCCGTACAGGTATCCGCACAGGGGATGTCCATTGTCTTTTGAGACTGAAAAGAGGCCAGAAAACATAAGATAAAAGTATGTCTGTCTATTTGATAACCGCACGCAGTGTTTTTTTTTAATCACATTTTTCTATTTAGAGCTTCATTCTTTATTTTTTTCCAAGTTCCATTCGAAAGTTATTTAAAATAATTTAACTTTGTGTTTGCTTTCCTATAGCAAATAAATAAACACATTTTTATATGTGTGTGTGTGTATGTATTTAAATAAATAAACACATTTTTGTGTGTGTGTGTGTGTAAGTATTTGAATAAATAAACACATTTTTATATGTGTATGTGTAAGTATTTGAATAAATAAACACATTTTTATATGTGTGTGTGTGTATGTATTTAAATAAATAAACACATTTTTGTGTGTGTGTGTAAGTATTTGAATAAATAAACACATTTTTATATGTGTGTGTGTGTGTAAGTATTTGAATAAATAAACACATTTTTATATATGTGTGTGTGTGTGTGTGTGTGTGTGTATGTATTTGAATAAATAAAATGAAATCTGTCTTGATAAAAAATTACTAAATGTACGTGTGATTTGTTGGGTCACAACCACTGCCGCTATTTATTCTACTTTGGTTTCATTTGAAAATTCATAAATTGTGACATATCTTTTATGACATTCTTCTTGCATAACTAAAAAATAATACGTCTCTTTGCTTCGATATTATTATTATTTATTTTATAGAAGTATTATTATTTTTTATATAGATGTAAAGCAATATATTATTTTGCTATCTAATTTACATACGTGTTTGTGGTGTGTACAGACACACGTATGTAAATTAGATGACAACACTAAAAAAGAGTCACTGTTGCTCTAAATGTTCACAGAGACATTAAGACATGTTAAAGAGTGATTGAATAAACAGTGAGAACGGTCGAATGAAATACACAAATAGCTAAGAGAGATGAGTGTCTTGTTTAGTTAACTATAAATGACGGCTAATTAGAACAATTAAAATAGAATTTATTTTTCAAACATAACTCAATCCCAGAACTAAGGTATATTTTAGTATGTATTTTGTGTTATTAAAGTATATATAGGAAAAAGGCGTTAGGGAAACAAATGTTGATTTACTCACATTTAGTATAATAATAGATTAATAATATCAATCAAAGAATGAGACAAACGCTTGAACAAGTTGAACAAGTGTCCAGTGAAGAAGAAAGAAAAAATGTTTAAAGTTAATGTGCAAAGAGACGCTGTAGATAAAAAGAAAGCACTTTTGCATGTTAATTATGCTTTTAGCGACAGCATCTCTTCACAGGTGAACTATAAACTTTGTGTTTTCCGTTTTCTTCACTGTCCACCATATTAATAATCATAGACTTATGTCTATTTCCTTTTTGAATTTAACTGATTATTGGATGTATTCTTCTCTGATGAAAGTTCACAGAAGAAAATTCTCAGACGTTTATAAACATTTGTAATATATGTAATGACCTTGGATCAATTAAAGGATGTATGGCCAGAGGAAATTGATTGTCAAAGAGTTCGATCAGTTAGATTTGACATGTGTGGGAACAGAGAAATGGAAGTAAGGAACACGTGAGTCATGTGATGTCATCAACAAAGTTGAGATGCTTTAAGATAGTTTCCCCCAATTGGAAGCGAAGAAGAAAGATCAGTTTAAAGATATAGCAATATAAACTAGCTGACCTCTTTCTCACCGCACTCTGACGATGATTAAGCAATGAATAAAAAAAACAGATGTTGGTATCATGTTTATTTACCTCCTCTCCAAGAGGTTAGGCACAAGGCCAGTTTTATCTTACTCCCACAAGGTAAGATGTGACCCAAGGTCGGGTCGGAAAGTGGGGCTTGAAAAGCCAGCGCCCGAGAGGTGAGCACTCTGGCCATTAAAAATTGCCTGTGCAGCCCCATCGGCATTCCCCGGTAGGGACGCCTCAGGCAGTAAGCAATAAACTTACTCCTCCCCAAAGAGGGGAGGAAAAGCCTGGGAGGATGGACCTCTTAGAACTGCACAGGACAAACCCACAGACCGGTGGAATCAAGCCCCGAAGGACAAGACGACACCGGTCTATAGGATGCAGTATCCATCGGAACAGATACTACACTTTCTATAATCATCCGTGTTACTTAATTGAAATTAATGACTGGGTGTGTTTTGATTCAGTAAGGTAACCGCTAAGTCCATCCAGCCAAGAAGTGCTCATTGCTTCATCTTCAAGAAATAGCCACTAGACGTCCGTCATTATCGACATTAGAAGAATTCTTGCCGCTTGAAAAAGGGTCGCCTCAATACAACATACTGTTACTTTGTTGATTTATTTTTTACATTTTGTTTGATTATTAATAAATGTTGACTGTCAGGTATATTTAATGTTTCTATTTTTTGTTTTTGTTGTTTCTTTAAGATGGTGGCAAGTCCCATACTATTGGGCTGGTATAAAAATGTATGATTTAGTCGCAGGGAAACATAAATTGAGAAGCAGCTATTTTTTATCCAAATCGAAAGCATTAGAATTATTTCCCATGTTGAAGAAACACGAATTGGTTGGTGCCCTTGTCTACTATGATGGTAAGCATTTAATCACCTTTAGACTTTCCATATATTTATTCTACTTTTTTTGTAATAGAAAACTAACCTATCTTAGCCCAGGTCTTTATTTATCCCTCTTTCTCTCAAATCCATCCTTATCACTTCTTCCCATGTTTTCCTTGGCCTACCCAACCCATGCCCACTGACACTGCTATCTCAACTGTTCTACATCTACTAACTCAAAAGCTCTCATCCATTTTTTCAATGTGACCAAACCAAAGAATTCTTCCGTTTTTTTATAGAATAGAAATTTGTCCATGTGTATGCATCATCATCATATTCGATTTGATGCCTGTTTTACATGCTGGCATGTGTTGGACGACTTTTACAAATTGATTTCCAAACTCACCTATCTCTGGCGAAACTAACTTATCCCTCTTTCTCTCAAATCCATCCTTATTATTTCCTCCCATGTTTTCCTTGGTTTTCCCCTGCCAACTGACCCTGTTACCTCAACTGTTCTACATCTACTAACCCAAGCACACTTATCCTTTTTTTGATCATCATATTCAGTTTAACATCTGTTTTACATGCTGGCATAAGTTGAACGGCTTCTAGAAATTGACTTCCAAACTAACCTATCTCTGGCTAAATCTTTATTTATCCCTCTTTCTCTCAAATCCATCCTCATCACTTCCTCCTATATTTTCCTTGACCTTCCTCTACCAACTGCCTCTGCTACCATAACTTTTCTAAATCTACTAACCCAAGAACTCTTATCTATTCTTTCAATTTGACCAAAACCAACAAAGTCTCCTGTTCTGCCCACATCTCCTTATACTGTCCAGAGTTAATCTTCCTCTGAGGTCATCAGATCTAAGCCTGTCTTTCAGACTCACATTACACATCCATCGTATTATTCTCTCCATGCAAGATATATCCTCAACCCTGACTGTCCAGACTCTACCCTTGGTTGATAACGGTAATGCTCTGCTGGTCCATAATAGCAGAATTTCCCTGAACTTATTCTATCCACTCCTACCTCTTGCTATCACACTAGCACCTGCGCCACCCTGTGCTCCAATAGTATCACCAAAGTAACAAAAGTTCTCAATAGCTTTACCATCCAAATATACTTTGTCCACATCTGAGTTCTCATCCGTCTCCATTGTCTTACACTTCTTGCACACAAACTGGTTATCATTTCTCAACCTATCTGCAATTCCACTGCACTTCTTGTGTACCTAATGCTTACAAGTACCACAAACAATTGAGTTACTCCAAACTCCCTTTCCACAAACTGAGAAGGGTTACTTTCCTCTTTTGGGGAGCGTTCCAACACTACAACCACTGATCATCACTTTGGTCTTGGTAACATTCACTCTCAGACCTTTACATTCCATAGCATTCCTCCAAGTCTTTAACTTAACATGAAGACCTTCCGTTGTTTCACGGCTCCTTTTTCATCTTATATCTTCTTCTTTCATCTTCCTCAGCATTCCTTCCTCTCTTCTTTCTTTACCAACCCCATCTTCCTACCCAATCTCCTAACCCTAAGGCTTCCTAAAAAAAGATGCTGGATGGATTTAATAAGCAAAGCAGTGAGTTACAATTATCTGTAATTAATTTGTTTTTAATTTTCATTTCCTCTAATAATGTCTAACAAAAGGAGCATACTGAATACTGCAATATATATATATTGTGTGTATTTAGGCAGCATATTTTCATTTAGGTAAACATTATTAAATAACACAGAGTGGTTTTGTTTGATGCGACTTTTTTTTATTTTTTCAATTTTCTGAATTGTCCATCTAATGTTTCGGTCAAATTGATGTAAATATGATCCATGGGTTTCTTGTTCCATTCTTTTTTCTTTTTTGCAAGTACTTTCGATTTGAATCATCAAATCATCTTCAGGCGGTATTAGTTTTAGTGTCTTTACAAATTATGACTTTACTGTTGTGCTCATTTACAAACAATTTTAGATGACCATTCGACATTTAAACAAATTAAAAGAAACCCCATAGATAAACTCAAGACACAAGTAAACAAACTTATTACAGCCAATAATGCCGTAATTGATAACGTTAAACTCCCCAAAATAATTGGAGATTATAAACCAGGTTACTTGTACGGTACTGTAAAAATTCATAAACCAAACTCTCCTCTCCGTCCAATAATTTCTCAAGTCACTACCCCCATATATCAATTAACTAAAACTATTAATGATCTTATATCCCCTTATTTACCTAGTAAATATAGTGTAAAATCCACACATGAGCTCTTACACATACTGCATACCCAAAAAACAGATAATAAAATTACTGCATCACTCAACGTTGAAAGTCTGTTTACAAATGTCCCTGTATACAAAACAATTGATATAATTATTAATAATAATTGATCCTGAAATACTTAAAAAGTTATTATTAATTTGCACAACTGAAGTCCCTTTCCATGACCATAAGGGCAACATATATACCCAAATTGACGGAGTTTCTATGGGATCTGTCCTTGGACCGACCTTTAGTAATTTTTACATGGCCGACCTCGAAAATAAAATATTTAATATAATCACTAAACCTTCCATTTATGCCCGCTACGTTGATGATATTCTTATTTTAGTAAATAGTATAGATGAAATAAAAAAACTACAAGATACTTTTCAAAATAATTCAGTTCTTAAATTCACTCATGAGCTTAATGTTAACAATAAAATTCCGTTTTTAGATGTTCTCATTGACTCCAACAGTGATGCATTCATCACCTCTCCCTATAAAAAACCTACATCTATTAACACCTGTATTTTAAGTTTTAAAAGTGAATTCCCATATAGATATAAAATTGCTATGGTCAAAAATCTATTAAACCGTGCAAAATTAATCTCCTCATTCAAAAAAAATTTTTTTAATGAATTAAAAAACATAAAGCAAGTCCTAATTAATAATCAATTTCCCAATTATATGGTTGATGAACAAATAAAATTAATGATTAGAAATTTAGATAATCCTACTAATAATAAGCTAAATAATTCCCACTACATAAATCTATTCTATTGTAACCAAATGCATCCAAACTGGATGAAAAAGCTCTTAAAAATATAATACATCGCTATATATCCCCCACCAATTCTGATGATAAAATACGATTTATCATTTATTATAAAAAAATGAAAACATCAAACTATGTTGTTAAAAATAACACTTCTCAAACCCAAAATACATTAGGAAGAACCAATGTAATATATCAGTTCCAATTGCCTATGGGAGAATGTATCTCCAACAACAATAAAAAAAACTAATTCTTACATAGGTTTCACTTCCACAACACTATCCCGAAGACTCACCCTACATCTCTCCGACACTAGCTCTATATGCCAACACCTAAAAAAACATAATTGCACCTCCTCCCAATATAGAAACATCCTTGTTAACAATACCAAAATAATACACCACGATACCAATATCAAAAAATTAAAAATACTCGAAGCCCTCTACATAAAAACTAAACATCCCACAATTAATAATGTCAATTATGAAACTAGTCGCAACATTTTAAAGTGTCTAGCATAATAATTAACATTACCAAATTCTTAGCCATTAGGTAGTTATGCGTTTGAATTGTATGCACTTTCTTTAACGTCATCAATTTCTTAACGGTTTAAACAGTCAAACTTTTAAATCTCTCATATGTGTAGAACGCCATCACGCTCTCATGTACATTTCAACTTTACAGACGCTTTTTCAAGTTATAAACTACTTGCCGTTATAATTCAAAAATGAGCACAACAGTAAAGTCATAATTTGTAAAGACACTAAAACTAATACCACCTGAAGATGATTTGATGATTCAAATCGAAAGTACTTGCAAAAAAGAAAAAAGAATGGAACAAGAAACCCATGGATCATATTTACATCAATTTGACCGAAACATTAGATGGACAATTCAGAAAATTGAAAAAATAAAAAAAGTCGCATCAAACAAAACCACTCTGTGTTATTTAATAATGTTTACCTAAATGAAAATATGCTGCCTAAATACACAATATATATATATATATATATATATATATATATATTATATATATATGAATAAATGAAACGTATACGTATGTAAATAAAAACAAATATTTATATAATTATTTTTCAGCTCTAATCTAGGCTGGGCTCTGTAGTGAGTAATATTAACACAGCTGTTATCATGGCTTCAATGCAATGTTCCTTTCACTAGTAGAACACTTTCCGACAGCTATTTTGAAATAGGATTAATCTCTTGCTGATTTACCGAGTTGTTGATAACGGCCATGTGGGCTAGGACATTGGAATTTGAGTTTGCAATATAACTCGTGTTCCAGAGTTTGAGTCCAGAGACCGGTGTGAATAATTCTTCTCTAAACTGACGATTCCTGTAAGGATGAAATGTATACGCATGTAGATAAAAAAAAAAAATTTATATAAATATTTGTCGGCCCCCAATCTAGGCTGGGCTTTGTAGTGAGTAGTATTAACACAACTGTCATCGTGGCTTCAATGCAATGTTCATTTCAATAGTAGAACACTTTATGACAGCTGCCTTTAAACAGGATTAATCTCTCGCTGATTTACCTGGTTGTTGACGATAATCATTCTTCTCTACACTGACGATTCCCGTAAGTTAAATGAGAAAAACAAGACAAATGATTTAATAAGAGTTTTGGAACAAAAGGATGTTTTCTAGAAGAGTTGAAGGTAAACAAAGGTAATCCAAGCTGCTTACTCCAAAACAAAAGACACATCCGAAGGAGAAGAAATCAGAAATGGCACATGGATGATCAAAGAGTTCAAATCGTTAGACATAACAGATATCTTCAACCATTATATATATATATATATATATATATAACCGACAACTTATGTCTGGATATCTTTTCATAGATCCTTTCCATTGTTCGAATCAGAATCTTAATTTTGGAGAGGAATTGGCAGATGAATCTGCCAAAGTTTTCATTTGTGCCCCAAGTACTTTCAGGCCCATCTGGGTCCATCTTCAGGGGAATGAGGTGAATCAGGTAAAGACCATGTGTTCGTATTATAGGTGGTTTTGGCAGGAATTATATAATAAGTGCGAAACTATAGTTAGCGTTATATATATTTTAGTATATTATTGCTGGTATTAAAGTTAATTCTGTTAATTAACAGAATTAACTTCAATACCAGCAATAAGATCCTGATTCGGACAATGAAAAGGATCTACGAAAAGATATCCTGACATAAGTTGTCGGTTATATTTCACAATACTTGCTTTCAAGAAAAGATGCTACTTAGATATACATATATAACTATTAATATAACTATTAATATATATATATATATATATATAGTAAGCTATGAAAATATATTTATGGCAATTAAGCTACACAGAGGCTCCCGCGTTTCATCCCCGGGGGGAATCTTCAGGCTAAAATGCATGGAGTTATTTTTGTCGGGTGTTTTTATATACACGGCTAACTAGTTAACCAATCAGATTCTTTGTTGTTCTCTCAGCCAATCGTTGGGCTTCCTGCGAACAAAGGTCTTGTTGGTGTTACTTCCTATATCCTGTTCTATTGTTCTGTTTTCTATAGATTTGCCTATATCCTGTTTGTTGTTGTGTCAATATAATGGGTGAATTTATTTTAACACGTGGTTAGTATTCCTTGTTTAAACACCTGATGATTATAAAACATGTAAAGTATGTAACTTTACATTTGTTTCATTATTTTAACATTTCTTTATATATATATATATATATATATATATATATATATATATATATATAAAGGTAGGTTAATAAAATGTAATCAACACTTTATTGCAGTTAGTTTCATGGCATTATCAATCATCACAAGTGTATCTGACTGCTTTATAACGTCTGACATTAATAAAAAAAAAATGTAATACTAGCTGTACCGCTTCGACATTGCTCGGGATCCATTACGTCCAAATTTGTTTTATACATATTTCTATGTTCTATAAATACGCCTTTTATGTTAGGTTCCGTATCAAAGCTAAAAAAGCAAATAAGGAACATAAACTCTTACTAAAAGAATAAGAGTTATTCCCCTTAGTTAATTTTTGGTGCTTATTTTTATTGAGACTCCAATGAAATATGGCAGTTCAAAATTAAATAACAGGAAAACTTATGAATATACTTACTTCTCAGTGAAAATATTAGTGTACACCAGGAATTATGGAAAATAAGTTTGTAGAATTGTAATAAAAAATAAAATTAATTTACTATTTGCTGTCCACGATCTCTGAATGTGGCGTCTTTATATGAGAAGAAGGGAGATAATCTTCTGGCTCAACACAAATCTTTTTAAACTCCGAATAGTAAATTAATTTTATTCTTTATTAAAATTCTACTTGATAATTTTCCATAATTTTTATTGTACACAACTAGTTTTCACTGATGAGTAAGTATATCCATAAGTTTTTCTGTTATTTTATTTTGAACTGCCATATTTCACAGGCGTCTCAATAGAAATAAGCACACATTTTTCTTTTGGGGTGTTTATTTAAGCATGGTTGCATTTTAAGTAAACTGCCGAACCAGATTAAGTCATTTAAAAAAATAAACTGTTACAAATTCTGTTAGTTTATTGCCAATAACATCGTACAGAAATAAAAATAACAAATGAAAATTGGCTAGTCAAAATCAAAGTTTGATTTGTCAGATTAAATGCTATTTAGGTCCAAATTTAAAAATGCGACTGATATCATTTTATGTATTAAATATATATAAGAAAGATATTAAATTTTAAAAATTTATTTTCCTTTTCCTTCAGGTCAACATGAAGACGCTCGGATGAATATAGTTCTTGCTATGACAGCTATACGCATGGGTGGTTCACTAACCAATCACGTGGAAGTAACAGAATTATTAAAAACAACTAATAGTGATGGGGAAGAACACGTGTGTGGCGCTAAAGTCCGGGATAGATTGACTGGTGAGGCCATTTTGTTGTTTTTACTTCGATACATTTTGCAATTTCTTTTTCTTTGTTCTTTTTTTTTGTTGTTATTTTCATCCAATTGGAATATGCAGATTTAGCTTGAATATTTAAAGTGCTACACATGACCTTCATCACCGCTTTCATCATCATCATCATCATCATCATCATTGAAGAAAATAGATTTCTTTTCTATCTTCTAAGATAAAAATATGTTTGGCAAATAAAGACTTTCATTTTTTAAATATCACAAAAATGTTGCACATTTTTTAAATATCACAAAAATGTTGCTCATTAGCAGTACTATGCTTTTGAGATTAAGTGTAGATATCTTTTGCCAAATGCATATGTTACTCAGGTATCATTTGCAAGGTTTGCCTCCAGGTTCATCTGTCGGTTAATATGAGAGTAGATAGCAGATTGGTTAATGTTATCATGTGCCATGGAAGGATTTGAGGTTAAATAGGTTGCAGTTTCGAACATAGTAGAATAAGATTGTCATCTAAAGTCCAGATAGATAAATGCATTTAGATAGAATAACATTGTCATGTACAGTCCAGATAGATAGGGGCATTAAGACTCTTCAAGCATCTCAGAAGGATAGCCAGAAGCAACTTGTAGTTAAGGAAACTGGATCAATAGTTAAGTACAATAAATAAGACCATAAGTCAGTTGTGAGACAACATACCTCCACCTGACAACATATGGGTCAAAGTCTTATCTGGGCCTTCTCCATATTGTATGAAGTATTCCCGAAGTTATGCCATAGAAACGTTGATAACTCAAAAACTATTTACCTGAATTTGTGCATAATGGCTACAGTTATCAAAGAGCATCAAATCCATACATCAAATTTGGAAAAATTGGAAGTTGAAATTTCGTCGAAATTTCAGCCATGATCAAACTTTTATGGTCAAGTAGCGAGTCTCTACGATAAACAGAACCGAAGTTCTCACCAAAAGTGTCACCTTTTCTGTGCCCTTGACCTTTAGCCTTTGACCTGCATATTCCAAAATAAAATCAGTTCTTAAGTTAGACTATGACCGATATTTTGACCAAGTTTGGTGACAATTGGTCAAATGATGTGGACGCTAGGTTGTACATAAACTTGACTGAAAACATATAAATAAATTAAATATGTTAAGTGCAAATGTTGTGTTCATCGTCCTTCTGCCATGAGTATCCAGCAATCCGCCCAAGAGAAGTATCCAGCCCACACCCTCAAACAACATTCACAGCAATGATAATTGAGGGACTATATAACAGATGTGTATCATCACTTATTATCTAGCAACAATGAAACTGTTTTGTATTATTTGATGGTATTGCATATGTAACATTGTGCCTCCTTTTCTTTAACATAGTTCACCCCAAACAAGGCAGGCCGCCACTGTAGACGTAAGGGGCTACTGAGAATTAGGGTGAAAGTTTTGGTGGTCATCCTAAATTGGGAGCTGTGCAGCGAGATGCTTGTTCACATTAGTTTTAAATTTCTGCATGTCGGTACAGTCGGGGAAACAGGGAGCAAAGAGGGAAAGAAGCTGTTGGAGTAGAAGGCTCTCCGGCATCTGGGGACCTCCACAATGAATGGATGGGATTTAGCTGATGTCTAGTTGGTCGAGTGTATTTATGTCGAGGCGGCACCAGAGCAGCAAGTTCATCGGAGTACATTCCATCGAAGTACTTGCAAAACAAGTACAAGGATGGGGCAGCGATGGGGCTTGAGCTTGTCACTTCAGTTTCTATGCAAAGAAATTCTGTAGCCTTTCTGTAACTAAATTTACCTTTCTTGAATGTGTGGGTGATTCCTTTTCCTTTTTATTTCAACTATTGAGTCCTGGTGATACCAGATCAGGCTGCCCTGTGGTTCCCTGAGACGAAATTCACCTACATTGACGTTTTTTTTTTTTTTTTTTTTTTTTTTTGTAAAACTTAATTATGTTCTACAAAACCAAAAACAAAAACAACAGCCCCTCTCCCTTTCTCCCTCCCCTTTTTTATTTTATTTTTAGAACTTGAAGCATAAATCTTTTACTATAATGACCAGATTCGGCATTAAATAACCCAAAAAGGGTTGATATGCCGTAAAACAAAACTACCTACCAAACTATTGAGTCACCACTTAACAAGGCCAAGAGACACTCGAGGATAAGAGTTAATAAGACTGAATAATTGTCAGCCAAAAGATGAGGTACACTATGGGAGTACTAACATTGATCAATGGTATGAACCACGTTTAGCTGCACGAGTGGCGGTTTATGACAATTTGTTGACATTGGATTCGAAGACAGCCAAGTTGCAATTAGTAGGTAAGCAGTACCGTGGTAATGTGTCCCACAGGCTGGAAGCCCTTGCAAAGAAACTCTGTCCATGGAAATTTTGTCTGATGCTAGACACATGGAGGGAGAAAGGAAAGTCTTTTTCACGTTGTGGTATTAAGATGAGTTCTTGCTGCGAATGGCTTACAAGATGGACCATAAGAATGGAGCTCAGTCGAGCACCTTCCATGGACATAATGAGAAGAGAGAGAGAGAGAGAGAGAGGGAGAGAGAGAGACTGACTAGTAACGGCTCTTCTGTGAGAAAGAGGTTGTAGGGAAAAGAAGAAATCATCCCCCCTACCCAACGTATAATTTCTAGTTATTCTGTTTGTTGAATCATATACTATTTTATTATCTATGTTCTTTATTTATTTGTTTTCACCTGTTTTATTTTTTGTGCAGGAGAAGAATGGTCAGTGAAAGCGAAATGTGTGATAAATGCTAGCGGACCCTACACAGACAGTATCCGACTGATGGCCGATGCAGAAAAACCCAAAATCTGTAAACCAAGCTCAGGCGTTCATATAGTTTTACCAGATTATTACAGGTACAAACGTGAACATTTTTATTATCACATTTTTTTTTAGTGCGTAAAAAAATTATAAGAAAATAAAGATGCATGTAAATCTCCTGTAGTCGTAATGAGGTTACAATGACGGTCCAAACTTCAGAAGGAACTCCTCTTCAAATAACACTGTAATAAATACTGACAAATTTCTAACACCAACACTTTTTCTCAGCTCCAAAATTCCGAATAGAACAATTTATTTAATCCACGGGGGTATACTGCTCTCGTTCAGTCAGCCATGACCGGGTAGAAGTCTTAAGTAATTCGTAATCTCCAGAAGGCTGTCACTTAGAGCTGATTATTTCTTAGCGCTTATATCCGTAGCGCCACGGATCCTTGCAGAGGTTACATCGACCGAAACGTTGTGAAAATAATATCCAAGATGAGAACAGTAGTTCGAATAATTCAAATTATCAACCATTATCCAACAATTCCTGAAACCCAATTTTCTGGTTTTGCATAGATGTCTGATTTCTTTTAATTAAGCGAAAAACAAACTTAACATCTATATCTACAGGAACTGTCGACACTTTAATATTTTATTATCCTTTTATTTCTACTCAAGTTTTTAATTAAACTTATTTAAAAAAAAAAAATTTTTTTTAGCATAGTTCACCCCCAAACAAGGCAGGCCACCACTGTAGACGTAAGGGGCTACTGAGAAAAAGGGTGAAAGTTTTTTTGTTTTTTTTTTTTTGGGGGGGGGGGGGGGGCCTAAATTGGGAGCTGTGAAGTGAGATGTCTGTTTACATTAGTCTTAAATTTCTGCAAGTCAGTACAGTCAGGAAAACAGGGAGCAGGGAGGGAGTTCCAGAGTCCAGCAGCATTTTCTATTAGTCAACTCATAGATAATTTTTTATTAGCAGTGGAGATTATCTCTAGGTGTTGTGGAACTGTATTACTCCCTATTTATTTTCATTCATATACAATATATATAAATTGTTATATGTTATATACGGCAGGTTCAAGTTTCACAAAGGTGATGCGTATCCGCAAGATATCACTATGAATTACTGGATTCACTCAAAATAAATGAAGATGATATTTTTTCTCAGGATTCGCTGGAATTCAAAAGACAGTCAATAAGCTCGCGTATAAAGGAAACAAAAGCCGATACAAAGGATTGCATGAAAATAGAATATTTAGTAACAGGGAAGATATATGCGTAACGATACACTAAATGTGTAACAATAGAAGAAAACAAAGATTATAAAATATTGCTTCGAAAAGGGTTGTATTTAAAGAAAAGTTATCCATCTTTGACAGAGAGCAATTAATCAAGATGCAAGAAAAACGAAATACGGTATTGTTAAATATTGGGCGGGTATAATTTTGTTAGTTGAGGATAATATGAAATAGGGTTCAGTCGAGGTCAGCTTAGTGTATTCAGATGTCAGCTCGACCTCCTGTGTGTCAGAAGCGGATGCAATGTCACATGTCTAAAAGAGGGGAGAAGTGAAAGAGGAGTAGACAGTCGGTTGGAAGTCTCGGAGTGAACCACACGGGTAGAGAATGACTTAAAATCGATGATAAATGAAGGGGCTCCAAATATCCGTTGCTCGGATACAGATACAGGAGCGAGTATTTAATGTTCAGTTTAAACTATAAAATTGATTGAATGTTTTCTTTTTAATTAAAACATACAAATGTTATTAGTAGTTACAACTCGGTATGAATAGTTATATAATACTTTGGTTTCTTTCTTGTTTAGTCCTTCCAATATGGGTTTACTTGATCCCGCCACCAGCGATGGAAGGGTGATCTTTTTCTTGCCCTGGCAAAAAGTCACTTTGGCAGGTAAGCTTTTTATTTTCATACTAGCTGTACCAACCCGGCGTTGCCCGGGATGCACTGAAGTCATTTTAGTTTTTAATTTTTATTTGTTTGCACATTTTTAAACTTCAGGTAGACAACTCTTAATATATTCTTCAAGTTAAAATGAGTTATCCCCTTTGCTGATTTTCATTTTGGGATGATTATTTCAAAATGTTTCATATTAGTAGTCGTATGGGTCAGATTAAGTAATATTTTAAAATAAATTGTAGCTAAGTACAACAATAACAAATGAAAATTGCCTAGTCAGAAGCAAAGTTTGATTTTTCAGCTTAAATGCTATTTGGGTCTGACTTTGAAAATCCGACAAGATAACTTTATATATATATATTTTTTTTTTTTTACATAGTTCACCCCAAACAAGGCAGGTCACCACTGTAGACATAAGGGGCTACTGAGAAAAAAGAGAGAAGGTTTGGGGGGAGGGGGAGGTCAACCTAAATTGGAAGTTGCGTATCGAGATGTTTGTTTACATTAGTTTTAAATTTCTGCATGTCGGTACCGTCGAGGAAACAGGGAGCAGAGAAGGAGTTCCAGAGGCCAGCAGCACGAGGAAAGAAGCTGTTAGATTAGTGTCCTCATGGGATAAAAATGATGGCATATTTTTAATTACTTCTATTTATTACATAAAATTCAGTATCACGCAGATATGTGTTTTGTAATTGCATAAGATAAAATAATTTTCTTAATAAATTGTACATTTTTGCATGCAGAAAATGTTGTAATGAAATACCTTTAACCCCTTTTTTCCTCTGTGGACTTTCCCATGAATGACTATATATTCAGTAGCACTGAACTGTACACTGATCTTTGCTTTGGACCTTAGTAATTCCTCACTAAGGTCTGTTTCTCCTTTATTCTACCCTAGATGACAATAGACCTTTCCTTCTTTCATTATGATATCGCATTGGCTATTTCTTTTCTACCACGATTACCACCTTGTTAATTGTACCCCTTTTAAAAAAGACAACGATGTCAACGAGTGATCAGCACTTAGGCATTTAACCCCTATATTATTGCACTCACCCCTAACAGTATGGGAAATTATAACGCTTAGTTTTTTTTGTTTACATTTACACTTCAGCTACTGAGAGAACTCTATTCTAATTATGAAGCATAATGCTTTAGGCTAAGTGGAAACAGTTATTTCTCCTATGAGAGAGTGCAACCCATGAGTAAGGAGCAAATCTAGTCGTTCAGACAGCTGTTTTGCCGTATCACGGCTCTTCAGTATGGCTAGACGTGTTGAGTGTTTTCACACTGATATACAATGAAACAATGATACAAAATATTATTATGGTTGATGATGAGTAACATTCTACAGACATTAAACTGTTTTATAAAACTTATGTTCTTAAAGTTATATACAGGCTGTTTGGAAAATCGATGGCATAACTTCGGGATTATGTTCTATATGTGTAAAGGAGTCTCTTTGTGTGTGGCTTACCTTTGTAAGAGCACTCCATTACTAGTCTAATTTCCACTGTAGTCCATTTCTTCCTGTAGTTTTTGGTTTGTATTTATTTACCTGTATTTGGTCTGTTATATTCTGTTGCCTGAAATAAGAAAGACCAACATCCGCAGGATGCCGACTGGGTCTCCCATGTTAGCTATCAAAGGCGCCCCTACCAATCATAATGCTCAGATCTTTCTTCTGAGTCTCACTGTTTTGTATTTGTTTGGTGTCATTTTTTCATGGTTTTATTTGTGTATGTGGCAACACCAGGCCCAGGCTTATTTTACCTGTGATCCTGTTTGTAAAAAAATAACAGTACACAATCACACGCATCGTACGTGTTAAATGTTTACAATAAAGAATGTTGATCAGCATTTGTTTCAATGGCCTAAAACTCAGAAATCAAGCTTTTCCGGACTTATATAAACACTAGAATAATACCTGCCGCAGGACAGGTAAAATTAATTCTTCAAATAAAGCAGTTTTGCACCACTTTTATGTCCCCTTATGAATATAAAAATCAAGATATAATGATACTAAACCTTATGTCTAGAATCCTTATTTCAATTACATGATTTTCATTCTAGAAAATGTCTATAATTGAAGGGGTAAGCTTAAGCTGAAAAGTGAAATTCAGGGAATCTTGCTTAATTGGTGTCTAATGATTATGGATCAAATTCAATACAATTGATGTTTAATACCTATCATTAAAATTTCACAAAATCAGAGGTATCTGAATTTTCACAAAGGGCTTTCACCTACTTTCTACCCCCACTGCGTAAAACTAAATTAAACTAAATATAGCCCACATTACCACCCCTTACGCCTAGCAACTGTGTTCCAAAATTCATAACGATCGGTTAATTCGTTTAAGAGATAATCCTGTACATACAATATATAAATATATACAAATATATAAACATATACACATACCTGAGTTTATAGAGATATAGAAAATAATCCAAAAGTTATGTCATTTAATAGCCTGAATATTTTTGTTTTTATTCATGTCGTTTATTTTGGGAGAAAATTCTAGATGAAATAATTTGATTTTTTGTTTAAATGTAGGTACGACTGATAATGCGTGCGACGTGACTGATTACCCACAACCAACCGAAAAAGAAGTCCAGTTTATTTTGAAAGAAATTAGAAATTATCTCAGCCCAGATGTTCGAGGTGAGATTTTGTGTATTCAATTTTCCTTCATTTTTTCTTTATTCTATCATTTATGGGTGTGTGCTAATAGCCTAATGGATACCATAGCAGACTATAGATTTAGCTATACCAAGTTCAAATCCTATCTGATATACTCTGTTCAATTATCCATATAATGATATGCTAAGGCATTTCATGTTCGTACTTACGTTATCACCTTTAACACACATTTTTTTAAATGTGATTATCCGATCAGCAAAGATGGTGATTAGTAATTAATCTGATGTCACTAAGGTAAAAAAAATTCCAAGTTTACCCATTTTAAAATGAATTGTTCCCAAATCAAATTATTTTGTCACATCGACTAAAACAGTACAATTTTGAATAAATACTTTTCAAAAAGTGGCATTCGTTTTATTAACAATTATTTTATGGTAAAAACACAGAGAATAGCTTTGAAAAAAATAAACAAACACGTGTACCAAGCTCACTGTAATGAGAGAAGAGGATCGCAAAACAAATGGCAGTGTGTTAGGTTGTCTGCCTTTTCTCCCTATTCTTCTTAACGTCACCAAGCAAAATGAGAGAGAGAGGAGAAAAGGTTGGCTAGAAGATGGCCTCAGCTGAAGGTAGCAGCCGATGTATTGCTTTCCTTCTTCCTTGGCGTTCATGGGAGTAAGAGAGGGAGAAGGCGAGTGGGTAATGTTATAGAGAGAAAGAAAAGGAAAGAAAGTAATTAAAAAAAAAAGATTTGAAAATTAGCAGTAGACTTTTTATTTTCTGGTGATCGTTTTTGGATAGTCGAGTCTGGAGTTTTGAGCAAGAAGTTGGAGAGGTAAAGTTCGGAGTTTGAATTTCGATGAAGTGACGAAAGGATGTCAGAGGAAAAGAAAAATGATTTAATGAAAAAAAAAAGACAATTTAGAAAAAAAAACATGATTGTGTACACAGATCAGTGAACTTTAAGACTATTGGCATTTACGTTTTTGCAGCCGATGTCTGATCTCTCTTGAAGAAACATTTTGCATTATTATTTGCATTGAATTACATGTTTGTTGTGTTACAGTATTAAATATGTTTGTTCATTTTTAATTACTGCCTTGTGCCTATATTTTTTTGCCAGTTATCTCATCTTGTGTATTCTACTGTTAAACATAGTCATAGAATTCGGGAAACTTCCGGCAAATATAAATGTTAATTTTGTATCGTCCTGGTATTAATACGGCATGTCATTTAATTGAGGTGCACATCCCTAGTATTTACAACATTATTTGGAATAATCGTCCAGGATATTGATACCGGCTATCACATTATTTGGCGGCCTCGTCCGGGACATAACAACCTACAAATGTTCATCCCTCTCCAGCTATAGGTAAAATAGTGACTTGTGTTCAACTAATTGTATACAGTTAATCGTTAACAATAGGTATTGCGTTTGAGATTTAAATGCCCCCAAAAGGTGTTGGTATGCCGTAAAAATGAATTAAAACTTAGCATTGAGATTCATCAAAATATTTTACTTCAGATTATAACAGCAATGATGAGCTGCCATCATCGTATTCCAATGATGAGCTGCCATCATCGTATTCCAATGATGAGCTGCCATCATCGTATTCCAATGATGAGCTGCCATCATCGTATTCCAATGATGAGCTGCCATCATCGTATTCCAATGATGAGCTGCCATCATCGTATTCCAATGATGAGCTGCCATCATCGTATTCCAATGATGAGCTGCCATCATCGTATTCCAATGATGAGCTGCCATCTTATTCCAATGATGAGCTGCCATCATCGTATTCCAATGATGAGCTGCCATCATCGTATTCCAATGATGAGCTGCCATCGTATTCCAATGATGAGCTGCCATCATCGTATTCCAATGATGAGCTGCCATCTTATTCCAATGATGAGCTGCCATCATCGTATTCCAATGATGAGCTGCCATCATCGTATTCCAATGATGAGCTGCCATCGTATTCCAATGATGAGCTGCCATCATCGTATTCCAATGATGAGCTGCCATCATCGTATTCCAATGATGAGCTGCCATCATCGTATTCCAATGATGAGCTGCCATCTTATTCCAATGATGAGCTGCCATCATCGTATTCCAATGATGAGCTGCCATCATCGTATTCCAATGATGAGCTGCCATCGTATTCCAATGATGAGCTGCCATCATCGTATTCCAATGATGAGCTGCCATCTTATTCCAATGATGAGCTGCCATCATCGTATTCCAATGATGAGCTGCCATCATCGTATTCCAATGATGAGCTGCCATCATCGTATTCCAATGATGAGCTGCCATCATCGTATTCCAATGATGAGCTGCCATCATCGTATTCCAATGATGAGCTGCCATCATCGTATTCCAATGATGAGCTGCCATCATCGTATTCCAATGATGAGCTGCCATCTTATTCCAATGATGAGCTGCCATCATCGTATTCCAATGATGAGCTGCCATCATCGTATTCCAATGATGAGCTGCCATCATCGTATTCCAATGATGAGCTGCCATCATCGTATTCCAATGATGAGCTGCCATCATCGTATTCCAATGATGAGCTGCCATCATCGTATTCCAATGATGAGCTGCCATCTTATTCCAATGATGAGCTGCCATCTTATTCCAATGATGAGCTGCCATCATCGTATTCCAATGATGAGCTGCCATCATCGTATTCCAATGATGAGCTGCCATCATCGTATTCCAATGATGAGCTGCCATCATCGTATTCCAATGATGAGCTGCCATCATCGTATTCCAATGATGAGCTGCCATCATCGTATTCCAATGATGAGCTGCCATCATCGTATTCCAATGATGAGCTGCCATCATCGTATTCCAATGATGAGCTGCCATCATCGTATTCCAATGATGAGCTGCCATCGTATTCCAATGATGAGCTGCCATCATCGTATTCCAATGATGAGCTGCCATCATCGTATTCCAATGATGAGCTGCCATCTTATTCCAATGATGAGCTGCCATCATCGTATTCCAATGATGAGCTGCCATCATCGTATTCCAATGATGAGCTGCCATCATCGTATTCCAATGATGAGCTGCCATCATCGTATTCCAATGATGAGCTGCCATCATCGTATTCCAATGATGAGCTGCCATCATCGTATTCCAATGATGAGCTGCCATCATCGTATTCCAATGATGAGCTGCCATCATCGTATTCCAATGATGAGCTGCCATCATCGTATTCCAATGATGAGCTGCCATCATCGTATTCCAATGATGAGCTGCCATCATCGTATTCCAATGATGAGCTGCCATCATCGTATTCCAATGATGAGCTGCCATCATCGTATTCCAATGATGAGCTGCCATCATCGTATTCCAATGATGAGCTGCCATCTTATTCCAATGATGAGCTGCCATCTTATTCCAATGATGAGCTGCCATCATCGTATTCCAATGATGAGCTGCCATCATCGTATTCCAATGATGAGCTGCCATCTTATTCCAATGATGAGCTGCCATCATCGTATTCCAATGATGAGCTGCCATCATCGTATTCCAATGATGAGCTGCCATCTTATTCCAATGATGAGCTGCCATCTTATTCCAATGATGAGCTGCCATCATCGTATTCCAATGATGAGCTGCCATCTTATTCCAATGATGAGCTGCCATCATCGTATTCCAATGATGAGCTGCCATCATCGTATTCCAATGATGAGCTGCCATCATCGTATTCCAATGATGAGCTGCCATCATCGTATTCCAATGATGAGCTGCCATCATCGTATTCCAATGATGAGCTGCCATCATCGTATTCCAATGATGAGCTGCCATCTTATTCCAATGATGAGCTGCCATCTTATTCCAATGATGAGCTGCCATCATCGTATTCCAATGATGAGCTGCCATCATCGTATTCCAATGATGAGCTGCCATCTTATTCCAATGATGAGCTGCCATCATCGTATTCCAATGATGAGCTGCCATCATCGTATTCCAATGATGAGCTGCCATCTTATTCCAATGATGAGCTGCCATCTTATTCCAATGATGAGCTGCCATCATCGTATTCCAATGATGAGCTGCCATCTTATTCCAATGATGAGCTGCCATCATCGTATTCCAATGATGAGCTGCCATCATCGTATTCCAATGATGAGCTGCCATCATCGTATTCCAATGATGAGCTGCCATCATCGTATTCCAATGATGAGCTGCCATCATCGTATTCCAATGATGAGCTGCCATCTTATTCCAATGATGAGCTGCCATCTTATTCCAATGATGAGCTGCCATCATCGTATTCCAATGATGAGCTGCCATCTTATTCCAATGATGAGCTGCCATCATCGTATTCCAATGATGAGCTGCCATCATCGTATTCCAATGATGAGCTGCCATCTTATTCCAATGATGAGCTGCCATCTTATTCCAATGATGAGCTGCCATCATCGTATTCCAATGATGAGCTGCCATCTTATTCCAATGATGAGCTGCCATCATCGTATTCCAATGATGAGCTGCCATCATCGTATTCCAATGATGAGCTGCCATCATCGTATTCCAATGATGAGCTGCCATCATCGTATTCCAATGATGAGCTGCCATCATCGTATTCCAATGATGAGCTGCCATCATCGTATTCCAATGATGAGCTGCCATCTTATTCCAATGATGAGCTGCCATCTTATTCCAATGATGAGCTGCCATCATCGTATTCCAATGATGAGCTGCCATCATCGTATTCCAATGATGAGCTGCCATCATCGTATTCCAATGATGAGCTGCCATCATCGTATTCCAATGATGAGCTGCCATCTTATTCCAATGATGAGCTGCCATCTTATTCCAATGATGAGCTGCCATCATCGTATTCCAATGATGAGCTGCCATCATCGTATTCCAATGATGAGCTGCCATCTTATTCCAATGATGAGCTGCCATCTTATTCCAATACTCGACATAGTTAATCCTTTACTCTAAAGTTTAAAAACAAACTTATTATTTAATGTTTACAAAGACCTTATCACTATTCTGATTGACAAATTAAAACAATAGTTTAGTAGTTCTGTCTCAATTACGAAAAAATATTGGTATAATTGTAGATTTACATCCTCCGCGAAATTAATCCCCCCATCCACCCCCAAAGTATTCTACCCGTGTTAGGCGATCACGTGTGAACACCCTGAAAAACTTCACTGAAAGATGAAAAGAAAAAAAAGTATTATTTTGGAATTTAAAGTGGGGGAAATTTTTTGTATATGAATTTAATGTAAAATGATCCCCATTTTTAAGGCCAGTTTTAGGGCAGTTAACTTAATTCTATTTTCTATTTTTTTTTTAGGGGGTAGCTACTTTTTTAGGCGATTATATATTGTTTTATGATCTTGCCACTCAGACTTAGGGTTAGTAGTAAAAACTTTTGATAAGTTCCCTAAATAAATAGAATTGCCCAGAAATTGGGAACATAGTACGTTCGACATTATATATATATATATATATATATATATATATAATTCCCCACTAAATTCTAAAATATTTGTTTTTCTTTATCTCCGTTTTCCACGATGTTAACACGCAATCGCCTAAAAAAAAGCAGAATGTCATTTTTCGGGGAGGAGGAGGGGGGGTTGATCGGAGGGTATCTGCAAATTTACCTATATTTAATTTTAAAAAAATCTTGTACATTTTTTTTTAACTATACTTCCCATTTTTATTTTTATTTTAAGAAATTGATATTAGTTGTGTTTACTTAAAAAAAACTTTAAAATTATCTAACTAATTAAGTACCTTATTTTTATAGTATGAATAAAAATATTACGTTTGCATATTATTGTAGATGAACACCCATCTCCCGATAAAATGAGATTCTATTTTTTTAGGCGATTACATGTGAATACCCTAAAAAAACTGTCGAGAAGAGAAACAACAAAAAATATTTTAGAATTTAGACTGGGGGATTAGTTTCGCAAATAAATTTAACGTAAAATGATCCTCCGTTTTCGAGCCATTCTAGGGTTTTATGGCATTAACCATTTTTTGCCATTGGAGATGAATTCTGTACGTTATTGTTTGAGGGCGATTGTATGTGGTTTTATGACCTTGCCAGTCGAACTTACCATTAGTGTTAACAAATATATTAGTTACTGCCCCAATAATTTCGAGTGACCGTAAAAAGAAGAATCTCATTTTTTAGGAGGGGGGGGTGTAATTTAGCTGAGTGTGTTAATCTACACATTTACCAAAGTTTGTTGTGAAAATTTTGGAATTCTCTGAGTAATAATTTTTTTTAATTAACGGCCTCCCATTCCGATTAATTGCTGACCGGAGGGAGTGTAGGTTTTGCTAATATATATATATAGTCTTGGAAGTTTCTCAACCATTAAAACTATATAAAAAAATAAAAAAATAAATAAATTTAAAAAAACTTTAAGTTCCAAGTCGTTCAGTGGAAAACTATTCATGTAAGTCAATTTAACTTTTACAGTTATTATATTAGTTTGCTTCTAACATTATTTAAGGGATCATCAGTTGTTTACCATGAAAAACTGTTTCGGGAGGGACCGGAAGTAAAAAAAACACCAAGACTTCCTTTCTCTCATTTTCAGTCACACGTCTGCTGCTATGTAGGTCAATACTGAAAAATGCATTCATTTGCCTTTTTCTTTATTATTTTTTGTTAATAGTTGGAAAAAAGAATGAATCACGTCTCTGAAAAGAATTTGGAAACACTTAAAAACTGTCGAATAGAAAGTCATTTTATGCTTTAACATTATTAGCAAATCCTCATGTATTAAAAGATTGAAAGTTTCGGAGGCTATTTACATAGAATAATTTTATAAATAGAGATTAAAACATTACCATGACAAAATTAGTTATAAGTTTATAACAATTTGATCCAAGCAATAATTTAGACCTAGCAATACTGTAATAATTAAATTTAACTTTCAAAATAAAAAAATAATAATTTTGTATAAAAAAAACGGCAAAATTAAAAAAAAACAAACAAACATGAAAGTAAATAGACTCCCAGCCAATGCCGGGTAGGTAGAGCTAATTTTTCATAAAGCGTTTGGTGATTGTTAATTTCCATGATGCGTTCTACACAAATAGTCAACCAGCTTTGGGTGCTATACTGTATTTGTACTGACTGTTCAATTATTATGGAGTAAAATGCATATCAATTTGGTAATATGTGGTTCAATTTTCATTGCAACATTGTGTTATTCTGCTACTATTATCATTTAGGATACTAAAGGTTCTTTGCCTTTTGGCTAAGATCAAAGTGTAGTATCTGTTCCGATGGATACTACACCCCATAGACTGGTATTGTCTTGGCCTTCGGGGCTTGATTTATGCGGGTCTATGGGTCTGTCCTGTGCAGTTCTAGGAGGTCTACCCTCCCAGGCTTCGTCTCCCCTCTTTGGGGAGGAGTAAGTTTATTGCTTACTGTCTGAGGCGCCCCTACCGGGGAATGCCGACGGGGCTGCCCAGGCAATTTTTAATGGCCAGAGTGCTCACCTCTCGGGCGCTGGCTTTTCAAACCCCACTATCCAGACCCGACCTGGGGTCACATCTTACTTGTGGGGGTAAGATAAAACTGGCCTTGTGCCTAACTCCTGGAGAGGAGTAAATCAATACTCAGTGATAAACAAATATTGCAATATTGTTCATAGATTTTGTAGTATAAAGAAACAGTTGCAATCAGAGTTTTAGTATCTTTTTTTAAAAAACTTTATTTCACCTCAAACAAGGCATATTGCCACTAAGATATAAGGGGTTACTGTGATTAGGGGCCAAATTTATGGTGGGCATCCTGAGTGGGGAGTTGTGCAGCAAGATGTTTGTTCACGTTACATTTAAATTTCTGCATGTTGGTACAGTCAGGGGAGCAGGGAGGAAATTCCAAAAGCAAGCGGTTCGAAGAAAGAAGCTATTTGAATAGAAAATTTTTCGGCATCTTGAGACCTCTACAGTGAAGGGGCGAGATTTTGCTGCTAGTCGGGTGGGTCTGGGGTATTTACATTAGAGGGTAAAAGTGAAGTAAGTTTGTTGGAACACATTCCATGAGGGTACTTGTAAAACAAGCACAGGCATGCAAGATTGCGACGATGGGACAGGGGCTGGAGCTTGGTAGACAGCATGGGACCTATTAGGCTAGAGACTCTTTTTGCACCCTGTCCAAAAGGGAGAGACTCGTGATTGGTGCTCCAGCCCAGACGTGGCAACAATACTCCATGCATGAGCGAATTGTGACTTTATAGAGGTATAAGATACGGGCACGTGTGAGAAGTTTTCTAATCCGGTAGAGGGAGCTGCCTTTCTTTGCAGCAGATTTGGCAGCATCTTTTATTTATTTATTCCAATTCATGTGAATGTGTCATAAAGAAAAATCTTTGGCTTAAGATTACATTTGTTTGTAAAATGAGTTTTTTTAATTCAACCAAGAAATATTTTGCAATACCATATTGTATATGATATGATAATGTTTAACATTACTTTCTTTTGTACAGTCCGTCGTGGTGATGTGCTGTCTGCTTGGAGTGGTATCCGACCCCTTGTCAGTGACCCAAGTAAATCCGACACCCAGTCTTTGGCTCGGAATCACATCATTGAAGTTTCAAAAGAAAAACTGATCACTATTGCTGGTACGTCAAGTTGAATTCTTACTGAGTGTGACGTCAGAGCTACTGACAATTTTGCATGTAATATCCAGGTGTGCTTATCATTGAATGCTAATAAAAAAAAAAGATTGTTGGACATTCATGACTGAAACTTGGTGGACAAGTCAGGCATAGGCTGAAGTCTATTTGTACCAAATATAGTTGGATTACAGAAAGAATTATAAATCTTATTTACGATTCCAATGGTGTCATTTTTGGGGTCTCACCCTGTACTCCAAATATTTCCAATTGGATTTTAATGTAAAATTTGGTAATGGCCACTTTTTTTCAGTTTAACAATACAAGGAAGTGCATAATTACATTGTAAGATGATATCTGCTCGATTTACTGAACAGAATATTTGGTCATTTTAACTTCTTGTCCGGGTTGCACAGACACGCAACTCTTATTTGAGCAACCATTAACGAAACAACCTAAATCACAGTGTTCGTTTCTGTAAAGATATGAGTTAAGTTTTATGTTATTTTTTTGAAAATTGTATTGATTGCTAAATGATTTTAGTGCTTTGAAAAAAACCCCCCTTTTTTTTTTAGGTGGTAAATGGACAACATACAGACACATGGCTGAAGAAACGGTAGACAGAGCGATTTCAGTGTGCAACCTGGAACCCCCAAACCCAACGTGTTGCACCAACGATCTCCTTTTAGATGGTGCACATGAGTATTCACCGACCCTTTTCATTCGTCTTGTACAAGATTTTGGACTGGAAAATGAGGTGAGATTGAGAAAACCCTTTTTCTTTGTATTATCATAATCAGTCTCTCTCAAAAATGATGCCATGATTTTTTACTAGATGTGTGAACGTGCATCTGCGTGTGTTCACTGCACAGCAGTAAAGTTTTATTTTTTTGAGGTTACAATGATATTTCTCGACCGAATGACAGACTTGCAATCAAAAATCTGAGACTTACCGTATCAAAACATGGCCTTTTGGCTAAGATCAAAGTGTAGTATCTGTTCCGATGGATACTGCACGCCTGTCCTGTGCAGTTCTAGGAGGTCCACCCTCCCAGGCTTCGCCTCCCCTCTTTGGGGAGGAGTAAGTTTATTGCTTACTGTCTGAGGCGCCCCTACCGGGGAATGCCGACGGGGCTGCCCAGGCAATTTTTAAATGGCCAGAGTGCTCACCTCTCGAGCGCTGGCTTTTAACCCCACTTGCTCGACCCGATCTTGGGTCACATCTTACTTGTGGGAGTAAGATAAAACTGGCCTTGTGCCTAACTCCGCGAGGAGTAAATAAACATAAGTCCAACCGAGCACAAACAGTCTATCAGCTTAGGGCTCAAATGGCCTTCTGTTTCTGAGAATCACAAAAACCCAACGCCCCCACCCTTCTGCTGGGATATATATAGAGATATCACTTGGACCATACCAATAGACCAGCTGTTAATCTATGGCTTAGATCTGATAAGTTAAAAAAAAAAAAAAATTAAATCTGGACAGACTAGTGAGATATGTGCATAACAGGAGATTTTGTTGGTATGGTCACTTTGAAAGAATGGATGAAAGTGCTTGGATTAGTAGATGTAGAACAGTTAAAGTAACACGATCTGTTGGCATGGGAAGGTCAAGGAAAACATGCGAGAAAGTGATAAGGATAGATTTGAGAGAAAAGGGGATAAATAAAGACATGGCCAGAGATAGGTTAGTTTGGAAGTCAGTTTCTAAGCACATGCCATAATGTAAAATGGATGATAAAACGGGTATAACGATGATAATGATTTTCACTCTTATGTAAGAGATGATGACAGTTTTGAAGTGGATATTGACAAACACTGACAACTCGGCGAACTGTGTTACAGCTGTCAGATCGATCACATCACTTTTACGATCAAGTTTCTGTTTTTTCTGATTCGCCGGATGTATTCATACCAGCCTAGCATATGTCTTTGTCATCATTCTGGCAAAGGTGGACTTTCTTGCTGGTGTGCCAACTTTTCTTCTCTCAGAATGAGACATGGTTTGGTCAGATCTTTCCACACCACTCCTAATTCCATTCCTCCACTCCACTCTCCCAAGTGCACTCGCTTCTCATGTTGTATGATCAATTCCACACCTCTTCATATCCTCCTTCAAACAATCCTTGTACCACTTCTTTTGTCTTCCAACCCTCCTAGCTCCCACATTCAGTTTGGAATAAAATATTTTTAACAATTAAACCCTCTATACTAGAGCAACCAGACTCTTTCAGGACACTGATGTTGGTTCGACGATCTTGCCAGTTAATTTAAAAAATTTTTTGTAAAAGCCTTTAACGTAGTTTTTTGAGTGCTATAAGATGTCGACGGTATGTCGTCCAGGTCTTCGATGCATACAAGCGTGTTGGAAGAATAATGATCCGATGCACTAGTATTTTGGTATCAAGTCTTAAATCTTTATCATCAAAGATTCTGAGACAAAGTTTACCGAAAACAGCACTAGCACACCTAATACGATATTGGATTTTGTCATCAATGGGGGCATTGGAAGCGAGGTGGCTACTCAGGTACGTGAAGCAATCCACGTTTTCTAGCAATTTGCTGCCTAATTGGATATCAGGAAGGTTTTTGTTGTTATCTTGAGGTGAAAACTGAAATAACACCTCTGTTTTTCGAACGTTGATTTTTAGTCCTGGTTTAGAGTATGCATCAGCAAATGCATTAATCGAGGTTTGTAAGTCCTCTTGAGTCAGAGCATAAACTGCGTTATCATCTGCATATTGAAATTCAATAAGAGAATCAACATTAAGAAATATTAGAGTGTGATTGGATCAACATCATGAGAGTGGGCAAGAGAAATACATAAGTAGCTAATAGGGAGAGAGATCTGTGACTTGTTCAGTTAATTATAAATTACAGATAATTAGAACAATTAAAACAATTTTTTACGGACATAACTCAATCCAAAAAAACTAAGGAATATTTTAGCATGTATTTTGTGTTATTAAAGTATGTAGGAAAACAGCCTTAGAGAAACAAACGTTGATAAACTCACTTCTCTATTTATATAAAGTGAAGTTTGTGTATATGTTTATATGTAGAGAATTTTGTCCTAAACTAAATAACCGATCATTATGAATTTTGGAACACAGCTGCTAGGCATAAGGGTGGGTAATGTGGAATATATTTAGTTTAATTAGGGTTTTTATGCAAGGGAAAATTCAGAGAGTTCTATTTTTTTGTAAAATTTTAACAATAGGTATTAGCTATTAATAAATATTTTCCAAATTTCAGTTTCTTTGGAGCATTTCAAAGGGTTTTATGGAGCATAATATAGGCACAATGTCCCACTTGAAAACTAAAATATATCAGATTTGCATTAAATTTGATCCATATTCATTAGACACCAATTATAAAAGACTCCCTGAATTTCAATTTCCTCTTAAGACCTCTTAAGCTGAAGCTTAAAATTTAGACATTTTGTAGAATCAAAATCATGTAATGGATTTTGATCAAAATTGGAATAAGGATTCTAGGTATAAGGTTTAGTATGTTTATATTTTGATTTTAAGTTTTGTAAGAGGACATGCAAGTGGTGCAAAACTGTTCTGTCTGAGGAATTACTTTTACCCCTCCTGGGACGGGTATTTTTCAAGTTTAGAATAACTAGCAACAAATATTGTTAGAATCTGTCCTAATGAATTTATTTTATTAGCATTTAATTTAATATATTTATATGCACTTATATTGATATCACAAAACTATTCTAATTCTGAATCTTTATTTTTCGTCATATTTATATAAAAAAATATTTATATAAAAAAATATTTATATCAAAAAAAAATATTTGTATGAAAAAAAATATTTATATAAAAAAATATTTATATCAAAAAAAAATATTTGTATGAAAAAAAATATTTATATAAAAAAATATTTATATAAAAAAAAATATTTATATAAAAAAAAATATCCTTAAGACATGACATAATTTTCTGTTATTCTGTTTTAAATCAACAGGTAGCACAGCATCTTGCCTCTACCTATGGTGATAGAGCCTTCAAAGTGGCTAAAATGGCTTCCATGACTGGGAAAAGGTGGCCAATTGTTGGACGGAGATTACACGAAGAATATCCCTACATTGAAGCTGAGGTAACGATTGACAATTCTTATCAATTACTAGCTGTACCTATCCGGCGTTGTCCGGGAGTGTATTTACTTGCCATTTGTTTTGCTTTTCTTTTTTTTAACTATGCTGTTTTTTTTTGGGGGGGGGGGGGGGGGGGGGGTTCAAAATAATTTTTTTTTCAATCAAAGGGAAATAACTCTGTATATAGGAATACAGAGTTATGCCCCCCTGTTTTAAGATGGCGCCCATTTGAAAATAATTCCAACATGGACAAATATTTTCTGGTAGGAATTAAATCGAATTACATTTCGTTCTTTTTCAAAACATTCTGCAACGATTCAGAAGAAAAACTGATGGACCACAATCAGATATTTATTTTGTAGGAAGAAAGCTATCGATGACAAAGAAACGATGAAAAGACTGACTTTACTTTATATATTAGAAGATATTGGTTTTATTTCTGGCATATTTAAATAAAAAGGTTTCGATCTTTACTGAATATGTTATTATAACTCATAATTTAATGTGACCTAGTACAGATTTACATCTTCAGTCCTAGTTTTGCATAATAGTGTTGTTTTCTCTTGGTAAAGTGAAGACATTCTTTGTGTAACGCCTTCAGGTTCATACCTTTTGTCGGTGGGGGCAGGTTAATGATTGCTACTGTTAGAAATTCCTAATTCAAAACAAGTTTCTAACGGTAGCAATCATTAACCCCTCAAAAATGCAACTGTCATCAACTGGCTGGGGATACTTTGTCCATGGAAATTCTTTCAACATGAAGAATACTCAAAATCATGGTTTTCTTTTTAGAATTACTTTTAAAAAACCTAAAAGGGTGGCTACTGTCGGTTCTTCTTCTAATTTTTGTCCCACCAAAGGTTGAGTTGAATTCCTTTTTTTATCCTGTTTAATGATAAAAAATATATCCAGTACCTTTATTTTCAAAGATGCGATGCTAATTGATTTCGTATCAACTCTTTGTGAATTTGTTTTGTTAAAAAAAGATAAGTTGGAAATAATCTGCTGTTTTCTCTTGACTAAAGGAATGTTTTTGTATTAATCTTTGCTATATTCATATGGTTGGTTTAATGTACCCTAAATTTTGATAAATAAATTTTAATATGAGGAGAATTCTCTCAATGTTAGAAATTTTACTAAAATGTAATTTTGCTAATAAAGCTTATTCTCTAAAACGTGTGTACATACAGAGAACATGGTGCGTATTTATTTCCGAAACTAGATTTAAATATGTGAAATTCTACTTAATGTTTTTGAATTGTACCCAATTTATATATGAAAGCTCTAAATGATATGACCTATCAATTATTAAGCCGAGTTTTAACTGTGATATTGAAACATCTTATAGATACGAAATATTATCTATACTTTCTTATGGGCGAGTCTCACCCAGGAGGATTAAAGAATTATTTTAGTTTATCAACTGGAAATATTTCTAATATATATACGTATCTCTCTCTCTCTCTCTCTATATATATATATATATATATATATATATAAGAAACTAAAAGTAAAACTTTTAGTAGAAAGAACCTATAGTGAAATGGTAAAAGCTCAATATACGAGATAGAGCAATTATAAAGATAGATGGACGAAGAGTGATAAACATGCACGAATGTCCAAATTTATTTCAAACTTCAAATGTTCAAAGCAAGGTATATTCTGTAATAAATTATGTTTATTGTTCTTTCCTTAAGCTAAGGCTTTTCAAAGATCGAGATCTTATCATCAGAGGAATTATACAGATAGATAAGTTGGCAATAGAAAAGCCAAAGTTCAAAGTTAAGCCTTGGCTTAAGGAAAGAACAATAAACAATTTTATTACAGAATATACCTTGCTTTGAACATTTGAAGTTTGAAATAAATTTGGACATTCGTGCATGTTTATCACTCTTCGTCCATTTAACTTAATATATATATAATATTAATATATATATATATATATATATATATATTTCAAAGACAAATTACATTCAAATCATATTCCAAAATAAAGAATCGCTATATTTTTTCCTTGTTTACAATAGTTTCAAAAGTTTATTTCAAACATACAATGAACAACCATATAGATCGTTCAAACTGAAATATTACGCTTCTCATCGAAACTGTTCTAAAAAAAAAAAGAAGTCAGTCAAATATCAAGGAAAAATAAAAAGCAAAACATTACCAAAAAGGGTTGATATGCTGTAAAAAAAAAAACCAATCTAATCCATTGTCTGTTGTTTTGTTTTTAGTTTAGTCTATATGGATTTCTAGTTGGACCAAAAATAAATAAATTAAATATTTGAACTTTGAGCCTGTGTTTGCACATAAAACGAAATTGGGTTCTTTGCTGAAGAACTTTAACCAATGTTAAAGAGTGTAGCATTACCGACCTTTATTTTACCGACCTTTATTTTACCGACCCATGATTGTTTCTCATTATTCTTCACGTGTAAATCTCCAGAAAAATAATTAGTAAATTAATGTTCTATTCATTAAAAAAGTAAATTAAAAATGGAAAATGTGTTCTTTTCTTAGGTGCGTTACGCCATTCGTGAATATGCCTGCACTGCTGTGGATATTTTGGCCCGGCGCACGCGGCTTTCCTTTTGTAATGCAACAGCTGCTGAAGAAGCTCTGCCCAGAATTGTAGACATTATGGCCGAAGAACTCAAATGGACAAACGAACAAAAAAAGGTATGAACTTATCCGAAACGATTTTCCTTATTCTTACAATACCCACACTGGCTGCCAAGCTTCAGTCCCCGTCACATCGCCACAATGTTGTATCCCTGTGCTTGTTTTACAAGTACTTCAACGGAATGTGCTCTGATGAAATTACTGCACTTGTACCCCCTCAATGTAAATACCCCAACCCATCCGATTAGCAGCAAAATTACACCCCTTCTCTGTAGAAGTCCCTCGATGCCAGAAGGTTTTCTACTTTAATAGCTTCTTTCCTTAAACCACTTACTTTTCGAATTCCCTCCCTGCTCCCTGACCGTACCATATTCATACAGAAATTAAAATGTAATGCAAACAAACATCTTGCTGCACAACTTCCCACCCAGGTTGCCCCCTATAAATCTGGCTCCTATCACAATAACTCCTTATGCTTCAGTGGCAATATGTCTTGTTTGGAGTGAACAAAAAAAAAATTCATATCTTTACTTACATCATTTTATTGATTCTTATTTATGTAAACCAGTTGTTCCCCAACCTTTTCCAATGATGACCCCCATTTAAACTTCATACTTTTGTGAGCCCTACCCATAATTGAGACCAAATTCTTAATCTTAAACAGCACAACTTATAAAGAAAAGTACAAATGTTATAATCAACAAGAAAAACTAAAATAAAGTAATTACTTTAGGGGTAAAAAACTAAACAAAACTTAAACTGTAGTATATTACATCGGACATATTACATAGAGGGACGTCATTTGACCCAACACCGGTAACCTCCCAACGTGCGACACTTTACATAAGCATGTAAATGAGGCTAATATAAACGAGCCTCTGTAAAACAGTATTAAATCACCATTCAAGACTGGAACACTTTATATTTGCGACCCTAACACTTTACATGGCATCATCAAAAGAAATTTTTGTATATGACTATGAAAAATTACCAACGTCCAAAATTCACAATTTTGAAGCATGGGAACAAGACCAGCTCTATCTTCTTCATATTCAGCTTAACGTCTGTTTTGCATGCTGGCATGTGTTGGACTTAGACCAACAGTATTTACAGTTCATGCAACAACTTGTTGAGTTACAAGGAAAAAATATCATGCTACGAAAGGAAGGGGAGGTGACGTTGGTTAAATGGATAACAACATGGACTGACGACCTGGGTGTGCCAAGTTTGAATCCAGTCAGTTCAATGATATCATTTTCACTTCGGGACGTTGGAAACCTTCACGTGGTCCCTCCTGCAAGAATGCCAACAACAGAATCAAGCCGATCAACAAGGTTATGTCATGCTGATTATTCTGAATGTACTTACTACGAAAGGAAGGATTTTGTGGCAGAACAAGTCCCACATCATAAAAACAGATTGACCTACAATGGGGTTAGAATCAACTGACAGCGACTGGGCAATATTTATTCATTCATAGAAGTATCATAAAAAAAATGTGCGAGCTGACGGACCCAGCAGTTATACTGAATGAGTTGAGAACGGCATGCCCTCCTGAGATGAACAAACTGCTATTTGACCTAATGGGAGCCGAGACGCTCAACTCAGAAGGACAGTTATTAAGACAAATAAGACTTGTTGCTATCAGAAGGCTGCACAAAGAAGTACATTCGCAGAATTTCCACTCTATGAGATGGAAGGAAACTCAATCTAGCACTTTATAGCCTGTTTACGATCCCTAGCAAAATTTTGTGAGTTTTCAGTAACCCATTAATTACATTTAATTGTAACCATTGTGAGTTTTCAGTAACCCATTAATTACATTTAATTGTAACCATTGTGAGTTTTCAGTAACCCATTAATTACATTTAATTACATTTAATTGTAACCATTGTGAGTTTTCAGTAACCCATTAATTACATTTAATTACATTTAATTGTAACCATTGTGAGTTTTCAGTACCCCATCCAAGCAAAACCAACTGTAGTTGGCACGCACATTATTCTAACAACATGGTGAAAGAACTTGCTAATGTCAAGCACCAGAGCTAGATATTTGTAGAGCCTATGACCCTCACAACTCTAGAGCCAAATTTTGACAGACTAGTCTCTCTAGAAATGATAGATGTAGACATCCCATCTCTATGATACCATGCACTCAGTCACATTATCCAACGTGCAGCCCTTCTAGACTTCTCGTGTATTGAGTGAAGTAAAAGCCATTAGATCTCTTTATATAGATGTTTGGATTGATAGTATGGCTCTGTGGTAAGAACTCAATGTGGGCAATGTCTATCACATCACGATTGTGATCAACATTCTGTCTTGCTTTCTTCAGTTTCAGTGACATTGAAGACTTCCACTAAGGTTTGGGTTTCCAGGTTGAACTAAAAAAATCCATCAGTGATGACTCCATAGTCTGCTTCAGTTTGAAGACTATCAATGATGTCCTAACTAGTGTTGGGACGATTAATTGGAATCGGATTTGAGAATCGGAAAAAATCAGAACTTTTTGGGGTATCGGAATCGAAAAAATTGTGCCTATTTTCCGATGCCCAAAAAGATTCTTTTAATTATTTTGTTTGTTTGTTCTTGTTTAAAACTTAATTTTCCATTGCTGGTGCTAATGATAAAATGATAAATATTTATTGATTTTAAACTACCAGTAAAATTAAAATCTAAAGATCCCCCTCCCACCACACACATACAAGTGTATTTTTACATTTGTGAAAATATATGCACATATACATGGATTTTTACAGTAATCTGAAAATTGAAAAAACAAAACAACAACTCTATAGCTAAATATTTAGAGATTTTCAAAGAATCAGAATCAGTAATTGTATCGGAATCTAGAATTTAGAACGGAATCAATAATTGTATCGGAATCGGGAAAAATATTGAAATCGTCCCATCACTAGTCCTGGCACACTTACTACTGGCACTCTTTTTGATCATCATTCGACTTTTTTTATTTTACGCAGACTTTCCACATGCCGAAATCTTTGGTGATAATCTTCCAGCCACTGCCCTTTTTCATGTCCAGCAGGTTTGAGATCATTCAAACACTAAACCAAACATTGCCATGCACTATCTGACTTACTCACTTGACATTGACCTCAGCTCTACTTGTTGAAGCCCCCCCCCCCCGCCCCTCAAGTCATCTTCCACCTCCTCACATCCCCCTTTGAACCTCTTGTGCCACTCAAAAATATGTGCATACACTTGCCAAAAAGTTTGTGACTGTTATATCTGACCAGACCAAAAATGTCTGGTTTGCTTGTGGCTCGATTGCTGAACGACCTTAAACAGGGGAGGTGTAAACAAAACCATATCAGCAAAAATGCAATGGTTGCAGAAAGCTAAGATTACAGTTATATTCTCTCAAAATATGTTAGATTATGATTGAAATAAAGTGGTATTTTGTAAGTGGTAATACACAAATATGAAGAAATAATTTGGATGAAAACGATTCTGTGTAGATCAACAATAATATTTATTCATTATATAAATACAACTCAAAAGAAATTACTTTGAAATGCAAACATATTTAATTATCTGTCGCTGATCGAACGTCCATTGAATGCTTTGCACTATCGCCTCACCAAATGCAGAGGCACACAAATCTGCTTTTCAAAATACTGTTTTGATCAAGCAAGATAACGAAGAGTTACTTCCCCTTTAAACGCTATTTTTACCTAGATGGAATCTGTTTAATCTAACAATAACATCATTTGCTTATCCCTCTTTCGCCCATAGCTCACAGCAAACCAAGTCCCATTATTTTTCAGACAGACCTTGTATTTTGCTTAGATTACATTGACATTTTTTCTTTTATTGAGAGCATTCCTTAAAAATGATATGCACACTATATATTTGGTGTCTCTGTCTATCTCTCTGTTCAAGGATAGAATTGAAAAAAAAAGTCCTATACCAAGACCAACAACCTTTCTAAAAAAAAATGTATTAATTTGAAATTAATTTTGTATTTAGAGGCTTCACAATAATATTGTGGGGTCTACGTTCGCGCTGGACATTCATAAACAGCAAAGACGATGTTTTATTTTATTTAAAACTTGAAAATTGAAAAGTATAGAAATGAAAACTTAAGAATAAAAATGGTAATATGGGGTTCAGGGCTAGAAGCAGGAGTACACATAGTCTTCAATCACTCCCATGCAATGTTGAAGGTGTCTGTTAGTCGGGTAATAAAATGAACGATACTTCTGCAGTTTATGGACCTTGCTGAAATAACGTTATTATTTAGAAACCCATTCTTAACATGGTGAAGGGGGCCTTGCTTAACTATTCTGTACTTTTACCTAATAATTTAATAAAAAAAGATACTGTGAAAAAAATAACACGGTTCGTAAACTGTAGAAGTACCAAATGAATAACTTGGAGGTCATAAATTAAACTTTAAAACCAATAAATTTTCTTTCATCAGAAATTATCTTTTTGTTTTCTTTCTTTTTTATCCCTAGGGCAATATTGACCATTGTAAGCAGTTCCTTCGCCGTGAGATGGGCTTGGATCTACGAAGTGCTTCGACCAGTGTTCCTATCAACTTCACAAAAGAAGAGATCAATCAGCATATCGCCAGATTCAAATCTTTAGATTGTGATAATAAAGGTTTCATTACAATCAATGATCTCCGTAAACATTTCAAAGTAAGTTTCGATGTTGCCTTTTCTTGAATCAATCTCAGATACACCAGCAAAATCATTTCAACTTGTTATTTATCATTGATCTTTCTTATATATGGAACCAATTTTTTAAAGTGAGTTCTTTGCTCATCGTGTGATAAGAAAGGACCAATGTACATGCCTACGGCTAATTCTGAAATGAAAGAAACAGAAGACTGGGAAAGAAGGAAAATTTATTATTTATATATTTTATTTATCCTAAAGAGATTTTATCTTAAAATATTTGAAAATATACTAATAACTATTAGCATCTGAGTTGTTTCATCTTATTTTAAAATGTGCTTTGTTAAGGCTTTAAAATATATAAAAATGTTTATAAACACAATGATTCTGCTTCTAGCAAACCATAACATTATATATATATATATATATATATATATATATATATATATATATATATGGGAAGAGAAGGATGAAAGTAATCCGACGTGATGAGAAAATGAAAAAGGAAAACCAAAAAATGGATGTTTTTTATGTGTACATCAACGTTTCGTTTTTATTTATAAGACTTCATCAGGATGATAAAATAGAGAAAAAATGTCATGCAAATGCAGATACATGTAGGGTAGACATATTGGGAGGAAAAATAGAATGAAATAGTGGCCACTGCTGGGTGGACGTCCGTATTTGTTGGAGAAATAGCCACTATTTCATTCTATTTTTCCTCCCAATATGTCTACCCTACATGTATCTGCACTTGCATGACATTTTTTCTCTATTTTATCATCCTGATGAAGTCTTATAAATAAAGACGAAACGTTGATGTACACATAAAAAACATCCATTTTTTGGTTTTCCTTTTTCATTTTCCCATATATATATATATATATATATATATATATAAAAGTCAATGTTTGTTTGTGCGTTATAAAAATTGATGTGTTAAGAGTTAGAACATTGAAATAAATTTCAATGAGGGTTAAATTTTTCATGAAAAATTAATGTTACTGCTGTTTAAGCAAAGTGTTTCAGTTTTTGTTCATTTTGTTTTAAAACTGACCTTCTCTAAATGATGCCCCTATATTCACAAATATGAAGAAATTATTTGGATGAAAACGATTCTGTATAGATCAACAATAATAATTATTTATTATATAAATACAAATACAACTGAAAAGAAATTCTCTAAATGATGCTCTATATTCACAATACACTGTTGAAGACGGTTTCTAAAGTTTTCCATCACCCAAAGAATCATTGCAGGCGGTATTTCTGCAATCTTTTGACTAATAGCATCCTTTAATTCTAACAATGGAATCCGCTCGATCTTTGTAGACCTCAGCGTTTGAGTAACCCTAGAGAAAAAAATCACAGGGGTTGAGTTCGGGTGAGCGTGCTGGCCAATGAATGTTACCGCATAAGGAAACCAAATGTTCTGGAAACATTTCTCTCAGTGCTTCCATTGATATTCTTGCTGTGTGTGTGTGTGGTGGCTTCATTCTGCTGAAACCCTACATTCTGATTGCAAAGGTCTTTTATATTTGGTTCCTGAAATGTATGCAGCATCTCTACATATCAACCACCTGTTACTATGTATGTATATAGGTGTAATCAGTCAACGGAAAATCATAAACGCACAAGTGGAAGAAAAAAATAATAATAGTGAATAAAAAAACTGAGAATGAATAAACAAATAAATGTGCAACTTACAATTTCGGCATTTATTATATTAAATCTGAAGAAATAGATTATTTGATCCCCTTTTCTTGTATTTTTTTTTTATTTGAGGAATAAAGGCTAGCTCTAACCCTAACCTTGTTCTCACGAATTATGGGTATTTTGCCAATATTTATGAAGGGCATAATACAATATTTATATGCTAATTACGAAACCTGTAATATTATTGTAAAAACTACAATAGCTAAATTAAAATTTTTTTGTTTTTTTTTAACATAGTTCACCCCAAACAAGTAAGGCCGCCACTGTAGACATAAGGGGCTACTGAGAAAAAGAAAAGGGGAGAAGGTTGGGGGGGGGGGTTGTCAATCTAAATTGAGATCTGCGCAGGGAGATGTCTGTTTACATTAGTTTTAAATTTCTGCATGTCAGTACTGTCGGGGTAACAGGGGACAGGGAGGGAGTTCCAGAGGCCAGCAGCACGAGGAAAGAAGCTATTTGAGTAGAAGGCTCTCCGGCATCTGGGGACCTCCACAGTGAATGAATGGGATTTAGTTGATTGTCGAGTTGGTCTAGTGAATTTACGTCGAGGGGGCACCAGAGTAGCCAAGTCATCGGAGCATAATCCATTGAAGTATTTGTAAAACAAGCACAAGGATGCTACATTGCGGCGATGAGACAGACTTTCTGCACTAACTTGTTTGCATAATTAATTAATCTTTTCACAAAGAAATCCAAATTTTGTTTGTTTTCTTTGAAATCGATATTTTTTCTGGTGAGTAAATAAGAAATGATGTAACCTCCAAATATTTGCCGCTTCCACCTCTTTCTATCACCCATATTGTTTTTATGTCTAAATACTTATTGTTCTCCACTACCAGATAATTGATTACATATTAAGCAAGGTATGTTAGCATTATTATTTGACATGTCTGCCTAAAAATATTGGTGTTGGTGGTGGCGATATATATATATGAGATTGAATATAAGGATAAAATCCGACAGGAGTGTATAGAAAAAAGTATAAAATGGTAAAGTTGACGAACTATGAAAGAGAAAATCACATAAAAAGTAGAGTGATATTTCGCAGAGTGAAGCAATGGTATATTTAATAATTTTTACACAGAGATGAATATAAGGACTGAATTGGAAGAGGGTGATACAGACGAGGGTGTCGGAAGAGAAGAACTAGAGGTAGTTATATTCTGGGAGAGAAAAAGGCCAAAGGATGAGATCAGTGGCTAATCATAAGAAGGACAAAAAAAATGTGTGGCTTATGACTCATATCCAGATGGAGGAGGACTCCAACCTTATTTATACTATAAAGATGACAGGGAAAGCATCCCTCTTTCAATTCCTTCCTTCTCATATTCGTCTCTGTATAAAGGTATCAAATATACCATTGTTTCACTCTGATGAAGCCTCTGCTCAATAGAAGAAGTGAAATATTAGTCTATTTGAATTTTTTTTATGTAATTTTGTCTTTTATATTTTATTGTTTGTCCACATTTCCATTTTATTTTTTTTTCTATACATATGTACATACATATATATATTAACCTTGACTAATTTAATATATAACTATTTTATCTATCTTTCTCTGTTTATTCAATCTGCACAATGACAACCTTCTATAGACAAACAATGAAATATCTAGCTTAACACATTGCAAATTTCTTTGGACTCATTCTTGGCTTGGCTCATGGTTTTCTGAAAAAAAAAGAAAAGAAAAGAAAATGCTATAAATCTTATACAATTCTTTTCAATTTTTTTATTTTTAATCTGCTTCAAAATAATTTCTTTTTTTTTCTTTCATGCAAAATCATTCCTTACAGAAACGTTTTATTCTTACATATTTAAAAAAAAATTTTGCAATATTATATTCAACAAAAATCAATAATGGAGAGAAATACTAGCTTTACTTTAATAATTTTTTAAATTTTTGTCTGTATTTCAATATTTGCTCTACTTTTTGTGTAAAAATAATAAATGTTGATGTAGACAGAATTAAAAAATACATGGTATGAATCCGGTGTCCCTGTCTGTTTGTCTTGGGATGTAATTGAAAACAAAGCCATACACAAAGATCAAACACAACTTTTCTCAAATAGAATTTTTACATAGAATCCCATGGTGGTATTATTTTTGTATTAGGGCTTCTTTTAATAATATTGTAGGGTCTACATTCGTGCCTGACATCCATAAACAGCAAATACAATACTTTGGATTGAGAAAGGAAAGATGAGAGTAATCCGACATAATGGGAAATGAAAAAGGAAAAACCAAGAGATATTTTTTTATATATTCATCAACGTTTCGTCTTTATTGTAAGACTTCCTCAGGTGATAATTTTAAGAAAAATGTCACTCTCTGCTACTGACTGACTTCTCGCAGTCCGGACCCTGGTCCAGCGCTCTTAGTAGCCACAGCTATTACTTTTCCTCATCAACCCATCATGTCAACCCAATATTTCGATGTACTTGCATGACATTTTTCTTAAAATTATCATCCTTAGGAAGTCTTACAATAAAGACGAAACGTTGATGAATATATTAAAAAATATCTCTTGGTTTTTCCTTTCATTTCCCAATACTTTGGATTATTTAGGGCAGGTGAAGTGTTCTTTAGCCTTGGTGGGCAATCACTTAGAAATCGTGTCTTGGTAAAAATAATAGTCCCCATCAGCTCACTGGGTTGGCGTCAGGAAGGGCATCCGGCCTGTAAACATTTTGCCTCACTCATTTCAAAAGTAAATTTGTTTGTCCAACACATACCAGTATTTAAAACAGATGTTGAACCGAATATGATGATGATATAACTTAAAAATTGAACATTATATAAATTTAAAAAAATAAGAATAAAAATGGTAATATGGGGATTCATCAAAAGATTGAGGCAAGCATAAAAATAAGTGTTCTAATCTACTATTTCTAGACTCCATTCGACATTGTGTAGCTATCATTATTTAGGTAAAACGAAGGACTTCATCTTATGAGATCAGCATTCTGTTTTTGTTCTAGTTTGACACTACAGTTTATTAGATGTGCAATTCTACAAATATGGATTTATGTGTGTGTAAAATGAAAATGTCTATTCAATTGTGAAAATTATCACGAGAAAGCGTTATGATGAGACCAAAGGAATTTATAAGTAATAGTAAAAGAATAAATTTACAAAATCTATCTGATAAAATATTCAAGAGAATTTTATCTGTGTATTTCTATTATATATTCTGTGAGAGTATAAGTGTGTGTATATATATATATATATATATATATATATATATATATATATTCATAAATAAATATTAAATTATATTTACCTACAAACGACGTCGTTTCGAGCTTATGCTCTTATCAGTGCAGGAGAGTGATAATTTCAGACAGTCACAAGGCGCAAACCCGGTTTACAGAGTCACCTTTGACTCCACACACTTTTGCTCTATCCTCTCGGCCATAGGAAATTATCACGTGATACGGAGAAATTGACTTATATTTATGCCAATTGCGGCAGGGTATAAACATCATAATCTATAGGACTCAACGAACCTAATCGGAGCTTTGTAGCTTAAGTGAATGTTTATTTTATAATATCTCTCAACATATATATATTGGTGTAATCAATCAACAGAAAATCATAAGTGCACAAGTGGGTGAAGAAATAATAATAAATAAAAACTGAAAATGAATAAACAAATAAACGCGTAAATTACAATTTCGTGCTGAGTTTATTGGACGATTTTAGAAGCAAAGTAAATCCCAATTTTTATTTTTTGTTTTTCTTTTGTGTTAGGATATTCTGTAGGAAATTTTTGGGAACCATTCCCTTCTTCAAGCCTTCAATGAAGTGTGAACAGAGTTCTTGAAAACGGTGAACTAAAATTAATATTAATATTTTCTAATCAGACCACTAGGGGCCGCTTATCGAGGTTATATGTGGGGATATATTGTCTGTTTCATTTCCGGTATATATCTAGGCAGCATCTTCTCTTGCAGGCAAGTATTGTTGAATATAAGAGACAACTCGTGTCTAGATATATTCAACAAATATATATATATATATATATATATATATATATATATATATATATATATATATACCTTGTCTTACATAAACTTATAACTTAAAGTTATCTTGTTTAATTTTCAAAGTCAGATCCAAATAGCAATTCGCCTGATATATCAATACTTGATTCAGACTAGCCTATTTTTTTCGTTTCTTCCTTCCATTATGTTATTGGCAAATATATTTTAATTTGCTTCATTTTTTTTCTGAAAATACTTATTCCGGCTAAGAAGACTGTTAGAGTGGAGACATTTTCCTTTACTCATCTAAACAGATTGAAGGGAAGTTATTGTATGCAATTATACCGAGTTTTCCCTAAAGTTCTTATATATATATATATATATATATATATATATATATATATATATATATATATATATAAATTAAATTATACAACTTCAAGCATGTGTATGTGTGTCATTATTGTTTGTTCTTTATTATTAATCTATTAGCATCAATTACTAAAATGTACTTTTAAAAATTTCCCTTTTTCACAAATAAATTTGATTTTGAAATTAAAGTCCAAAAATTAATTTCTGTTTCTTCGTAAACAAGTCGGCCATTTTTTTTCTTTCCTCCCTAGGCAACACAGGGTAGGTACAGTTAGTATATAATAAAGATGTAGTTCCCGTCTGTCTGTTTGTTTATTCACAAACTCCTTCTAGGGTTTTGGAAATAGATCTCAATAACCATATATGTTCTGAAGCTACATTACCCAGGGTACTTGGATAAGTATATTTCATTTTGATCAAAGAGAGTACAACATTATTGTGCCGTCTGTATTCACACTTGACCTCGATAAAAAAAAAGATACAACGTTTTACTCTATTTTATTTACAACTTTAAAATCATAGAAATTCAAAAATAAGAATAGAAATCTTAATAAGGGGTTTAAGACCAGGAGCAGTGGTACACAGGTGTCCTCATTGATTTCCGGGAAATGCCGAGTGTGCCTTGATGGGGTTAGAGACTATAAATTTACTGAAATGTATATCAATTAAACTTCAATTTACGTACACCCTCTCCCACCCAATAAATGCTGAGTACACCCTGGGGCCCCACCTCAAAAATTGAATTTTATAAAATGTAAAAAATAAGAATAAAAAAATAAAATAAAATATGATGTTATGGGTAAAAAAAGGACAGGGTTTCTTATTCAATCCTGGGCAACACTGGGTGTTCCTGCTAGTATTTCACTTTTTTGTTTTATTTTACTTCAGTCGAAGTTCTCAGAAATGAAGAGGTCCCTTCCTGAGTCTAACACTTGATCTCTATATGAGATACATAGATATTCGAATACTCCATTAAAGTTCCCGATTTATCGGTCAAACGTTGAGTTAGTAAAAAGCTAAATAACATTCATTTTCTTCTCCCCAATTAACCATTTTACTATGTTATAGTATATCTTTCTTGTGGTCTCTTGGTCTTATCAGATTCCAGGACAAGAATTCATCTAGTCTGGTGGAGTATCCAGCTAAGTGCTGTTACTTGAGGTAACATCACTTGGAGAAGGTGCACCATTCCTTGTATGAGCCAGTGTATAGCCGTGTCAAGAGAATCTTATTTGGGCTTCGAATACTATGTTATTTTGAATATTTGGTTAAGGTTTACTTGTAAGGTGAGGTATCCTCATGTTGGGTTGTCCTGACAAACCCTTTTACAGAGAGACCGAAGACACTCGAAGATGGTGTCTACTAGGTAATTCAAACTCTCTCCTAGTATATATGTATATATATGTGTATGTGTGTGTGTGTGTGTGTAGAAAAAGGGAAGAAATATCCGACATTTATAATATATAGATGACTAGAAAATATTTGTATGTAAAAAAAGGCTTTATTTAGTCCATAATACACTGAAACATAACTTGTAACTTGGAGTAAATCAAGCCCTTTTCACACAAAAATATTTTTCTTTATGCCATATAATATATATGCATGAGATTGAATATTAAGATAAAATCTGACAGAATGTATAACATGGAATAAAATGAAAACGTGGACAAACCATAAAATACAAAATAACATAAAAAAAATCAGTAGACTAATATTTTATTACTTTTTATTGTGAGAAACTTCTTTAGAGTTAAATAGATGACATATTTGATACCTATTATGCAAGAAACGAATTAGGAGGAGGAGAAGGAGAAGGAGGAGGAGGAAATAGAAATTTGGGTGGTAAAGGAAGATAAGAAAGAGGGTTGGGTAGAATGTATGCATATAGTAGTCCAATTGAATTAGAGAATATGTAAGAATTTTATTCGGGGGGGGGGGCATTAAAAAGTGAAACGAGATTATTGATTAAAATAAGAGGTGCCCAAAGAGGCATGACAAATAAATAAATTGTACGATAGATCTGCCACGAAAATGCGGTTGACAGTAATTAAAATTTATTTACTATATCAACTTAAAGAACTGGTTCGAATATGTTTGTTCAGTTTGAAAATTGAAGCTATTTTCTTTGGAATAATGAATACACATTATTGAATTCAATAGTCAGTTATGATTACTGTGGAATCAAATTGACACTTATCAGCAATATTTATATAGTTGAATATCCACTCATGTACAAGCAACCAATCATATTTGTTGTCATATTTGGGCTGGTGAATCTCTGTCCCATTTAAGGGTTCTTGATAAGGTGCAGAAACGTATCTGTAATTTGATTGGCCCTACCCTTTCTTCTTCTCTACACCCTCTCTCTCTCACATACGTGATGTTGCTAGTCTCAGTCTTTTCTATAAATACTATTATGGCATGTCTTCTTCAGAATTATGTGATCTATTTGTCGCTTCTTTTGTTCTAGCTCGTTTGACTCGTTGATCTATCGGTCTCCATCAATTCGCTGTTTTGATACCTCATTGTAATACAGCTTCCTATTCCAGTAGCTTCTTTCCAAGAACTGCAGGCTTGTGGAACTCTTTTCCTGCTGACTGTTTTCCTTATAGCCTTGATCTTTTCAAGACTACGGCTAATAGGCATCTCCTGTCTTTGCGATAATCATCTTTAGTTCTTGTTAGCTCCTTACATCAAGTGGCTTCATGCCTTGTCTGGAGTGATTTCCATAAAAAAAATCAGAACCCAGAGAATGGACTCACACATCTAAGCATAATGGAGCATCCCAGCCTGCTTATATACCAACTGTCTAGCTTCAATCTATTTCGTTTTTGCTCAATTAGTCAGACAGCTGAATGCTGACTACGAAATTCAATAATCATTATCAAACGTTTTGTGTTTGTATTGCATCAATCTTTGCTTTGAGCATAAAAAAATAAAATCAGGCCGGCATTCAGATATTGTAAAAGTATTGCATCTTTTAACATTTTCTTTAAGCTTTGTTTTTTAACAAACTACTTTTTTCTGTATTATAAATAAAATAATTCTATCTTTCTCTTTCTCTCTCACCATTTAATTGCATATTACTAATACAAACTATTAAATAATAAGTTATTTTTTTGTAAGTTAGTAGTCACTGTATAAATAAACTTAGGATTTGTTGAGTCATTTAATGTGTGTGGGTCTCTTTACATAAAGATAGTATTAGATATGCTATTGTTATCTGTTAATCTCTAGTTTGGTGTGAGAGAAAACAGTATATGGAGTGTTTGAAGTAATAATAATTGTTTTCCCACAAATGGCATCAATACAAGATATTCTTACGACATGTCTATTCAAGCTGCACATTTAGTGAATAAAATGTTATTTAAAACCTAAGCATGACAGACTGAAGAAAATACTATTTCAAACCTAAGCATGACAGACTGAAGAAAATACTATTTCAAACCTAAGCATGACAGACTGAAGAAAATGCTATTTCAAACCTAAGCATGACAGACTGAAGAAAATACTATTTCAAACCTAAGCATGACAGACTGAAGAAAATACTATTTCAAACCTAAGCATGACAGACTGAAGAAAATGCTATTTCAAACCTAAGCATGACAGACTGAAGAAAATACTATTTCAAACCTAAGCATGACAGACTGAAGAAAATACTATTTCAAACCTAAGCATGACAGACTGAAGAAAATGCTATTTCAAACCTAAGCATGACAGACTGAAGAAAATGCTATTTCAAACCTAAGCATGACAGACTGAAGAAAATACTATTTCAAACCTAAGCATGACAGACTGAAGAAAATGCTATTTCAAACCTAAGCATGACAGACTGAAAAAAAAATGCTATTTTAAACTTAAGTGTCCCAGACAGAAGGAAATGCTTAATTAAAGCCTGACAGACCAAGGATAAACTTCCTTATGCTTCAAGGCATAACAAAATAACGTCATTTAACATTATAATCTTTTAACATCTTGCTCTCAAAATATTATTATTTTAACAGCAATTTATTAACTTTTACTGTTTTTCACTTTCTTTAATTCCATGGAATTTTCCAATTTTCTTTTTCCTCGACCTTTTTGCATTTATTTTTTATTTTGTTTTTCCTCATTTCTCTTCGGATACATTTTTCTTGTCCAACATGTACAACAAAGCTTACTACCCTAAAAAATGTTATTACTAAATTTGTTTTTTTAATTTTTCAGAATACCGTCTATTAAGCACCAATTTTTTAAATTATAACATTTTTAAAAAGATTTGTTCAATTTTTAGCAGGGTGTTAAGTTTTCTATGTAAGTTTAATGTAAAATGGTCGAAAGTGAACCTTGTGTTTACTTTTGGCAATCTCATAAGTTTCACTTTGTCCTTTAGTCCTGAACAATGTTTCTGACAAAGGGGGAAAATTGCTGTTGTTTTGAGTGCATGGTATGTGAAGATTTCTAATCCTCTCATAGTATTCGTCATAACCCAATTGTCATTCTATCCATCTCATTAACTCTTATCCTTGAATGGTTTTAGGCCTTGATATGTGGTGGATTATTAGTAAAAAAAAAATAAAAAAATCTCCCTAGAGTTGATATTCCCCAACGATTTTTTTCACCACCCTCTAAAATCTGTTTTTTTTTGACAAAAAATCTTTACATTATGAAATTGATTAGACACCAAACCCTCATTAACAATTAAAAGGAAAACAACCCAAAACTTACCGTTAAATGTTTAGAAGGGTGTTCAGCTTGCTATGCAAGGTTAATGAAAATGTATCACACTCTGCTCAAAATTGTGAAAGAAATTTGTAAATGGATCTTTTGACTAAAAAAACTGGCCCCAAAACAAGTAGGTGAAGACATTTTATATTACACTAATATTATTCAATTTAGTAGCTTTATGCCTTGGCAAAATACCACTGATGCTATATTTATCCTGAGACAAATGCAACACAACATAAAAGAACATACAATAAAAAGGCTTGTTACTCACCACTCGTGCTGGTCTCTTCCATACATGGTAGGGTACAAATCTTTGTATTCAACCACGTGGAATCCTGTCCCAGTATGGTGAACTCCACTCTCTCTCCTTCAGTCGTCTGAGTCACTCTAGCCAAAGGGGAATAACCCACCGGTTTTATTAGCAACCGGTGTCATTCCCCCTTGTTCTCCTACATTCCGAAAGACTAGGAATTTAGTACAATTGTGAATTGTGACAATAGAAGCACTTGATAGAGGGCTAAATAAGAAGAACAACCTGTATTTTGCTTTTGTGGATTTGGAGAAAGCTTTTGAGAGAGTGCCAAGAGATGTTGTCTGATGGGCTTTGCGTAAACTAGGGGTGAATGAGTGGTTGGTGATGGTTGTTCAATCAATACAGCTTTAATGTTCAAGTAGCAATGCATCAGGGTTCTGTACTGAGTCTGTTGCTTCGCATTTGTGTCTTAGAAGCATTGTCTAGGGAGTTCCGTACAGGTTGACTGGAAGAGATGCTGATGTTGATGATTCAATACTTGCCTGTGAAACAATGGAAGACCTACTTGTTAAGTTAAAGACTTGCAGGAATGCTATGGAAAGTAAAGGTTTGAAAGTGAATGTTACCAAGACCAAAGTGATAATCAATGGTTGTAATGTTTGAAAGCTCCCAGAAAGAGGAAAGTTCCCCTGCTCAGTTTGTGGAAAGGGAGTCGGGTGCTACTCAATCTTATGTGGTACTTATAAGCATTGGGTACACAAGAAGTGTAGTGGAATTGCAGGTAGGTTGAGAGAGGATAACGAGTTTGTGTGCAAGAAGTGTAAGACAATGGCGATCGGTTGGGCAAAGCATATCTGGATGGCAAAGCTATTGAGGTTGTTGAGAAGTTTTGTTATCTTGGTGATACCATTGGAGCACAGGGTGGAGCAGGTGCTAGTATGATTTCAAGAGTTAAGAGTGGATATAGTAAGTTTAGAGAACTTCTGCCATTACTAACCAGCATAGCGTTACCACTGTCAACCAAAGGAAAGAGTCTATCAGGCATGTGTACGCAGTATGATAATGTATGGAAGTAAAACCTGGCCAGTGCGGGTTGAGGACATGCGTTGTATGGAGAGAAATGATATGAGAATTATACAATGGATGTGTAATGTGAGTCTTAAAGACAGGCTTAGATCTGATGACCTCAGTGAAAGATTAAATCTGGACAGTATAGGGAGATGTGTACAGAATAGAAGACTTTGATGGTATAGCGATGTTGAAAGAATAGATGAGAGTTCTTGGGTTAGTAGATGTAGAACAGTTGAAGTAGCAGGTTCAGTTCACAGGGCAAGGTCAAAAAACAAATGATAAGAATGAACTTGAGAGAAAGAAGACTTCGATGGTATAGCCATGTTGAAAGAATAGATGTGTAATCTGAGTCTTAAAGACAGGCTTAGATCTAATGACCTCAGATGTGTACAGAATAGAAGACTTTGATGGTATAGCGATGTTGAAAGAATGGATGAGAGTTCTTGGGTTAGTATATGTAGAACAGTTGAGGTAGCAGGTTCAGTTCACAGGGCAAGGTCAAAGAACAAATGATAAGAATGAACTTGAGAGAAAGAGAGACAAATGAGTGGATCATCTATTATATAAACATTGCTTAGTTCAAGCAAGAATTTTCCTATCAACTATTGGAGCTCTTTATACTGGTAAGTCTCAATTTGATTCTACAAGTATCAAAAACTGAAACCTCCTACTAAAAATTGAACTAGTAATTTTTTTTCTACATTTTTTTTTATTAGAAAGATTTGGTACTTCATCGATAATATTCCAATTAATTAAAAAAATAATTCAATAATAACGTTTTAGAGGAAGGGGGGGGTTAACTGCTGTACACATCCGTCATTTTTGTTTTTATTTCGTTTATTTGTTTGTTTTTCATAATGTCTCTTCATTTCTTTGATATCTGTACTTTAAAATTAAGTAAATGCTATTTATTGAGTAGAGGATTAAAGTTTGCATCAAGTTGGTTTTAAGGGCTTCGTAGGCACCAATGTTTGCAAAAAGGGGCTCATTCCTTTCAATCTATGATGTAGAGCCCCTCTACAAGCTATCTACTCTTTGCAACTAAACCAATGTGAGAATTGTTCAATTTTAATGAAATTTTCAGCACGTATTTAATAAATTATATATTTGATAAGGAATAAAAGTTTTCAAATTTAACATCATTGCTATTTTCTAACGATTGGAAGTTAAAATATGGTGGATGGCTACACAAATGAAATCATGTTGCGATCATAGATTTCATTCTGATGAGATTTATGATCAAAATCAGATTGCATATGTGTAGTCATTCAGCATATTTTAATGTTATATATATATATATATAGTCTTGGAAGTTTTTCAACCATTTAAACTATATGAAAAAAAAAACAACAAAAAAAAAAACAACAAAAAAAAAAACACTTTTAGTCCCAAGTCTTTCGTTGGAAAACTATTTTGCTTGAAAGACAATTAACTTTTAACAGTCACTATATTAGTTTTCTTCCAAGAATTTACACTAGTCTTAACATTTTATTTATATATATATATATATATATATATATATATATATATATATATATATATGTGAGTGAGAGAGAGAGAGAAAATGGTAGTTTGCTTGAAGCATTGCTGTTAAATAAGTATGTAGGTATTTATGAAGGCTGATAGCAATGCAGAAAATCCGAAATGGTGAAAGAGAATATAAACAAAAACAAATAATCAAAGACAGCATTTGGGTTATGAATCTTCAGAAAATCTATTTATTTTTCAATAAATCTTCCACATATTAAAACAACTCGTAACTCTCGCTTCCCTTATTTTGTCCTTTAGTCCTCACATTCCATGAGCGATGTTTCTGACAAACGGGTAAGAATTGCTGTTTTTGGGGTCGAAATCTATCTACCTAACACTTATCGTTGGATAGTTTTTGACGTTGAAGTAGTATTTTTTTTTTAGCTCCTTACATCAAAGTCGCTTCATGCTTTGTCTGGATCGATTTCCATAAAAAGAAATATGAGACTTACTGCAAAGAAGGAATTCTTCATTCTGCTTGACGGTTAGACTTTTGTATTCCTTTTTTGAGAAGGGGTGAGTTTCTCCCGAAATTATTAAAAGATGCTACACCATCCCGGATATTTTTTTTGATTAATATTTAGCAGTTAAACCCCATATTTACTGATTTAATGTGTGAAAGATCTATTGAAAAATCAAGATATTGTGAAGATTCGTAACCCAAACACTTTCTTCTTTGTTTTTGTTCATACTCTCTTTCACCATTCTGGTTTTTCTACATTACTATCAGCCTTCATAAATAAACATATACATATCATTATATATATATATATATATATATATATATATATATATATATATAGTATAAATTTTTATTTATACAAACATTATTGGTTACATATGTGCATACATGTTTCAGTTGTACTCTTCTATAGAGAGTCAACTTCTTTAGACCAAAAATATTTGTATGAATAAAAATTTATACTAAAAAACATCTACTTTTTATCAACACTGAAGTTTAAACAGATTAACATCTATAAAAACAAATATATATATATATATATATATATATATATAGATTTAGATTTTTCACTTATAAAATAGATCATTCAGTGAAGACCGGGGTTGTTCCAATAAAAAACAAGCTCGATGATACTCGATTACAGAGTACAGAGCATTTATGTGATTTTATGAAAGCTTACCAAAGCATTCCTTTCAAGACACCAATGATCACCATTAAAGATATTTTTTCTTACAAATACTATTTATTCAAATTAAATGTTTTTTCCTACACGTGTTTCACTACCAAGCAGTTACTTGCTTGGCAGATCATCAGGGAAATTAAATGTCTGGAATACTGGTTTCAACTGCCGACAAAACACAATGTGGCATTGTAATAGTTGAGGTCACTTAAGAAAAGAAGAGGAAAAAAAATAAATAAAAATAAAAGTCAAACTTAAAAAGCAAGGAAGAACAACGATAAGAAAAGAAAGTCCTAGAAAAGTCTTAGAAAAGTAGCTTGTGCATTATTTCTTCCACCAAGCCAACAAGCAAGTAGTCGGTCCCAAATACATTCAATAAAACCACAAAACCGGAACAATGTGCGATAATACACTTTCACGTTAGCCGGTACAATGATGAATAAATCCCCCCCCCCACAATAAAACAAAAGAACTAAATCATTCAAGATACCGCTCACAAGTTACCATTCCAATCCAATGATAGTATGGGAATTCTAAATCCAACTTCTCACAAAGAAAAGTCAACACAAATGTTCGTCCGAGTTCAAAGAGTCTTATTTCAATTGTTGATTTATTACCCTTCGAAATAAACACACGACGAGTTGAATGTCAATCCCGCAGAAAACTCCCTTCCATCAAGAAAAAATCTTAATATAGAAACTATTTATTCAAAATACTGTTTCTAAAAATATTTATTATTAAACCTATTCCTTATAGAAATTAATCATCTAGTGTGTGGGACGTCATTTTACATTTTGGGAAAATATCCTTCATTTAATTAACTGCCGAATTATTATCGTTTTGTTGTTTAACGAAGCGAAAAAAGCCTATCCCGCAGAATTTGTTTTTAAAAAAATTATTCATATATCAAAAATAAACTGTTATTATAAAAAGGCCTTCTACAAAAATCTAGTTATTATTTTAAATCATTTAAAATATTTCCTTAACGGCTGTGTCTGTTTGTAACTCTCTGTGGAGAATATTATTCTATATTCCATAAATAAATGTTACAACGGAATATCGTTATCAGAAATCTATTTTCTATTTTGAAAAAAAAACAAACTTTTTTTTAAAGGACCGGTTTATTTTTTTGTCAACTTTACGGGAAAATATCACTCTTACTCGTTAAATGACAGGAGACTTTATTATTACTAATTTAAAATCCCGTACAAAATACTTTTTTTATAAAATTCAATTGTTTCTATTTTTAGAAATTAAGTCCGTGTCGGCATGCATGTTTTTAAAATTATTTTTTCCTTAATTACTTTTCCCCATTCCTGCCACCAAATTGTTTTATTTATTTTAATCTAATTAAAAACTAATTTAATTTAACCTAATTTAATTAAATAGTGATAGCATCCAGGTTGCTATTTCTTATTTTTCACTTAAAATTACTTGAAATCCCCAATGCATTTCGTATAATATATCTATTTCTGAGAATAAATTGTGATTTATTATTTATTATTCCACTATCTTTTTATATGTAACACAATTTCCCCCCTCTATTCCGCTGAATAAGTATTTACTATAGTTGACTATCACTGGGCCTTATTCCGATAGAATATTCCTACCTTATCACCCCCAACTTAAGTCTCGAGTATCCGCTAATAATTGAATTAAGACATATCTTAGCATAAGTACGTGTTACTAATTCTCATCCTCCCTATTATACACTAATTATTGCCCCAGATTGCCTCAGGGAGTGTCCATCCTGCCTATCTCTGCTGTAAGTTTATACTTCCCCCAATTCCCCTCCTATCCAGGTTTTAGGCTTGATAACAGGTAACGGTTTCTATGCAGACAGCATTGTAGTATTTCCTGCCTAGCGTTCAGTAAATTATCTCTAGATGTCATGATGTGGTACGACTCCAATGCACATAGGTTGCATCTCTTCTTTTTGTTCGGTTTATATTTGTTAGCCCTCCCCAAAATTGACCATTTAAGTTCGAAAGGGTCTTGCCTAGCAATGAGGTTTCTCACAAAACGGCCAACAGAAGTGTTAGGCCTATCTATGTCTTCCCTTTGGCCTCCCCTGAAGGAACTCATGTGGTTTCTGAATCTATCTTTGAACTCACCCCCGGTTGAACCGATATATGATTTCCTACTACTCTCTGTTATCACATCGCATTTGTAGACAATGCTTGAAACTCTACAGTTCCCCCCCAGTGGACAGATGTTAGAAGCTCTGCAGTTACAGTTGTGTGCTGGGCCGTTGCTGGATGTTCTACTACTATGGTTATTTATAATGGAGGTTCTCACTGAACTGGTGTTACTGGGATCAACACCAGAAGAGAACATGGCTTCCCTTGTTTTAGTTATCTTAGAATTATTATATCCTATGATGGATGTGGCTATATTTCTACAGGTTGAATAAGAGAGTTTTACAGTATTTTTGTTAATGATTCCCCCCAATCTGCTATCCCTTGGAAAGTTTTTTTCCACTATGCTATAAAAAATCTTTGGGATATTAGTCTTAATATGCTGGCTATAGGGGGGGTTGAACCATGTAGTGGTCCTTCTCCTATTTTTCTTCCTACCTTCCCCCCCGGTTTGGGTAGCATGTGAGTTCAATTCGTTACTTCCAACTTCACGAATATTATCATCAACCGGTTCCCACCCTACCTGGTTTACATTACCGTGGGATACACCAGGTCTCCTATATCTAGCCTTGCCCATTGCCCTATTATATGAAACCATTGATCGAGAGGCAATCGGTCTCCCGTTTAGTCCCCCATTCCCAACCGAAGGAGGCACAAGGTAATTAATTTTTTCCTTGTATCCTGATCTGTTTAAAGCTTCATTGTAGAATTGCTTACTGCTGTCGAATATTTGTTGATTCTTGGACAGCTTAGATATCCTACTCGATATTGCAGGAATAATGGCTCTTTTCACCATCGGTGGGTGATTCGATTTAGCGTCGATATAGTAGAGTGTGTGGTTGGGCTTGTGATAAGGTTCATATGTGTTGTTGCATAGATCAAGCGTAATATCCAAAAAATTGACCCTCCGGTAGTTTATATCCATAGTTACGCTAAGTTGTATTGAGCTGAAGAATATATTGAGTTTTTTCTTCTTAGTTTCAAGATTCCTTATACTTGTGTTGACAAAGAATAAAGCGTCGTCCCTATATAGACCGCCCGCCAGTTCAGGTATTTTCATACAAATTTCTCTGAGGATATATATCCCTACCAGGTCAGTAACCTGCGCTGAGTCCGGTACCCCCATAGTAATATCGAAATTGTTTTCCCTATCCTTTCTAGTCCATAACTTATCATTGTAGGATATTAGCGTCCTTCTGGCTAGTCTAATTATATCCATTTCTAAGTTTGTGATGTTTGATTCATTTCTAGCCATGGTAAGCGCCTTTTCAAGTAAAGTAGAGGATATGGAGGGATAGTATGAATCTATATCAAACATTATAAATTTACTTTGATTAGTAATGTGTAATTCTTTATACCAACTTAGCACTTCCTCTGATGAGGTCCACAGATTCAATTGAGTTCTGCGTTTAATTCCTGGCAATATTCTGTCTAGTATTTTTTTGCTGATTACACCCATGTCTGAAATACACGGCGAGATCAGTCTAATGGATGGGTTATTACTAAAATCTGGCTTATGATCCTTAAGAGTGAAACGAGGGCATTTAGGGGTATATATCTCAACATTACCTTCCATACCAATCTCAGTGCAGATCTTAAGAGCGGCCAAGTTAATATCCTGTAACACCCCGTTCCCTACGGTCTTGTAGTTTTTATTCAGTTCCTTCAGGATTAGGTTGTTGTATGTTTCCATATTCATGGAGTATGTGTTTAAAGTTTTATCCGCCGGAACTGTGATGTTAGAGTTATTCCTAATCCGTGTCTGTGTCCTATGGATATGTTCAATGGTAGGATTCCAATATTGTGATCTGTTTTTGGTTTTGATGTTTTTAACCATATTATGCATATCCGCTTCGAAGCTTTCTAATGCAGGGATGTGAGGTGGGTTCTTGTGAGTTCCTATTTTATAGAATTTTCTATAGGAGGCTGTTGGTAAATTATCCTCAGTGTCAGATGCATACTCAGGGGGTTCAGAGACGCCAGAAGGTGGATTCACGTTACTCAACTCCCTAGTCGATCCCAGGTTGTGGTGAATTACCCGCCATCGGACTCTCTTCAAGAATGCATGGACCGCCTGGACCATGTCCATTATGTATGCTTTGTGGTTTGGTATGGAAATGTTTTTGGGTGAGAAAGTTATCTCCTCTTTGGCAAACATCCTGGTCACTCCGGTATTAAATAGCAGCTCACTTTGGGGAGCAGAATATAGATTTAGATTTTTCACTTATAAAATAGATCATTCAGTGAAGACCGGGGTTGTTCCAATAAAAAACAAGCTCGATGATACTCGATTACAGAGTACAGAGCATTTATGTGATTTTATGAAAGCTTACCAAAGCATTCCTTTCAAGACACCAATGATCACCATTAAAGATATTTTTTCTTACAAATACTATTTATTCAAATTAAATGTTTTTTCCTACACGTGTTTCACTACCAAGCAGTTACTTGCTTGGCAGATCATCAGGGAAATTAAATGTCTGGAATACTGGTTTCAACTGCCGACAAAACACAATGTGGCATTGTAATAGTTGAGGTCACTTAAGAAAAGAAGAGGAAAAAAAATAAATAAAAATAAAAGTCAAACTTAAAAAGCAAGGAAGAACAACGATAAGAAAAGAAAGTCCTAGAAAAGTAGCTTGTGCATTATTTCTTCCACCAAGCCAACAAGCAAGTAGTCGGTCCCAAATACATTCAATAAAACCACAAAACCGGAACAATGTGCGATAATACACTTTCACGTTAGCCGGTACAATGATGAATAAATCCCCCCCCCCCACAATAAAACAAAAGAACTAAATCATTCAAGATACCGCTCACAAGTTACCATTCCAATCCAATGATAGTATGGGAATTCTAAATCCAACTTCTCACAAAGAAAAGTCAACACAAATGTTCGTCCGAGTTCAAAGAGTCTTATTTCAATTGTTGATTTATTACCCTTCGAAATAAACACACGACGAGTTGAATGTCAATCCCGCAGAAAACTCCCTTCCATCAAGAAAAAATCTTAATATAGAAACTATTTATTCAAAATACTGTTTCTAAAAATATTTATTATTAAACCTATTCCTTATAGAAATTAATCATCTAGTGTGTGGGACGTCATTTTACATTTTGGGAAAATATCCTTCATTTAATTAACTGCCGAATTATTATCGTTTTGTTGTTTAACGAAGTGAAAAAAGCCTATCCCGCAGAATTTGTTTTTAAAAAAATTATTCATATATCAAAAATAAACTGTTATTATAAAAAGGCCTTCTACAAAAATCTAGTTATTATTTTAAATCATTTAAAATATTTCCTTAACGGCTGTGTCTGTTTGTAACTCTCTGTGGAGAATATTATTCTATATTCCATAAATAAATGTTACAACGGAATATCGTTATCAGAAATCTATTTTCTATTTTGAAAAAAAACAAACTTTTTTTTAATGGACCGGTTTATTTTTTTGTCAACTTTACGGGGAAATATCACTCTTACTCGTTAAATGACAGGAGACTTTATTATTACTAATTTAAAATCCCGTACAAAATACTTTTTTTAGATTCAGAAACCACATGAGTTCCTTCAGGGGAGGCCAAAGGGAAGACATAGATAGGCCTAACACTTCTGTTGGCCGTTTTGTGAGAAACCTCATTGCTAGGCAAGACCCTTTCGAACTGAAATGGTCAATTTTGGGGAGGGCTAACAAATATAAACCGAACAAAAAGAAGAGATGCAACCTATGTGCATTGGAGTCGTACCACATCATGACATCTAGAGATAATTTACTGAACGCTAGGCAGGAAATACTACAATGCTGTCTGCATAGAAACCGTTACCTGTTATCAAGCCTAAAACCTGGATAGGAGGGGAATTGGGGGAAGTATAAACTTACAGCAGAGATAGGCAGGATGGACACTCCCTGAGGCAATCTGGGGCAATAATTAGTGTATAATAGGGAGGATGAGAATTAGTAACACGTACTTATGCTAAGATATGTCTTAATTCAATTATTAGCGGATACTCGAGACTTAAGTTGGGGGTGATAAGGTAGGAATATTCTATCGGAATAAGGCCCAGTGATAGTCAACTATAGTAAATACTTATTCAGCGGAATAGAGGGGGGAAATTGTGTTACATATAAAAAGATAGTGGAATAATAAATAATAAATCACAATTTATTCTCAGAAATAGATATATTATACGAAATGCATTGGGGATTTCAAGTAATTTTAAGTGAAAAATAAGAAATAGCAACCTGGATGCTATCACTATTTAATTAAATTAGGTTAAATTAAATTAGTTTTTAATTAGATTAAAATAAATAAAACAATTTGGTGGCAGGAATGGGGAAAAGTAATTAAGGAAAAAATAATTTTAAAAACATGCATGCCGACACGGACTTAATTTCTAAAAATAGAAACAATTGAATTTTATAAAAAAAGTATTTTGTACGGGATTTTAAATTAGTAATAATAAAGTCTCCTGTCATTTAACGAGTAAGAGTGATATTTTCCCGTAAAGTTGACAAAAAAATAAACCGGTCCATTAAAAAAAAGTTTGTTTTTTTTCAAAATAGAAAATAGATTTCTGATAACGATATTCCGTTGTAACATTTATTTATGGAATATAGAATAATATTCTCCACAGAGAGTTACAAACAGACACAGCCGTTAAGGAAATATTTTAAATGATTTAAAATAATAACTAGATTTTTGTAGAAGGCCTTTTTATAATAACAGTTTATTTTTGATATATGAATAATTTTTTTAAAAACAAATTCTGCGGGATAGGCTTTTTTCGCTTCGTTAAACAACAAAACGATAATAATTCGGCAGTTAATTAAATGAAGGATATTTTCCCAAAATGTAAAATGACGTCCCACACACTAGATGATTAATTTCTATAAGGAATAGGTTTAATAATAAATATTTTTAGAAACAGTATTTTGAATAAATAGTTTCTATATTAAGATTTTTTCTTGATGGAAGGGAGTTTTCTGCGGGATTGACATTCAACTCGTCGTGTGTTTATTTCGAAGGGTAATAAATCAACAATTGAAATAAGACTCTTTGAACTCGGACGAACATTTGTGTTGACTTTTCTTTGTGAGAAGTTGGATTTAGAATTCCCATACTATCATTGGATTGGAATGGTAACTTGTGAGCGGTATCTTGAATGATTTAGTTCTTTTGTTTTATTGTGGGGGGGGGGATTTATTCATCATTGTACCGGCTAACGTGAAAGTGTATTATCGCACATTGTTCCGGTTTTGTGGTTTTATTGAATGTATTTGGGACCGACTACTTGCTTGTTGGCTTGGTGGAAGAAATAATGCACAAGCTACTTTTCTAAGACTTTTCTAGGACTTTCTTTTCTTATCGTTGTTCTTCCTTGCTTTTTAAGTTTGACTTTTATTTTTATTTATTTTTTTTCCTCTTCTTTTCTTAAGTGACCTCAACTATTACAACGCCACATTGTGTTTTGTCGGCAGTTGAAACCAGTATTCCAGACATTTAATTTCCCTGATGATCTGCCAAGCAAGTAACTGCTTGGTAGTGAAACACGTGTAGGAAAAAACATTTAATTTGAATAAATAGTATTTGTAAGAAAAAATATCTTTAATGGTGATCATTGGTGTCTTGAAAGGAATGCTTTGGTAAGCTTTCATAAAATCACATATATATATATATATATGGGAAATGAAAAAGGAAAAACCAAAAGATGTTTTTTTTATGTATTCATCAACGTTTCGTCTTTATTTGTAAGACTTCCTCAGGCTGATAATTTTAAGAAAAATGTCATGCAAGTACATAGAAATATTGGGTTGACATGATGGGTTAATGAGAAGAAGTAGTAGCCACTACTGGGAGCGCAGGAAGTCGGTGGCAGGGAGTGAAATGAATGTGGATGGCTGTGACTGAAAAAGGGGAGAGGTGGGAGTGTTAGTGAATTTGTCTTAGGGTGGGAGAGGAGGAGGGAGGTGCTGAGGTTTTTGTTGTGGTGAGGTGTAGCATGGATTTTGAGGGGCTGGGAAAAGAGGAGGGGAGGGGGGAGGCTCTGTATTTTTGGTGTGTAGGTAGTGTCATAGTTTTAGAAAAAGATTTGAAGAAATGAAGATGATTTGAAAGTGGGCGGGGTGGGTGGGTAAGAGTGTGAAAGAAGTAGTCGAAAGGGTGAGATGGGTGAGAGGGGAGATTTTGTTGTGGTTAGGTGTAAAAGTTTTGGAGAGTAGGAGTATTTGACCAGCTGGCTATGTCAGGAATGTGTGAATATAAGTAAGTTAGAAGGAAAGTGTTGAAATGTGCTGCGAATATGACAATGAGGGGAAGGAAAAAGAAAGAGAAAGGGAAGGAGAAAAGTGATATTAATTTTGGTGAGAAATAGGTGAAATGTAGTTTTGTGCAGGCAGTGTTGATGGTTTGAAATTAAACTGAGGGAAAAAGGGGTTTAAATATATAAATATTTGTGAGGGAATCTAGATTGTGTTCAATGGTGAGGCTGTTATTTGTGGTTAAGTGGTTTGGATTCGTGGTGAATGAACATGTATGTGGGGAGGGGTTTGTGTGTGAGTGTGCATGCGGGGACTTGTATATAAGTACAATTGAGAGCGAAGAGAAGAAAGGTTAGCCATGATCTTGGTTCAGTTTTTGTTTGGTCAGGATAATTTTGCTTATTAAGGGGGATAGATTGTAGAAGCCATTTCGTTGTCTGATGGTGTTGGAGGCTGTGATTAGTGCTGTTTCCAGTAGTCTTCGCCGAGCTTTGTTATGAATGTATTTGGTGATTTTAGCCTGTTCAAATTTGAAAGCATGATCGTGCTCTAATACATGGGAGAAAAGTGCACTGAGAGAGTTATTGTTTTTTATGTCACTTTTGTGTTCACTCAATCTTTTTTTCAATTCACGTTGCGTTTCCCCGACGTAAATTTGATGGTAGTTGTTGCATGGGACAGTGTATAAGCCAGCATGGGAGGTGGGTTTTTTTTGGAAATGTCTTGCTGTGTTTAATGTTTGTTTTATGGTTTGTGATGTGGTTTGCACTGTTGGAATGCCTAGTTTGTTAAGTGTGTTGCATATGGATGTGTTATTGGAATGCGTGGGTAAGAGAAGGGGTCTGTCTATGAGAGAGGTGTTTGGTGTTTGATGTTTTTGTATGTTGTTTTTGGAGAATATTTGAAAGGCTTTCTTCTTGGCATTTAATATAAAATGTGTGGGTATTGCAGTGTTTTTAAGGAATTAATGATGTGTTTTATTTCTTCATCTATGTATTGAGGACTGCAGATTCTAAGAGCGCGTAGGAAGAAGCCTATAATCATGCCTGTTTTTATCTTGCTATTGTGGTGAGAGTAGAAGTGCGTGTAGTCATTTTTGTGAGTGTTTTTACGGTGCACCTTGAATGCTAGTTTGTTGTTGGCCTTTATTATAAGAGTGTCTAGGAATGGTATCGAGCTGTCTATTTCAGTCTCATGTGTGAATTTTATGGAGAGTTCTACTGTGTTGAGTTTGTCTTTGAGGTTATTGATTTGTATATCTACGGGGAGGAAAATAAGAATATCATCAATGTATCTGAAGTATTCGATATTAGGGGGTAGTCTAAATTTGAAAGGGCCGGATTCTAAGAATTCTAAGAAGAGGCAGGCTAATACACCGCTTAGAGGGTTGCCCATGGGGAGTCCAAATTTTTGTTTGTAGAATTCGTTGTTGAATTAGAAATATGTTACGTCAGTGATGAGTCTAATTATTTCTATTAAAATGTTGGGGGGGAAATGGTAAGTCGGTTTTGATTTTCTTTAGATGTGGGTGAAGTAAGTTTAGGCATTTTTTAACTGGGACATTAGTATAAAGCGCTGTTACATCTAGGCTATGTATGTTTTCTTTTCTACGTTAATGTTTTTTATTTTGTTAAGAAGGTCGCCTGAGTTTTTGATGTGGGAGGGGCTGATGATACTCATTAGTGGGGTGAGAATATTAGCTATGGCCCGTGCGATTTTGTGTGTGGTACTACCTATGCTTGATACAATGGGGCACATGGGGATGTCCGGTTTGTGGGTTTTGGGGAGCCCGTATAGTGTAGGAATGATGGGGTGATACTCAATATATGATGCCCATTTTTTTGTTGTTCTTAATTAAGTGTTTGAAAGATTTGTTGAAATGTTTTTGTTTATAGTTTTTTGGTCAGTTTTAGTGTATGTGTTTTCGTCAGATAATAGAGTAGATATTTTTTAAAGATATGAGTTGTTGTCCATGATTACTATGCCCCCTCCTTTATCTGATGGTGATATGATTATGTTATTATTATTAGCTAGGTGTTTAAGAGTGTCTATGTATCTTTTAGGTAAAACGTGGTCATTAGGTAGAGTGGTTGTGGTTGAGATTATTCCTTGAATAAAGCCTTTAGTGAAGTCTGTGTCAGTGTGTCTGTAATTGTTTAGAACTGTGTTGGTGTTGGTGGTGGTGGTGCTAGAGTGTATTCCGGTAGCGAATTTTAAGCCGAAACTGAGAGCTTCAGTTTCTATGTCTGAAAGTTTATAAGTGGTGAGGTTTTTTATAAGTTCCAGGCGTCCTAAAGTTTTCCATTTGCTGTCTAGGATTAGTTTGTTGAGTTTGTTTTTTAATTTCGTTGTATGTTGTGCATTGAATGAATCTTTTGATAGATTTCGTGATGTTAGTGATTGTGTTGGGCATTATTGTGTTGTTATTTTTTATGTTGATGGCCAATGTTCTGGCTTCATGGAAAAAGTTATGAGCTTTTGTGTTTCAGTAGGTTTGCAGATGATATTAGATATTTTTGGATGTAGTCAGGAAAAATATGTTGTGAGTGTTTTAAAAATGTGAAAGTACTTGCAGGTAGGACCTTTTCTTCGATGCATCTCAGCAGAAAAGTTCTCCTGTTGTTGTGGGAGTTGGCTGTGAATAGTGTGTTTTTATATTTTCGTAGCTTTTGCTGGAGGGTTTGGTTTTCCATTTCGACAAGATGAGAAAGGAAGGATGAGGGTAATCCGACGTAATGGGAAATGAAAAATGAAAAACCAAAAGATGTTTTTTTTTATGTATTAATCAACGTTTCGTCTTTATTTGTAAGACTTCCTCAGGATGATAATTTTAAGAAAAATATTGGGTTGACATGATGGGTTAATGAGAAGAAGTAGTAGCCACTACTGGGAGCGCAGGACCAAGGTCCGGGCTGAGAGAAGTCGATGGCAGGGAGTGAAATGAATGTGGATGGCTGTGACTGAAAAAGGGGAGGGGTGGGAGTGTTAGTGAATTTATCTTAGGGTGGGAGAGAGGGGAGGGGGTGCTGAGGTTTTTGTTGTGGTGAGGTGTAGCATGGATTTTGAGGGGCTGGGGAAAGAGGAGGGGGAGGGGGAGGCTCTGTGTTTTTGGTGTGTAGGTAGTGTCATAGTTTTAGAAAAAGATTTGAAGAAATGAAGCTGATTTGAAAGTGGGCGGGGTGGGTGGGTAAGAATGTGAAATATATATATATATATATATATATATATATATATATATGAGAAAGTTTGAGTAAAGGAAATTAAAATTTCCGACAAATGAAATGGTTAGTATATGGAATGAGTAGATAAGCATGAAAACACACTAGTTAAAAATATTGACCCCAAAAGATGTTTAAAGCGTTCATGAGAACCAAAAGTTCAATTTGTATGGTCAAATCTTCATTGCAAAAATTTATATATATATATATATATATATATATTGTATAAATTAAAAAAAAAATATTAAAGGTCAACTATGAGATTTTAAACCATTCCTTCAGGTGAACAACATGTGAAATATGTCCTTTCAAATTTAAATCAATTAAAATATGCATAATAACATTTATGTATACTAGCAGGACCTGTGTAAATTACACGAAATGATGTTTTCAATACTAATTATCTTGTTCCTAACCTGTACATGTTTGAATAAAATATGATAAGATTTAACTTGTATATTTATTTTTAAAAAATGAACAATACATGAAACAATTTATAAAACTTCTTTATATACAATATTTCTAGTGAAGGTAATATTTCGACGACTAAACCTTACTTTGTAAATGCTTTAGATTAAATTAAATTTGGCTCCAATTTATGAGTAGCTTACAAATGTTCGGAAGGTCGTTGCTTTTGATGTAAGTGTGACACAAAATAACACACACGCTATCGTATTAATATGTGTCTTCCTGGTCGTCACCCTTCGATGTAGGAAAAAAAATCTTACAGGTTGGTTGGGATCGAACTATAAACCAGTCGGGCCAACGTCAACATCCTACGTCGTTAACCGTTGCGCCAAAGGGAAATACTTGAAAATATTACGAAAATTAGGTGATTTGAATGCTTTTCCAAATCTAGGTGCAGCAAGCATGCACAGAGCTTTTGATGTAAGCGTGACCCACGAACACACATGCTATCGTATTAATATATAGATAAGAGAGAAAGAGAGATTTATTTTTCAATTCTATCTATAATTCTACTATATATTTTCATTGTCACATTTCTGGCACATTTTGTTAAATTTTTTTCAATCCAATCAAACTTCCTGATGTTCTGAATATATCTACAAAGGCTTTGCAGTTGAAACAGATCTTTTAGAATAGGACGGCAACAGAGTAAATGTTTACATTAACTTTTTAACGTGTATAAAATTGAGCTTTTAATGAACAATTGACTTTCTGTAAACCACATTGTCACATAATGTTTTTAAATGTTTTTCTCTTCATAGAAAACCCACCAAGATGTCAGCGAAGATCATTTGCATCAGATTCTACAAGAAGTCGATTTGAACCGGAATGCACAGGTGGATATCGGAGAGTTTTTGCAGGTGAGTGCTGTTGTTTGTTCTTGTATGCTCTTCTTGTCGAGGAGTATACGGCTGAAGTCTCACCACTATATCACTGTCCATCACTTTATGAAGTGATGTTGATGGACTCCCATTCAAAGATTGATGTTATTTCAGACTTTTCCTTCTCCTAGATTAGTTGACATGATCAAATCTTGAGAGTCTAATTTACTATTTCATCCATAGCTGGAGGAGGGTCAAAGATCGATTCATACCTTTGCCAATAACTGTTGTGCATTTGCATATTCTCATAATTTATAAATAACAATTTTACCAATTTTACTAGTTGAATAAGTTTTTAAAAAATTGTTATTTTATTTTTTAAATGTTGTTTCAAATACAGAATTCTGTTTGCTCAAAATTGTATCTAGATAGACAACATTAGCCTCCGTGTCACCGTTTTTGACTTCTGTCAGGTCAAGCTGGTATAAAAAAAAACTAAAAAAAACTTGATGGTGCGTTTTCATGGTCGAGTGGCCAGTGAGTGACTAAACTGACTCATTGCTTAGTGGGAAGAGTGTTTGACTTCATCCCCAGGACTAAATACAAAACCTGTGAAAGGCTAAAGGAGATCCTCTGCGAACCAACAGCCAAATCATGTCCGCAGTAGGGTCCCGCCTCTCGGACTAATAAGCCTGTGTTTGGGAAGCAGCAAACTCTGTACTGAAGCACAAGAGAAGAACCTCCACGTTGGTGAACCGTGATATCAGAATCAACAAAGTCAGGCTTGTAAGCCTTTTGTTTACTTCTGTACTGTCGTTGAATTCGTTCTTGGGACTTGATACAGTTATTAGCTTCTTTTCAACCAGGGTTTTTTACCCCGCCTAATAACACCGGTATCGTCCGGGCCTTTGGGTCTGGATTTACGCCGGTCTATTGGGGGTTGCCGGTCCTGTGCAGTTCTAGGAGGTGCACCCTCCGAGGTTTTGCCTCCCCTCTTTGGGAAGAAGTAAGTTTATTGCTTACTGTCTAAAGCGCCCCTACCGGGGAATGCCGATGGGGCTGCCCAGGCAATTTTTAAACAGCCAGAATGCTCAAATTCTGGAGCGCTGGTTCTTTCCCACTTTCCCGACCTTGTGTCACATCTTACCTTGTGGGAGGAAGATAAATAGAAGCTTCTTAGTATACGTCATGGTTCAAAGAGTCTGATCCTGGTGGGAACAGCAGAATGAACACGTATGTGGAGTGACAACATCAAAGACTGGAGCTTGACCTAAACTATCAGAGAAGTCAAGAGATCTGCTAAAAACAAAAGGAATTGGCGGGCAATCTTCATCGCAAAGATGGTACATGATGATAATGAGTTTCCCTTGCAGTTACATTCCCATCTCAAGGCTGCTAATGTTGTCCCAGAGAATCGCAAGGCCTCATACAACTAGGCACCTGTGTCATCACAGATCAACGTTGGAAATAATCTCTGATTGTTTTAACAATTTTGAGTATCAGTTTTCCATCTGCTAAAAAATGATTGGTACTGTTTCGTAATCGTCAACCATAGATTTTACTGGCAGAGTTTTAGAATCCGTTCTTAACATGGGGGGGGGGGGGATTCGGTAACATTCAGAACGGCATACTTGCTTCGTCTTTATCGATTTCGTAGCATTCGTTGTACATACGTCACACCAGTAAAATCTGTGGTTGACGTTTCCGAAAAAAAACAAACAAATGATTGTCCATCAAAGCTAAAGATCTGTCTACCCTACTATTTTATAAAATCGCATAAAACAAAATAAACTTTTGTATTCCAATATTAAATTCTATGGAAATCCAATATTTGCCGTATTGGTATTCTAACACAATAAATGTTTAAACTAAAAAAAAAATAAAATTAAAAAAAAGACATGCTGTATAGAAAAGATTAGATAATAAACATTTTGAAAAACATTTACATACAAATGAGACTCAGTAAAACGTATAGACAGATGGCACAGTATGAAATTACAATGAATTTTTTATTTATAACATAAAAGTGAACATACAATAATCACCTATACAAATTTATTTTTATGAGCAAAGAAACGGTGGCTTAATCTTAATAATTACTGATAATAATAATAATAAAGAAAGGAAAGAATAATCATGTATGCAAATTTAACTAAAATAGAAAGAAACAAGCCGCGCATGCGTGGTCCCCCTCTGTATGTGACTCCATGTGGCGAGTGTAAAATGCAATAAATTTGGGCAATTTGGGGCATTTTTGACTCCCTGGGGGCGCGAACCAGAATTTTTCTGAGGTCAAGGATGCTTATTTTATATCCAAAACAATTGCCTCTAAATTTTGGCCAAGTTTCAGAAAAATTGAATGGATGGATCAAACGTTATGGGAGGAAAGGGTAATTTTTTGCCATTTTAGGGGCCTTTTGACCCCCTGCGGGTGCGAACCAGATTTTTTCCAAGGTCAGCGATACTTATTTTCTATTAGGAACAATTGCCTGCACAATTTGGCCAAGTTTCATAGAAATTGAATGGATGGATGAAAAGTTATGGGGCAAAAAATGTCATTTTTTGCCATTTCAGGGCCTTTTGACCCCCTGGGGGGCTAACCAGATTGTTTTTCAAAAATCGGAGAATGTCACTTTCTAACCTGACAAAAGTTACAACTTCCTGCAAAATTTCAGAGAAATTCAATGGATGGTTGCGGAGAAAAATCCAGACGGACGGATATGCCTCAAAACATAAGTCCCCCGATTTTATGAATCGGGGGACCAATTAATCTATGGGCACACAGATGCTTTATTTAGAGATTCAGGAGAGAGGGAGAGCGAGCGGATTAGTTTATTTTTTTAAGTAAAACTTATCTTGCTTATTTAAAAAAAAAAAAATTTTTTGTTGAATTTTACTTGCATATTTGTTTCTTAAGTAAGATTTAACTTGCGTATTTGTTTTTTTTTTTTTTTTTTTTTTTTTGTGAGTTCTACCTCGATTAGTTGTTTCAGTGTTTACAGCAAGATTCACCTTTGGTGTGACAACAGTAGAAAATTAATTGTTTCATGAATTAAATTAAGGGTTCCGTTCGAAATTTCGTACAGATTCCTGAGTTCACCGAGACGTACCTGAATAAGGTCAAAGGTTACATCGGCCTAAACGTTGTGAAAATAATATCCAAGATGAGAACAGTAGTCCGAATAATCCAAATTATCAATCCTCATCTCAAAAATTCCGAAATATAAATCAATAGTTATTGATGAAAATAAATTACTCATTACTTACCCGAGCAACGCCAGATAGCACTGCTAGTTATTAATAAAGTGTTCAGCACAGACATTTGCAAAATGTTTCTGCAGAGAGCTTCGCCACATGCTTGAAAACAAAAGTCTGCCACTTATAACGGTCTTGGGGCAGTCTTTCAGCTGTCAGGAGCAGCATGCCAGTCTCAAACTTTATCTGACCGGCCCACATCTTTGGTGGTCGTCCTCTTGTTCTTTCGAACAAATGAGAAATGTTAAAATAAGTTATTTAACAGTTACTGGATTTTAGAAACAAAACCGATTTGAATTTTAATAAAAACTGTTGAAGCACCAAAATGTCAAAACAGTGACTTTGTTTTGTTTTTTTTGTGTGCTAACCATATGGCCTAAACTCGTAATGCTATCATGTATTCCATGATAAATGCCAGTATACTGAAATCATATGCCCTTAATAGGGTTAAGATGAAAATTCATATACACTAAATGTACAAAAGCAAAGAAATTCGTAAATTTGTACACTTTTATTGTCATTAAGAGTATGCGAACACAACAGGGCTATGTATTTTACTGGTAGGAATTTTTCTTCAGCGCACCTCGCATACCCTTAATGACAATAAAAGTGTAAAAATTTGGGAATTTTCTTTGCTTTTGTACATTTAGTGTATATGAATTTTCATCTTAACCCTATTAAGGGCATATGATTTCAGTATACTGGCATTTATCATGGAATGTCACTACTTTTGTAAAGGCTATGCAATACAATGGCCATTGTTAAGGTTTTTTGGAATTTTCTGTAAAACTAAGGTATATGGTAAACTGAAATTAAAATGCCATCAACTAGATCCTAGAACCTCTATCTCTGCCAAAAATCAGCTGAATCCATCAAATAGTTGATGAGATACAGAGTGGCACATACGTACGTATGTACACACGGATAACACAAAATCATGCCTGACCTTTCTGGATCTCTGGGTTGCCTTGACTAATGATGCTGAAATTCTACACACTTATAGAACCTATCAAAATAAATTTTGTGCAAAGTTTTAACTAATTTGGTTTATTGGTTTTTAAGTTATGACTGATCAAAGAAATGAGATTTCTAGCATAGGCCGTTTTTGTAGTCTATTAAGGGATAGAGCGTTCTCGCGCCTCCCTTAATTAAGTAACGTTTAAAATCGAAATACCCTCCTTCCAAAATTAGACTATTTGAAAATAATAAAGTGCTTGGAGGGAAGGTATTGTTAAAAAGCACCAGATTTTGCTCGACTTTTGTCCATTCCATTAATCATTTTCAATCCTCATAATATTCTTCATTATTCAAACGGCAATCCATCCATCTCATTAACCCTTATCCTCAAGTGGCTTTTGGCCTTGATAAGTGGTGACTCGTTAGTGTAAAAAAAAAAGATCGTTCCACTATAAACATTTGATTCATCACTAGATGTACCTACCCGGCGTTGCCCGGGAGTGTTTTTATTTTCATTTTAGATCTTTTTTTCTTTTTTCTTTTTGGATTGCATAAATACTTTCAATTTTTTTTAAATTTATAAATACTAACAAATATAATAGTCCCTTCGGTTGCATAGCTTTTGCTCGGCTGAGAGGATTATATAATTGTGAAATACAATACATAGTTAAAGCAAAATAAATTGTTTTGGACTATTAAAATACTTTTCAACGCTATTGATAATGTTTACCCATTTATTTATATATTTTTTTTATCATTGCTTACGTTTTAATTCATGTTTTGAAACATGACGTAAATCATAAATCAAAGCTTTATTTGTTGGGAATTTATTATTTACTATTAATGCAATATTTTCCATTTCTAAAAGTAGTTAAGATCTGATATTCCAAAACGAGAAAAATTCGGCAAAAAAATTGTGACTGACGGACACATGGACAAAATCTCTATTTATATAAGACAATAAAAAAAATTCGGCAAAAAAATTGTGACTGACGGACAGATGGACAAAATCTCTATTTATATAAGACAATAAAAAAAATTCGGCAAAAAATTGTGACTGACGGACAGATGGACAAAATCTCTATTTATATAAGACAATAAAAAAAATTCGGCAAAAAAATTGTGACTGACGGACAGATGGACAAAATCTCTATTTATATAAGACAATAAAAAAAATTCGGCAAAAAATTGTGACTGACGGACAGATGGACAAAATCTCTATTTATATAAGACAATAAAAAAAATTCGGCAAAAAAATTGTGACTGACGGACAGATGGACAAAATCTCTATTTATATAAGACAATAAAAAAAATTCGGCAAAAAAATTGTGACTGACGGACAGATGGACAAAATCTCTATTTATATAAGACAATAAAAAAAATTCGGCAAAAAATTGTGACTGACGGACAGATGGACAAAATCTCTATTTATATAAGACAATAAAAAAAATTCGGCAAAAAAATTGTGACTGACGGACACATGGACAAAATCTCTATTTATATAAGACAATAAAAAAAATTCGGCAAAAAAATTGTGACTGACGGACAGATGCACAAAATCTCTATTTATATAAGACAATAAAAAAAATTCGGCAAAAAAATTGTGACTGACGGACAGATGGACAAAATCTCTATTTATATAAGACAATAAAAAAAATTCGGCAAAAAAATTGTGATTGACGGACAGATGGACAAAATCTCTATTTATATAAGACAATAAAAAAACTAGGAGCCAGAGTGGCATGCCGTTTTTTTTTACCAAATTATTATTGTTTTAAATAAGTTTTTGAAACAATTTAAAATTTAAAAAAATAAAAATCGATTAATTTATAATTTATTAAAAATAATTAAGGAAAAAAATGTAATGAATAAATTAAATTCATTACATTTTTTTTCTTAATTATTTTAAATAAATTATAAATTAATCGATTTCTATTTTTTAAATTTTACAAATCAATCGTAGATTCACGATATTGGTCAGATAATTTTAATACATGTAAAAAGCCACTCGAGGATAAAGGTTAATGAGATGGAGGTATTGTCAGTTGACTGATGATGAATCTTATGAGAAGACCGAATAACGATGGATGGGATGAACAGAATTTATTTTGAATAAAATTATTTGTAACAATATTTTTCAATAACAAAATCAAAATTTGTTTTATTTGTAGAGCTGTGTTCTATTGGTGTTGTTACACCTTTTTCCTACAAATTTTGATCAATTTTTTTCTTAGCTAAAACCTTTGTAGTTAACTTGAGGGAGGGGGAATCAGTTGTCGTCTGCTTCTTGTTTATATTTACAAATAAAACTATATTAATACAACTACTGTGCTGAGTTTGGATGAATTACATCCCTTTGATTTTAGTGCGCATTGGTAGCATTACAGTCGTGCTAACTAAGAGAAGGAGGTGCAGCGTTTATATATATATATATATATATATATATATATATATATATATATATATATATATATATATATATATACGAATAGGCTTACTGTTACAGTTACAGCGAAGATTTCACGAGTCAACATTTTAAAGTTTTATTTCACCATTTTTCCAATAAAAAAGAAATAATTAAACGAAGATAATGAAACTGAAAAAATAAACAAATCTTTAATAATTATGTTTTTGTTTCTATCTACTCGACGTAAAAACGATAATTTTTATTTCAACATTTTTCCAATAAAAAAGAAATATTTTTTTAAATTGGATAAATAATTATTTAATAATGTAACATTTTATAAGATGAATAGTCAACAGTGATTTTTTTTTTATAATTTAAAACTTTATAAAAACGAATAGTGAAGAATCAGTTTTAAAATTGCTGTTTAGACTGTTTATAAAACTGAAAATAAAAAAATTATATCTGATTTAATTTCTTTAGGGACTTATCTGTAATTATTTTAATAATCAGATTTCTTAACAAGAGTTATTTATTTTTTATATCAATGAATGAAAACTATTTTTTTTTCTTAAATAACTAAAACATTTTTTATCCGACGCAAATTACTTCTAAATCCGACTAAAGAATCTAATTGTCTGTAATATTTTCGTTCATTTAATTAATTTTTACTTTTAATGTTGTTTGTATTAAAAGCAGATATTTCTTTTATATTCAAAAAATTGAAATAACCGACAGAATAACAACTGATTATGACGATGAAAATAAATTGTTATTAAATATTTGTCCTTATTTATTTCATTACCCTTTCTTTCACAAGACGATAACAGTTAGGTTAAAAAAAACATAAGCCGGCAGAATAACGAACCTTCGTTATTCTGCCGGGACCGGCAAAATAGCCTCTTCCACACACACACATTATATATATATATATATATATATATATATATATATATATATATATATATATATATATATATATATATATATATATAAAGTGAGACCTGTGTCTTGCCTTTGCCCGAGAAAATTGAGGAAACCAAGAATCGCAACATCCAGTAGTAAAATGGTCTGAAAGACTCTTTTCACCCGAAATGACTCTTTAAATATTTGTAAAAAGTTATTTGGGGTGGTTAGCACTAACTTGTTTTCTTGGCGTTTGCTGTGTGTGTGTGTGTGTGTGTGTGTGGGTGTTTTATTTTTTGGGGGGGTGGGGGGAGGGCTTTGTTTTTAATTTACAGTTTAACAAATTAATAAAATGGTTCACTTGTGTACAAATTAAAAGAAATGCAATATGGTGGAATTTAATTTTGTAATGAAATTAACGTGTGTGTGGGGTACTTACTGATTTGTTTGCTTGGCCACAGTGTGTATGTATTATTTCTTTTTTTGGGGGGTGGGGGAGGAGGCTTTTTTAATATAATTTACAATATAGAATTGGATTACAACACCCCCCCTCGAAATAAATTGTCTGAAAAAGACTGTAGAGACTCTATTCACCCAAAATGTTACGTTTCTATCCACGATATAAAAAAAAATAGAACTATGTGTTATAATAATATGAAAACAATCATTGGATTAGGAAACAATAAGAACAAATAGTGAATTAATGAGATGTTCTTTTGCAAATCAATATGCAAATTAGTTAACCATAGGATGTCGATCGCATACACCTGATCAGTATATGAGAAAGCTATTGTTCTTCTATTTTGAATGTGAATTTGATATTTTAATCTCGCTGTCAGTGCTATAAATGACCCAACTTTATAAATATGATATATTAAACTTCAAAATATACTTTTTTTTAAATTTTTATTTTTCCGTTTTTTTATTTTCAATTCCTGACTTGTATTTTTTTTTCTCTCTTTTAGCTGATGAGTTCATTGAAGACAGGAGCCATTTCCAACAATCGGCTGGCGCATGCAGTTCGAGAGAGTTCCGTGTCTATACCGGTTGAACGAAGTGGAGGTGGCGTGTAGTCATTCATTTTGTTGTATAACTAAACTTATATCTTTTGTCTGTCCTTAGTAGGCTTCCGTCACTATTTCTGTTCTTACCATTCAAGAGATCCCTCTTACTTATCTGCCATCGCAAAGCAAACTGCTTCTTTGTATATTCAGGCATTTTGACTGAAATTATATATATATATATATATATATATATATATATATATATATATATATATATATATATTTCGGCAGCATTCTTTCATTGCTACATGTTTGATTATCCGTTCTTTTTACCACTGGTGAACCAGCGATCTAACATTCTGTTTCAATGTATATAGGAACTGGCCTGACCGTAATTGCTAGCGCTTTCGATTCACATGAGTCCTCTTCAGACATGTGATGATGGTAGTATAACGAATTATAATGGATGAATTTATCATGAAAAATCAGGTTAAAAAGATTTTTTAAAAACATTTTAAGATTTTTTCCCTACGCTCATACCAGACTTGGTTGACGTTGTAGTTCATATAACCGTTGTACTACCACCATCATCATCATCATCATCATCATCATCATCATCATCATCATCATGTGCCTGCAGACGACTCATTAAAGTGCTAGCAAGTATAACCAGTTCCTATGCGCCTTAAAACAGAGCGTTAGACCGAAGGTCAGCCAGCTGGGAAGGGAAGGATTAAAAAAAAAAAAACAGTCTCTCGCTTCTCTTTAATCAAACATGTATTGATATATGAGATATATGATATATATATGTATGTACGATATATATGATGTATGTATGATATATATGATATATATGTATGATATATATGATATGTGTATGTATGTATGATATATATGATATATATATGTATGTACGATATATATGATATATGTATGTACGATATATATGATGTATGTATGTACGATATATATGATGTATGTATGTACGATATATATGATGTATGTATGTATGATATATATGATATATATGTATGTATGATATATATGATATATGTATATATGATATATGTATGTATGATATATATCATACATACATATATATATATATATCATATATATGATATATATATGTATGTATGATATATATGATGTATGTATGTATGATATATATGATATATATGTATGTATGATATATATGATATATATGATATATATATGATATGTGTATGTATGTATGATATATATGATATGTGTATGTATGTATGATATATATGATATATATGATATGTACGATGTACATGTACGATATAAATAATGCAAAAATAGGTTTTATTTAATTCATATGGCGTTTTTGTACAACTTGTGTTTTCTTCAGATATGTAAACATGAGAAAAAAAAGTCTGTTTTTAATTCAAAGACATTCCAAATTTCTCTGCTACTGAAACCATAATTTTGGCTTTGATGCTAACATACCGATCTGTATGCGTATACATTTTATTTCAACAATTTCTGTTGTCTATCTTTCGTTTTTCTCAGCCCAGTAAATTAAAGAAGAAAAAAAAAAGGTTTGACACCTCATTTTCTCCCTTCTTCAACATTTACATATTTTCTTTCTCCTGTTTCCAGATATTCCTATTTTTATTAACTACTCGCTCTCACCAAATGGGAGGGGGTCGTTAGTATTTGAATCAGTTGTGGATTCTATCCTCTTTACATCGTGCTGTTTGTAAAACGTGCCTACATCTCAAATAATAAACTACCTGAGAAAAAAAAGAAACAATCACATCTAGCTCCGCTAGGAGAAACAAAAGGTAACATTAAGTTTCCAGAACTTATCAAATGACTATTGTATAAATACATTCACAGAATACCTGTCCCAGGACAGGTAAAAGTAATATGTATGGTATTAGTTTTTAATTTTAATATTTTCTTGGGGGAGAGAGTTTATGAGTCACATCAACTAAATAATAAAGTTTATATAAAAAAATAAAATAATCTGTCCACATTACTCACCATGTTCCCTAGAATACGTATCCTATAATTCATATTGATAAGTTCATTAGTTTAGGAGTTTAACCCACACATACATATTATTGATGCATGCACGCACCAGTCAGATGAAAATTTATTACATAATACAAATCAAAATTTGATGCAGAGCAATTCTTTTCTTTATTTCTTGCTTACTTTAAAAGTTTTTTTGAGAAGGGTTTGCAAACACCCCCTAAATAATAAAGTTTACAAAAGAAGAAATATGTGCCCACATTACTCACTGTGTTGCCTAGAATATATATTCCATAATTCATTATGATCGATTCATTAGTTTAGTATTGAAACCTATACACAGAATATATATATATATAAAGTGGTGTACTAAAAGCGAACTTTTAGGAAAAGTAAAACCTATTGTGAAGAGTATACAGCTCAATATCCAGGATAGAGCAGGTAGAATTTTGCCCTGTGTTTCTTCCCCTACAACTTTTATTTTATTTTTTCAAATTTTAAATCTTGGCCTTTGCCAACTTATCTATCCCAGCGACTTCCTCTGATGATAAGATTTTGATCTTTGAAAAGCCTGGCTTAAGGAAAATTTAACTTGAATAAATTGCCTTTTTTGCGGTATATACCTTGCTCTGAGCAATTGAATTGAATTATGATTTGGCTTTTGCTTCTCTAATTCCTTTCCATTCTTCTTCTTCATTATATATATATATATATATATATATAAACATATACACATGCCTAACTTTGTATATAGGGAGATTGTATGACACAAAGATTGATATGACATAAAACAAAAAATCCCAATCCTTTGGCAAGGGCTTGAAAACCATATGCCACCTGTCAAGCTAAACCTTATGAGTGAAATTGGGTGTGATGAAACTGTTCAGGACAGCATAGTCTGTAGAAGGTTGGGCATCCCAGATATCCATCATGCAGTGCCCCTATAACCTGGAAAGGGTTATGGAACCGTTCACATTTAGGTTAACATCGTTTCTCAATTAATAACACCTTTTTTTCTTTTGGTGTTTTTGCACATCTGAAGAAGCTATAAATTGTACCGAAACGTCATATAAATTGAATAAAGCCTATTTTATATAGGAGATTTTCCAGTCGTTATTTAAATCATATTGTTGGATATTTCCATTTTTTCTGCATATATATATATATATATATATATATATATTATATAATTGTTTTTACAGACATAACACTGCAAGCCACACAAACCATTACAACCACAGACCGTAGGCCTAATACTCGAGTTTTGCCTTCCTTTAGGCTATTTAGTAGGACACATCCGAACCCAGGATTCGAAACCTGAGTAACTTGTATGCGAGGCGAGTAGTCTGGCACCTGAGCCACCACACCACACACAATAAAGTCTATCAACTAACGCAAATCATGCAACTACAGTGATCTGTGTTTTTTTTTGGCAATGCGTCACAACTGAGTTAATAGACTTTCTTGTGTGTGACATGGTTTCTGAGGTGGTAGAGTACCCGCCTCGCATACAAGTGACTCAGGTTTTGAATACTGAGTTTGTGTCCTACTGAAGAGCCAAAGAAGGGTTAAACTAGAGTGTTGGGGTTAGGGTTAGTTTCTAGTTTGGGTGGGCTGTGACGTTATGTCTGATTATGGAAACCATCATATATATATATATATATATATGAATTAAAAAGGAACAGCAGAAGACCTAAGACACAACGTTTCACCCAACTGTTGTGTGGGCTTTTTCAAAAGCGAAAAAAATGCTAAAAGTGTTCTTTACCACTTTTAACATTTTTTCACTCTTGAAAAAGCCCACTCAACAGTTGGGTGAAACGTTGTGTCTTAAGTTTTCTCACTGTTCCGTTTTAATTCATACTGTCGGATTATTTTACCCTTTCATGTGTATATATATATATATATATATATATATATATATATATATATATATATAATTTGGCTGAAAGTCATTATCCAGGCAAGTTTGATTAAAAACTACCGTTTTCTAATTTTTAAAACAATGAATGAAATATTCCAAATAAATAACAACATACCTCCTGATGACAATTGCAAAGATTGGAAACGCTCGAGATGGACAATACAGCAAACTTGGATCCCAATTACACTAACTACCCCCTAATACTCAGAAGATCGCTCAAAGAGTTGAGAAAATGAAAAAAAAAGAATCTCAATAGTCTTCAATCAAACCTGCCTAGATCCATACAACCATATAAAGCTTCAGACACCCCGTTGAAAAAATAAAAACAAATGAAGAGAGCTGCAAAAATAAGAAATATAAAAAAGTGCTCAATACATACAAATGTAAAAATATATATAGAGTCGATATAAATTCAAATAAAGAAGTAGAAGTTTACCATCTGGGCTTCATCAAACATGGATCATTGGATAAATTCCTAACGATCCTTATTCTTATTTGGTGAAACCCAGGCCAGTAAACTTTTGCTCATTTATTCATATATATATATATATATATATATATATATATATCTATACATATATATATATATATATATATATATATAACTGTGCAGTTTATGAGGAACAAACAAAGAGAGATCAATTACGTTTGTAAGAGCATAACATATTTATCATAGATGATACTATACAGTAATAAATCGATTAACAGTAGAAGTACCAGAGGTTTTAAAGTAGGTAGTAAATTCTTTTGGGAGTTGAAGACAAAAGAGTAGTTATTATCTTTATCCCCCAGGTCGAATTTACTACACACTTTGAAACATCTGGTATCTCTTTGGCTAATCGATTTATTGCTGCATAGTATCATATATATATATATATATATATATATATATATACTCACCGGTGATAGTTTCTCTTGATTATTGTTCATGCACTGCATAAGAATCTGAAGATGACAAAAATTTCCCCGGTATAAAAAAAATGGAAATTAGTTTTAATTCTTATTGGATTTCTATTTATTTCGCAAAATCTGCATTTATCTAAAGTACTTCATAAAAAAAAACAACAAAAAAAAAACAATCATAATTGTCCACTTTTCCATGCTTTTCTTTTTTTATATTCATTTTTATTTCATATTTCTAATTAATATCACTAACATTATGAATTGATGTTACATTTTTACAGATGTGTGTATATATATATATATACCTGTAATATATATATATATTTCAGTCGGATTTTGAAAGTCAGACCCAAATAGCAATCGATCTGACATATCGCTGTTTGATTCGGGCTAGCCCATTTTTTTGTTAGTTTTGCTCACTATGCTATTGGCATAAATATAATTCATTTATTCATTCAGTCGTTTTCTATGTTTATAAAAAAACGGAAGTAGAGTGTCATATATATATATATATATATATATATATATATATATATATATATATATATGTGTGTGTGTATTAGCTGTATGTGCCTGGTGTTTGCATTTTAAAAATGTAATTGTATAAAAAAAGAATGATCGTTTGGTCATTAAATTATTAAGTGAACTTAATTGTTAAACTAAAACGATGAGTAAATTTGTCTCAAGAAATACTCGATGAATAATAAATTAAAAAGAATAATTCGTAAGTCAGGAAATGTTATTAATATATAGGTTAAATATATATTTCTATAATCGTACCAAATAATCGGTGTTGTTTTGATCACCATTTTAAACGAATCTGCTTTCACCAACGCAAGTTAATCTTCTCGACTTAAAAAAGAATCAGAATGGAAAACAAAATTAACACACAAACCAATGAATATTTTTTTGTTAAATATCATTGCTGTTTCAGAAAACATGCAAAACTTCGAATGTTTTGTTGCTGTTGCAAGCGAATCCTTTTCAAGACTTATTCTAAATAGAAGAATGGGAAACGAAACGGAAAACGAAATTAACACACAAACTAATAGCTGAATTGCAACCACATTAAAAACCGAATTTTTTAATGTATTTTTTATTTTATTTACTAAAACATGGCTAAAGTAAAAATACTATTGATTTTCTTTTTGTACAAGATTTGAACTTTTAATCTGTAATGTTCTTATTACTTGCCTCCCCACGAGGACAGAGTTAGACACAAGGTCAGTTTATGTGGGGAAAATTCAGCTCTCCAAAAAGGGGCACTCTGGATTTGAACAAAAATTAAAATTGTCTCAGTCTAGAAAGACTTCTCCTTCAGTGACCGAAAACAAAAAAGACTAAGAACAGATACTATAAATAAAGTAAAAAAAAAAGTGAAACATTTTAAACATTAAAATGAATTGACACTAGTGTACATAACTGATTTTTTTTTCGGTTTAGTGTCAGATAGTGAAGGGGTTGTTTAGAAAACAGAAAAATCGCTGAAGATATAGAAAGATAATAGATATAACATTAAATATGAGTCACTAATTGTGATGTATAAGAAATAATGAAGATAAATGTTTACTGCCAAAACCATATTGTTTAACTAAAAAATGAAAGAAACCTTATATGAGGTAATTATTTTTGAGCACCGGTTATGAAACCTTATATGAGGTAATTATTTTTGAGCACCGGATATGAAACCTTATATGAGGTAATTATTTTTGAACACCGGTTATGAAAGATATGTGACATTGATTGAGGCAGCTGTGAAATTTGAAGTTTTCCAGAGATTTCCAACCATATGAATAAAATATAATATTATTTGACTGTTATTTATTAGTAATTAATGATATACTGTATTATTAGTAGTAGCATTGACTATTGGTAGCTACATTTACTGCTGATAGCAAAGATGGTGGCCAACTTGATTTACATTTGTTCTTGACAACAAAAATGACTTACTTCTGAAAAATATTCTATGCAGGATAAAGTATATTTTCAAAGAAATTAAGTTGAATTAAATGTTATTGTTCTTAACAACATGGACCAACGTTCAATAAAAGAACATGGCTAGTCAGAATCAAATATTGATTTTGTAAGATGAAAGCTATTGATGACAAAAGTCGAGAAATAGATCGGCTTCACTTTTTTTCTATGTAATAAAGTAAAGTGGTCTATTAATCAACTTATGTCATCGATAGCTTTCGTTCTACAAAATAAATATTTCATTCTGAATAACCAGTTTCTTTTCTTTAACATTGGCCCATGTTGTTAAGAACAATAACATTTGATTCAATTCTTTTCAGAAAATACTTTATCCTGGTAGGAATATTTGTCAGATGGCTGCCATATTTGTTACCAGCAGTAAATTTTAATTAAAATGGACACCTTCTTTGTTCTCAACAGTAAATTTATCTACTAATAGAAAATGCTAATGATAATATATTATTGTGTTTATTATTGATAAATAATACTTAGAGATAATATTATTTAATATGGAAAAAAGGTGCAAAAAAATTAGGCAATCTATGGAAGCTTTTAAAATTCAAAACAAGATAAAGTGATGTCATAGTCTTAATCGGCGTCAAACAAAACGTTCCTCATATAATGCTTCCTTGCTGGTTAAACTATGCTTGTTTTGACAAGCGCTGTGTCATATTTAACTTCTAAGGCAACAAAACTAGAAAAATAAATCACACATTTTTCAAAAAACTTGATAAAAAGAAGAGGCCCTACAATTCAACGATACACATGTGTCAATACAGGTAAGATATTCAGTTTTAATTTTAACAATATTAATCCTTGCAAACAAAACCCAACAGAAAAAAAAAGTACTCACATTTTTCCATAACCAAACTAAAAAAATGCCACATAAAATCTCCTCACATTTTTCCATAAGAAAACTATTAAAAAAAATGCCACATTTTTACACTGAATGAAAGTAAGTCAGTTACTTTTACTTTTAACAATTAAAGCAAATATTCATAAATCATATTTAAGCTTTTTCATAATTAATTTTAATTCCTCTTTTTAAAATTTCCTACTTCATTAAAGACATACGATATTCTGTGCAAACGTGTTACGTCAAAAAACAGGATTCTTCCTAGTTACAATTAAAATGTACATGATTCTGATTCTGTACTTTATTTGTAAATCCAATGTACATCAACGTCTGCTTCGGTGAACTAGAAAAAAACTATGTAGGTTTGCTTCATTTTAAAGAAAACTGTTAAAAAAAAAAAACAAACGTTACATGCTTAAAAATTATAAAAAATATTAAATAACAAATTTATTTTAAAGTGCTGATTAAAACGAAAATTAATACTATAAAAACAGCTTGCTTAAAAAAAACATGCTTCTTATCCAGCGTGTACTTAAATTAAATCCACCAGAATGCATTTCAGTTTATGACAATTTGTTTCAAAATCCGATAAAAAAAATATTACAAAAAAAACAAAAAAACAACAAAAGGCTTACTTTAAAATCAAAACTGAAACAAAAATTAAAGAAAAAAAACCCATCCTGGACAACACCGGGTAGGTACAGCTAATGTGTTATAAAATAAACAGTAATAATAACTAATAAATGTGACTTAACTCAACACTTATTACTTATTATTTTTTATAAATCTACCTGAAAAGATATGGAGCCCTTTGGTTGTGCATGGTCTGCTTTCTTGATTCGACTTTCTTTTCTTTTTTTTTTCGATTTTGAGAAGTATATATATCATGTATGTGTGTCGATATGAAAACGTAGATATATACTAAATGTATCTCAAAGTTTTTTGAAGAAGCCTAACATGTTTTCATATATAGTCAGAGGTTTAAACGATAACATTCTTTATTGGGCTGAATACAAAGTGTGATCTTTAACAACCAAAGATTGGACAGTCAAATCGTTTTTAAGCCTAAACCCTTCAATCGCAAACGTGTCACTGCTATAACTTATTTTCCCATCGAACTAATGTTTCTACACAAATATGATTGGCCTTTCGTCTAAGATCAAAGTGTAGTATCTGTTCCGATCGATGCTACACTATTGTCCTGTACAGTTCTAAGAGATCCACCCTCCCAGGCTTTGGCTTCTCTTTGAGAAGGGGTTAGTTTATTGCTAATCGTGCCCCTACCAGGGGAATGCCGACGGGGCTGCTCAGGTATTTTTTGTAGGCCAGAGTGCGCTAATCCTAGTGTGCTGGGTAACAACACCTGACCTGTCTAGCCTCCTTTAGAGGAGGCAAATAAAATATTTTGACCTTGTGTCTAACCTCTTTGAGGTAAATAACTTGCCCGTCCAACATTTGGGTGTAAAGGATCACTTGTATTTAACCCCAAAAATTCTTATCATTTAAGTATCTGGCAATGTACTGAATAGTATGAAACGCATTAGTATATTACAAAAAAACAACAACCCATTATTTCCATTTTGGATTTTTTTAAAATAAATAGCATATATAGTTATCATGTGATATTTTAAAAGTTGGACCTAAATAGCATTTGAACTTCGAATCTGACTATCTAATTTTTATTTGTTATTGTTATATTGGCACTATAATAACGTACTTCGCTACAGTTTATTTTTTTTAAAGTATGCAATCCTGCCTTAACAACTGGTAATATGAAAACATTTTTCAAGTTTGACCAAAAAATGCAAATCCGCAAGGGAAATAACTCATTTTTAATTGAAGAATATAAAAAGAGTTGTCTCCCATGCAGCTAAATATATTTTATTTCTTTTTCTCTATAAGTTTAAAAAAATGTGCAAACAAATAAAAATTAAAAGCTAAAATGATTTCACTGCATCCTGGGCAACACCGGGTAGGTACAGCTAGTGTGGGTGGGTGTATATATATATATATATATATATATATATATATATATATATATATAAAGGTAAATGTTATTATATGAGGCTTTTTATTTTTTCAATTTTCCGAATAATTATTTTGAATTTGGATCAAGTTTGTATATAAAAGTTTTATATTGTTTTTGTTTCTATAGTTTTAGTGAATACGTTTGATTTGACGCCTCAAATCATCAGACGAGAATCAAATTTAAAAAGTATTTGCAAAAACTATGGAACCAGAACAATACAGAACTAACATACAAATTTGATCCCAACACCAAATGGATTATTTGGAAAATCGAAAAATTAAAAAAAAAAAAAGAAGTCTTGTAAAACAAAAAAAAACAAACTTATTTAATCACATTTGCCTTAATAAAAACATGCTGGCTACACACACACACACACGTATATATATATATATATATATAATTGTTTAAAAAAAAAAAATTGCCAAACAAATGCGTATTCTATTGGCTGAAAGGTTACAGTTAAAAATCTTTATCAACTTACTCTCGCCTATCATATTGATTAGCTCAGAAGTTATGTTGTTATATTTGTTAAACATTTTGTATTTCTGTTAATAGAAATATTAACGATTTTATAGATCTGAACATCTGGAAGGCATGTAATTAAACACACTCTCTCTCATACGCCTTATATATATATAAAAAAAACCTTTAAAGAATTTTATATATATATATATATATACAATAATATTTTTTATAAATATTAAATATTTAAAATATACCTAGAGACATCGATGTTTCATGCTAACGCAATCTTCAGTCTAGGAACTAGTTCCCAACGGTCAGCGGGCGCGAACCCCGAACACAAATCGCCACTGATTCGCAGTCGAAGATCTTACCCGAATATATATATATATATATATATATATATATATAAAAAAAACCTTTAAAGAATTTTATATATATATATATATATATATATATATATATATATATATATATATATATATATATGTACATCATCCACATAGAAGTTATGTTTTACTTATATATTTTGAAAGGACATATTCAAAGGTAAATTTAAGTTGTTCCATCAGAGAAAATTAAAATTATTTTCTTTGGAATATATATATATATATATATATATATATATATCACATGAAGGAAAACTGTAAAGCAAAAAGACCAAAAACTCAAAGAGGCATCTCAACGTTTCGCCCTCATGTAGCAAAGGCTTTTTCAAAAGTAACAAGAAAGTTGAAAAGGTAGTACGTTAGTAAAACTTTTTTTTCGTTTGTGCTACTTTTTTTTTTTTTTACTTGCTTTTCACTCTTGAAACAGCCTTCGCAACATAGTGGCGAAACGTTGAGATGCCTCTTTGAGTTTTTGGTCTTTTTGCTTTCCAGTTTTCCTTCATGTGATATATATATATTCTAAAGAAAATAATTTAAATTTTCTCTGATAGAACAACTTAAATTCACCTTTGAATATGTCCTTTTAAAATTCTGAGCTTTTGGTCTTTCCTCTTTCCATTTCTTTCATCCTGTCTTAATGATTTTTCATATAACATTTTTTTATATTTTAATTTTTATCTGTGCTTAATTCTGTTATTCTTGATATTCAATTTAAAAAAAAAAAATGAAAATCGTTTATTTCTGAATCTTGTTAATTAATGAACATTATTGAACATGTTAAGCAGTTTTGCTGTGCATTTTTCTGTTTTATTGCTTTTCAAAATAAATCTATGAATGTTTTGCGAAAGAAAATAAAAATGTTGAAATGAACTTATCTTTAAAAGACAATCTATTATAGCTACATGTGAACATACTATACGTTGCATTTCACGCTGACACGTTCCACACTGCAGTCACAACCGCTGATATCTCTCCTGACAGAACAGACCCTTTCATATTTTTTCACGCTGTTGACAAATTTATTTTTTAAATTCTGCTCTATTTTCGTCAATCTGATAGAGAGCTCTCTTTGTATATAAAAGTATTTTCTTTGGTGACATTTAAAAAAAAACAACTTTTTCCCATCATTAAATTTTCTACTTGTCAATTTGATGAAGCTTTCTTTTTACACAAATAATAGCTCCAGTGTGGAGTGTAATTTTCAGCTGACATCGGTCAGTATGGTCACATGTGCCAAATATGAGTTTCACTTGGTGGAGAAAAATCATTTGCCTGCAAACTGTATACTTTATATTTAACAAAGAAACTTTAGAAATTATGTTTTTAAGCAAAAAATAATTCGCTTTGAACGAATGCCGAATACTATTTATGTTTGCTTTTTTGCGGATCATCAAAAACAAAAAAAACAACAAAATTCACTTTGTTTAAAAAAAAATCTATGTAAAATTCTGTATGTTATGTTATGTTAATTTCTTTGAATTCATAAAAAAAGTTTTTTTAAAATCCTTTAGACTAACATCATAAAAACTACTGCCTTAGTAATGTGTACTCTGCCTATTCCCTTTTTCTGTTAATCAATCACATGTTTCTAATTGCGTATGACAAACTCCAAAAACACCATAATTTTTGATAGTATATAGCTAAATATACTAGTATAGCCATTTCGTCAAAAATGACAGCGAGAAATCAAGAAAGCAATATTTTTTATCTTACAATAAAAATTAATTTAAATTCAAACAAATATTTTCAACACCAATTTCTTCTAGGATATTGTTTAGTAAAATTTATTTTGGAGTGTGATAGAAGATAAAATAAAAATGTACTACCGTGTACAGGGATTGAACTCACAGCTTTTCGGTTATGAAACTTTTGTGTTTAATACTCTCCTCTCCACCCATTCCTCTCCTTCCAACCTCTTCTGATCTCATTCGTCCTTTTGTAATTGAGACTTTTCCATTTTGTAATAAGAGGGAACGAACAACTCAGGAGTTACACATGGCTACACACACACACACACATATATATATATATATATATATATATATATATAATTACAATTAATACATGACAATAATTATTATAGTTGTTTTAAAAACAAAAAATTGAAAATAATTATATATATATATATGTAAAAATAAAAATGGAATAAAGAATAAGCAATTCAACAACTAACAAAATAACTCAAAAACTCATCTTGTAAAGTTCCACCGAGATATTTCGGTCGTGGATACGGCCATTTTCGATCAGTTAATAAACTTTATTTCAAAACGGAAAAGTTTTCAAATTCATACAGAGAATGCGATTGGAAGAAATTGTCACGTGCAGAGAACAACAAAACGGGGAGAAAAAGGAATGCGAGGAATGTTATAAAAAGAGAAAGAAGAAGAAGAAGAAGAAGAAGAAGAAGAAGAAGAAAGAGATACCAATCAACCGGAAAGTTGGGGACGTCAGTTGAAGAAGACGAAACGAAGAAGAAGAGAAAGCGAGAGAAAACGTGGGGGAGGGTAAATCGACATGTTTTTGTCGAAACCTATTAAAGAATAAAAATAAAAATAAAAATAAAAAGAGAGAGAGAAAAAATCAGTGCTTAGATATCGCCTGCTGATTGAATTCGGGCTGAGAACGTCGGAAGTCTACAGGATTAGTAGTAATTGGAGTAGTTATCGTCGAGGGACGAAACAAGGGAAGAGGAGGAGGCAGGGGAGGGGAAAGGGGGGAAGAAGGGAGACAAGGGTTAAAAGTTAGCCAGAGTCGTATTCATTTAGATTCATCTCGTATAAAATCGATCTAGCCGTAGGAAAATAAATATTATAGAAGCCTTGTCTTTGGGCAATGGTGTTTTTATGACATAGGATCAGACAGGATTCTGTGAGACGTCGAAGTTTGGTGTCATGAATATTTTTGATAGGGATTGCCTTATGGGTATTGAAGTGGTGGCCGGAAGAAATCATATGAGTGCATAGTGCATTTGAGGTGTCGCCGTTTTTTATGGCACGATTATGTTCATATATTCGTTTCTTCAACGGACGTTGTGTCTCGCCGAAATATATTTTTCCACAGTCGGCGCAGGGAATAGTATAAATACCAGCTGTAGTGGGTGATGAAAGGACTTTACTTTTGTTTTTATGCATTTGTAAAATATTTTTGATGGTGAGTGAGGTAGCTTGGATAATTCTAAAACTATGTTGTGAGAGCGAAGAAAAGAGATGTGTGTTACGAGAGTTAGTGGGAAGGAAAACATTCCTTAATATGGATTGTGTTGTATTAGGAGATGTATTAGTATTTTTTATCTTTTTTAGATGTATTTGAGATGCTTTCTTTTTAGCGGAAAGAATGACGTGTTTGGGATATTTTAAAGTGGTTAGAGAGGATTCTATTTTATTATATTCCTGAGAGAGATGTTCAGGGCTGCAAATACGCAGAGCCCTGAGATAAAAACCGATTATCATGCTATTTTTTATATAGTTATTATGATGTGAATAATAATGTAAGTAATCATTTTTGTTGGTTGGTTTGCGATGGACTTGAAATGAAAGGCTGTTATTGTTTTTGAGGATGAGAATGTCAAGGAAAGCTAAAGAATTGTTTTGTTCACTTTCGAAAGTGAACTTAATGGAAGGTTCGACTTTGTTGAGAGCTTGTGCTAATGTTTCTATTTTATGACTATTAGGTAGAAAGATTAAAATATCGTCAATATATCTGAAATAGGTAGCATTTTTAGGGATACGGTAAGAAAAAGGACCGATTTCGAGGAATTCTAAAAACAGACACGCTAGTACGGGACTAAGGGGGTTCCCCATAGGTAAGCCGAATTTCTGTCTATAATAGTCATTGTTGTATTTAAAGAAAGTAAGTAAACAAAGTAAGTAAACAATGACTATTATAGACAGAAATTCGGCTTACCTATGGGGAACCCCCTTAGTCCCGTACTAGCGTGTCTGTTTTTAGAATTCCTCGAAATCGGTCCTTTTTCTTACCGTATCCCTAAAAATGCTACCTATTTCAGATATATTGACGATATTTTAATCTTTCTACCTAATAGTCATAAAATAGAAACATTAGCACAAGCTCTCAACAAAGTCGAACCTTCCATTAAGTTCACTTTCGAAAGTGAACAAAACAATTCTTTAGCTTTCCTTGACATTCTCATCCTCAAAAACAATAACAGCCTTTCATTTCAAGTCCATCGCAAACCAACCAACAAAAATGATTACTTACATTATTATTCACATCATAATAACTATATAAAAAATAGCATGATAATCGGTTTTTATCTCAGGGCTCTGCGTATTTGCAGCCCTGAACATCTCTCTCAGGAATATAATAAAATAGAATCCTCTCTAACCACTTTAAAATATCCCAAACACGTCATTCTTTCCGCTAAAAAGAAAGCATCTCAAATACATCTAAAAAAGAAAAAAAATACTAATACATCTCCTAATACAACACAATCCATATTAAGGAATGTTTTCCTTCCCACTAACTCTCGTAACACACATCTCTTTTCTTCGCTCTCACAACATAGTTTTAGAATTATCCAAGCTACCTCACTCACCATCAAAAATATTTTACAAATGCATAAAAACAAAAGTAAAGTCCTTTCATCACCCACTACAGCTGGTATTTATACTATTCCCTGCGCCGACTGTGGAAAAATATATTTCGGCGAGACACAACGTCCGTTGAAGAAACGAATATATGAACATAATCGTGCCATAAAAAACGGCGACACCTCAAATGCACTATGCACTCATATGATTTCTTCCGGCCACCACTTCAATACCCATAAGGCAATCCCTATCAAAAATATTCATGACACCAAACTTCGACGTCTCACAGAATCCTGTCTGATCCTATGTCATAAAAACACCATTGCCCAAAGACAAGGCTTCTATAATATTTATTTTCCTACGGCTAGATCGATTTTATACGAGATGAATCTAAATGAATACGACTCTGGCTAACTTTTAACCCTTGTCTCCCTTCTTCCCCCCTTTCCCCTCCCCTGCCTCCTCCTCTTCCCTTGTTTCGTCCCTCGACGATAACTACTCCAATTACTACTAATCCTGTAGACTTCCGACGTTCTCAGCCCGAATTCAATCAGCAGGCGATATCTAAGCACTGATTTTTTCTCTCTCTCTTTTTATTTTTATTTTTATTTTTATTCTTTAATAGGTTTCGACAAAAACATGTCGATTTACCCTCCCCCACGTTTTCTCTCGCTTTCTCTTCTTCTTCGTTTCGTCTTCTTCAACTGACGTCCCCAACTTTCCGGTTGATTGGTATCTCTTTCTTCTTCTTCTTCTTCTTCTTCTTTCTCTTTTTATAACATTCCTCGCATTCCTTTTTCTCCCCGTTTTGTTGTTCTCTGCACGTGACAATTTCTTCCAATCGCATTCTCTGTATGAATTTGAAAACTTTTCCGTTTTGAAATAAAGTTTATTAACTGATCGAAAATGGCCGTATCCACGACCGAAATATCTCGGTGGAACTTTACAAGATGAGTTTTTGAGTTATTTTGTTAGTTGTTGAATTGCTTATTCTTTATTCCATTTTTATTTTTACATATTGTCTGAAACATTGTTTCTTTTTTCCCATATATATATATATATATTAAAAGTGTGTGTGTACCGCAGGTATCGATGGACGATCAAACTAACGTATAGTGTTCTTTGAAAGAAAAATATATGCTCTTACATACGTAATAAAGCTCTCTGGTTATTTCTCCTATACTAAAAACACATTACACTGATATATATATATATATATATATATATATATATAAAATAAATATTAAATTATTTATACCTACAGACGCTAGCGTTTCATGCTTATTGCTTTCATCAATGCAGGAAAGTAACAATTTCAGATGGTCAGGCGACGCAAACCTGGTTCACAGAGTTAGCCTAGAAGCAGTCGCCATATCCACTCGACCACCGGAAACTGTTACAGGATTAAGGGAAATTAAGATCTATATGAAGACTAGGCGAGAGTGTTCAACGAACGTATTCGGAACTTTGCTTTAAAGCTGATGAAAGTCTATTTTTAATATCCCCGAGAGGGCTTGACTTTAATTTCTTAAATTATAATATTTATGAATAAATATTAAATTATTAATACCATACAGATGCTAGCGTTTCAAGCTTATTGCTCTCATCAGTGCAGGAAAGTAACAAATTCAGACGGTCGGTCAGCGCCGACCCGATTATATATATATATATATATATATATATATATATATATATTGTTATTAGTAGAATACTCGTCACAGGATGGGTATAAGCAATAAATATAGCATGAGTTTTAAATTTGAATGTTTTTTTTTCTTTCTTTTGGAGAGGGTATAGTATGGTATGGTTTCGGTGGCACCCCACTAAATGGTAAAGTTTACCAAAAGAAAAATACTCACCCTGTTACCTATAATACATATTCCATAATTAATAATGATAAGTTCAATAGTTTAGAATTTTACCAAGCAAATACATATTATTGACGTTCACGCGCACGCACCAATCCTTTTAAAAATGTATTAATTAATATTACTCAAAATTTGATGTAGACCAATTTTTTTCTCTATTAAATTTTTTGTATTTAACTTATTTAAAACGTTTTTTGCTGGTGGGTGTGAGTTTGGGTGGACACACCCCTCTGAACGGTTAAGTTTACCAAAGAAATAATGTGCCCGTGTTACTCATTGGTTTGCTGAGAATATATATTCTAAAATTCGTAATGGTCTGTTCATTAGATTAGGAGATTCTTCTGTACATACATAGATATGTGTGTGTGTGTGTATATATATATATATATATAAGTGCAGATTAGTCGTCCGAGGCTATAGCAATGCGATGTGGTTGCCGTAAGATGGAATTTCGTTTCACTTTTCCATCTTACGGCAACCACATCGCATTGCTATAGCCTCGGACGACTAATCTGCACTTACATTTACCAGCAATGCTTCAAGCAAACTACAATCTCCTTTTATATATATATATATATATATATATATATATATATATATGGTAAACAGCTGATGATCCCCATGTTAATATTAGACGCTTAAGGTCTCCTGTTTTTGTTTCACTGTTAGATACTTAACCCCCCTTTTTATTTACTTATTTATTTATTTATGAATTTTCCAACGAATGTTAAGTCGGCAATATCTTGGATTTGGTTAGTTTCTCTGGGAATTTAAACTGCATTTTACTTCTTTTTTTTCTTTTCTTTTGTTTAAAATGACTCAAAGCTTCTTTAGACTAATATATATATATATATATATATATATATATATATATATATATATAAAAAACAAAGCTGAAAGGATGCAGATAATAAACATATTTCGACCGTCTAACCTTTTTCAAATCTGAAATGCATTTACAAACTTACCAATACTTGATTATAACAGCAAAACAGTTAACCCGGAAGTTGATTCTGTATATACAAACACTTTTGCACCTTGCCTCTCTTCATCTTGATAGAAAGAGACAAAAAGAGAAGGGCACACGAGGTGGCAGGGGTTGGTGGGATGCCTTGCTGAAAAGGGAATTTTTATTATTATTCCTTCCTATCTTCTTCATCTCAATATAAACAGGGCTAAATGGAAAAACAAGAGGATGGATTTGGCAGAAACGTTTATTGGTATCACAATTTTGCTACCTCTGTCCAGGTTTTTGTATCGTCTTCCTGCACTTGACCGTATTTCGTGATGTTTTCCCCATATACCCTAACCTCACCTACACACATTCACAAGATTAGATTTCTACATCCACATTCATGATTTGTCTATAAAGTTCTATTCACTTAAAGGATTAAATGAAGTTACTAACACGACTAAATAATGATGATGACGATGCTAATAATAACACTGACACTTGTACTATCATATTTAAATCAGAAATTAAAATAAAAACGCGAAAAAATTAATGTACAAAAATGTGATAATCCTAGTGAAATCAATAGCACTAACGCTATCACTCCCAATTATTGAATTTAATAGTCAGTGCTCAACTGTCTGGCCAGTTGATCTACAAGCAAATAAACTGAAGAAAAGACTAGAAAGTCAGTTTATAACAAGGCTGGAATGTTTCATTATGTTCAGATGGGCAAGTTCAACCTCTGAGTTTGGATTGGCTGGTAGTCCATAAGTGGATAATACAATGTGAAAATTCTTGCTTAAATTAAGCAATATTTGCATATCAACTATTGGAGCACTTTATGCCGGCAAGTGTCAATTTGATTCTACACCCATGTTGTTTGTAATGAGCCTATAATAATAATCTTATATTTGATTATTATTATTATTATTATTATTATTATTATATAGTAATAATAATATAAATCTCATCACAAGCAGAAAACTCACAGGATAAGTATGTAGAGGGGAGGTACATATTTCCACAAACACAAACAAAACTATTTATAGACATATACATCTCATTTTAATCTTACAAGCTTACTTTTTGTTTCATTTTACTTCAGTCGAAGTTCTCACAAATCAAGGGGACCCTTCTTGGGGCTAACCCTTGATCTCTATATGAGATACATAGATATTCGAATATTCCATTGAAGTTCTCCTTTACTTCTCAAAAGTTGAGTTTTTAAAGAAATTAAGAACATTAATTTTCCTCTCCCCAATTGACCAGTTAACTATGTTATAGTATATCTTTCTCTTGGTCTTACCAGATTCCAGAACAAGAATTCATCTAGTCTGGTGGAGTATCCAGACTAGTGTTTTTACTATTGGCAACATCACTAGAAGGTGCACCATACCTCGTATAAGCCAGCATGGTGTAGTCATACCGAGGGGATTTTATTTGGGCTGCGAATACTATATTTTTTTTTAATGTTTAGTCAGCGTTTACTTGTAGGGGAAAGTATACTCATGCCAAGTTGTCCTGACAAACCCTTGCACAGAGAGACCGAAGACACTCAAGGACAATGTCTACTAGACATTCAAGTTCTATACATGCACATATGTATGTTCTTTCAAGATTTCTGTGAGTGTGATACACCTTTATAGAAAATATATTAAAGTAAAGGATTAAATAAAAATAGTTAATAAAGTGAGAAGAAAGTAATATTAGTAAAAATGATAAAGCAATCACTCAATAAATCCTGGACCTAATTAATAAAATAACTTGCAGGCAAAATTCGACTTTATTCATCCAGATACGGTACCACCCTAGAAGGAGACTGATACCTATACTTCTCTAACAATTCGATGCCTATTTTGTAGAACGATTTATCGTTGACCTCAAAATATGCTTACGTTCCAATATCAATTCTTCATTTGAGCCAAATCTCTTTCCCTGGAGCATTCTTTTCAGGTCTGCAAAAAACCAGTAGTTGCAGAGAAGGTATCTGGAGAATAGGATAACTACAGACGCAATTCGTGTAATTCATGTAGTTTTTTCATCATTGCAATCGACTTGTGACAGTGCATTATTTTGATAGAAGAGCACTTTTTTCTTCTTCATTTGTGACAGTCTTTTTGTGATTTTTTCCTTCAAACGCATCTTGAAAAAATACTTATTCCGACCTGTAACATTGTTAAATTGGAGCTATTTCTAACTAATCACCTTCACAGCATTGGTTGCTCACGTTGTTAATAAAAAAAGACCAATTCTATATTTCTCTATACCAGCTTTCATATAGCTAATTATATTTGTTTTGAATAAATATTAGCCTATTTATTTCTTATAATTAGTTGCATATCATAATAATAGGTAAAATAATTAGATTTCTAAAATTTATTTACAATGTTGTCTTAATGAAATCTGGCAAGTGGACTTCAATGTCAAACATGGAATTATAAAATCGTAAATATTCTCTTATTATTAGAGTAAATATTTGTGATTATTTCTACTCATCTAAGAATAACTACAAATACGAAACAGTAGTTTTCTTATGTGTCACACTTACCCTAAATAAGAGGTTATATAAGCCATATATGAAAGAAAATGCTAACCCTATATATGTACGTCCACTCCCAACTCCAACATCAGTAATTAAACACACTCCAAAATCCATAGAGAGTAGAATAAGTGATAACTTTTGTAATAAAGAAATTTATAATAAACATAAAAATATTAATAACAGGACCATTGGATATAAAAATGCTAATATTATTATAAGAAACTAAAAACATCTTTGTTAATGTAAGATCTCCACAATAGTCTAAAATTCGAGTACACTCTTGCTCAAACGACACTGAAACAATATTAACACAACTTCCAAAAACACTCTCTCACTTGCAAGAATCTCTTTCTTGTCTGCTCACGTTCACAGCATTTTTCCATCTTTTTACTGTCGCAAATCACCAATATCTATAAAATCTCACAAATTTTCTCCCTATTTTCAATGGCTGCCTGGGAAGTCAAACAATGTGATCGCTTTAAAGTCGATAAGTTCTCATCTCTATTATAACAATTACCTAAAGAAACCAGAAAGAGCTACAAATAGATAAAAAAAAAAGATGTAGAAAACTCAATGATAAATCTTACAATAATAACTATAAAAGGAAATTATGGAAAATAAATGCTATATATAAGTACGGTAACAACTTTTAAGAGCTAATTTTATAACCATAAATCCTCTTTCAATAATGAAAAATATAAAAACAACCTCATTATCCAAAAAAACAATAGTTAATTGGAAAATAATTTAAAAAATGCTAAAACATGCAAATCTCTACATACCTATGTCGGGACCAAAAATTAGAAATCATTAGATTAGTGATAGGGAAAAGTTACTTAATAAAAGATCGGAAATCTCTATTAACTGCAAACACAACAAAATATATAAACTAGAAAATACATCAAATATCTTGAAAATCTTGGAATTTGCTGATTTGGAATATAGGTAAGATAAATCTCATTTTCCTATAATTTCAGTATGTATTAACGGTTTATATGAGCTTAATTTGTGATGTAAATTTAAAACATAGCTACATATATCAGTCTGCAGGCATCTGATTGTTTATGTGAATGTGCAAATTTATGCGGGTGTATTTGTTTTTATTTTTATTTGCTGTTTTTATATATCCGTATGCATGCAAGTGTGTGAATATGTATATGTGTGTATATATATTTCTTTTATATAACTTAACCTAATGTAAACCACAGTTATTCAGAGAAAAGTCCATATTTCTTTCAAAAACACTTTTACTTACAAGCAATTGTTTCTGCCCATCTCAAGAAACATATTTTCTTGATATACAGAATATCGCCGATTTTCACGAGGCTTCATCAGTGTATAAAAATTCCCCAGTAAAGTTGAAAAATTTTTTTAATGCATCCAACATTCATTTAGCTTATTCATATTTTCTTTTCACTCACAATTTTTCAAAGGAAATACTTATTAACCCGATTTTTTCATATAAAAGTTCATATTATGACATGTTTATGATATGTGCATTCCTCTCTTATTTATATCTTTATATTCGATCGATAAAAATCAATAAAAGTATACTTCAAAGTTAACATATAACTAATAAATATTTTCCACCATCAATACTGGTTAGTCTCTGTAGAATCAAACTGAAACTTACCGGCATAAATGACTCTAAATAGTTGATAGAAAAATTATTACTTATATGAAGCATTTAGATTATCCACCCATGAACTAGCAGCCAATCAGAACTCTAAGAATTGACTTTCTCATCTAAGCCTAATGGAACTTCCCAGCTTTCTTATAAGCCAACTTTCTAGGCTTCTATCTCATTTTTCTAATGATCAGATAGTTAAGCCCTGACTATTAAAATCAAAAGTCACCTGCATTAAGGCAAGAAGAATAGACATAATATTAACAATATAGGTAATAAAGTAAACCATGAATTATATGCAACGAAACAAGATGCAATATCTGCTGCTAGAACATAAGAACTGTTTTGGACGGAAACTCTTCTGAACATCTAGAGTGTCAACGATTGTACATTAACAGATGCACGTCTGGCAGGAGAGGTTCAGATCACTGAAGTATCATCTGACTTCACTCTTTTTGGAGTAGGTAAACCCAAATCCGAACAGAGAGAGGTTGTTTTTGGTGTTGCCATTAGGACATCGCTTCTCGACCGCATGGAGTCACCTTCTCGCATGATTGATCGTATAATGGAAATGCATGTCCTTCTTACACGTGTTCGATATGTGATGATCTTTTCTATCTATGCAACGACCCTGCAGACGAATGAAGAAGTCCTTGCTTCCTTCCACGAGTCTTTTCGAACAAGCATGACATTTGTACCAATGAATGAAAAGTTGTTGCTTCTTGATGATTTTAATCTTTTTCTTGGTAAAGATTGCGAGATGTGGAGTGTGATCGGTCATTTTGGCGTTAGTGGAATGAATGCAAAAGCTACTTCATATTACCAAAGATACAATTATAGAAACATGATAACTTCACCATCATCCATAGACAATATCTGTGTGATGTTTGCAGAGTGTGTTGGTTGTGTGGTCCAGAATATGACACTGACTACAAGTTGATCTGGGGCAAGTTCAAGATGCCTATTACATGTAGTAGTCAAGGCTCAGCTCTCTGACTAGTTGAGTTCAAACTAAAACGGAAATAGAAGCCTAGAAAGTTGGTTTATAAGAAGGTAGGGATGTTCCATTATGCCTAGATTGCCATGTATATTCTCTGGGTTCTGACCAATCGCCGGTCCATGAGTTGATAATCTATTATACAAACACTGTTTAATTCAAGCAAGAAACCTATCGACTATTTGGAGCCCTTTATGCCAGTAAGTGCCAACTTGATTCTACAATGCCTGTTTATAAAAGATTTGTATGGCTGGAGTAAAGGAAACAGATCGAATTGATGTGGCCAGACATAAACAGCCAAATGTGTGTGCAGCCTTTATTGAAAGGCTCAATAGTCTCAACTTCAACTTGGGAGAACATTACTCAGTAGGCGTAGAAGAACTTGGTCCTAGAACCAGGAAACATCAAGACTAGTTTGATGATAATGACCCTTATATCAGCCAGCTACTGGAAACCAAGCAGATTCTGCGTTAAAAGCCATTTGAACAGAATCATATAACCCTGCCAGCTGACGAGAAAGCCTACAAGGGATCACAAATTGACCATGCAATGTGAACTTTACATGAAAAAAAATGAGTGGTGGAGAAACATATCTTCCGATATCCAGGAAGCCTTCAACACCAAAGACTCGTTGATACAACAAATCTTCAGTTCATGAACATACTTGTAGGTGCCCTTGAGGTCCAGGGATGATGCCAATACTTTCAAAGTATTAACAAAATCCTCCAACGATAGGAGTGAGCACTTCAGTGAATAATCCTTCAGCAGTTGACTACAGTGTCATAGAGAACCTCCCACAGCGTGAGATTGTGCATTAAATGGATCAACTGTTTTCTTCTGATGAGATTATACTGATAATTAATCAGATTAACTAGCAAAGCACCTGACTGAGACAGTATTCTGGTTGGAATGTTGAAGGTCGGAAGCAAGGATATAATAGAAGCAATAACAATCTTCTTCATCAATAGATGGAATGGGACTCTGACTCCACAAGATTGGATCGATGGTATCCTGTTATTCTTACACAAGGGAAAGGTTGACAAATTGATATGCGGTAACTATTGTGGTATCACCTTATTGGAGGCTGGTGGTAAGGTGCTCGCAAGACTCTTGCTTAACAGACTGATGGAGGATATTTGTCCGGTTGCTATGAGAAACCCAGAGCGGTTTTAGGGGTGAAAGAGAGGCAGTTGATATAGTCCTTGCTGCAAGAGAGGAGTGTATTGAGCAGAAAGGAGGGTAGAAAGTGAGTAACCTGGGTTTACTTTCGGCAGCCTCTAAACTCTTGCTTCCCTTATTTTGTCCTTTAGTCCTCACATTCCATGAGCGATGTTTCTGACAAAGGGGGAAGAATTGCTGTTTTCTGAGTCGGAACCTATCCATCTAACACTTATCGTTGGTTTGTTTTTTACCTTGAAGTAGTAGTATTTTTTTAGCTCCTTACATCATGTTGATAGACTGAAGATTTGTCGTATCAATGAGTAAAACACTTTTGAGTCTTTAGTTTTTAAGGTTTGCTGGATATCGGAAGAGTTTGAATTACCTACTAGACATCATCTTCGAGTGTCTTCGGTCTCTCTGTACAAGGGTTTGTCAGGACAACATAACATGAGGATACTTCACCCTACAAGTAAATCCTGACCAAATATTCAAAATAACATTATGCGTTGCTCAAATAAGATCCCTTCGATATGGCTATACACTGGCTCACATGAAGAATGGTGCACCTTCTCCTAGTAATGTTACCTCGAGTAACAACATTTAGCTGGATACTCCACCAGACTAGGTGAATTATTGTCCTGGAATACAGTAAAACCAAGAGACCACAAGAAAGATATACTATAACAGAGGGGAAAATTAATGTTCTTAACTTCTTTACTAACACAATGTTTGAAAGGTAAAGCGAACTTTAATAGAATATTCGAATAGCTATGTATCTCATATAGATATTAAGTGTTAGCCCCGGAAAGCGGCCCCCTTGATTTCTGAGAACTTTGACTGAAGTAAAATGAAACAAAAAGTGATAATACTTTGAAAAATAGAGTGTCTGCTTAAATTCACGAGCATGGTCAAGCAGTTGCATCGGTATGTGAAAGTCCAAGTTTCATTTTGCGGCCATCCATCTGATGAAATCCCTAATGACAATTGCACAAACCAGGGCGATATTTTTGCTCCCACGCTTTTCTCCATCTTCTTTGCTGCTTTGCTTGCACATGCTTTCCAGGAATGTGACAGTGGTATCCGTGTGCGATTTTGAACTGTTGGAGAAGGTTTAACGTTAAACCCGAAACTTCCAAGACTCTGATCAGAGAGCTTCTCTATGAAGATGATGCTGACTTCTTGGTGCACACACGGATGTTGACATGCAGCACATCATGCGCCGCTTCTCGGTTTCCTGTACAGTGTTTCGTCTTACAATCAGCCTCACAAAGAAAAAAACCCTGTTTATCCCTGCAGCTGGGGAATCGTAGACCGAGCCTAATATCTTGGTTCGTGTAATAAAATTGGGAGTGGTTGACAGCTTTATTGACCTGGGCAGCACACTGTTAGTAGATAGCTTCTTGAATGCTGAGATACATCTACACATCCGTGCACAGCTTGAGTAGGTATGTTCATACCAGTTGAGGATACAACAGAGGGTGGTCCCTTATGGTTTCTTCTTGTCTTGCTCTGTCGGGCTGAGGTATGGTTCTGCTCAGTCTCATAAGATCTACTCTCCTAGGCTTTACCTTCTCTTTGAGAAGAGGTCAGTTTACTGCTAATCGCCTGAGGCGCCTTTATTGGGGAATACCGACTGGCTTACTCATGCCTTTTTTGTAGGGCAGAGTGTGCTAATCCTAGTGCACTGACTTTTCAAAACCACACATGACCTTGTGTCTAACCTCCTGGAGAGGATGTAAATAAAAAAAACATCTGCACATTCATAAAGCAGAAATGTCTAAGATGTATGCTCAACATAAAGTGGCAGAGCAGAACTCTTTACACTGTCACTGATTATTGAGTCTTTAGTAACATGCTCTCAAATTCCCTGGCAGGACATGTGGTTTTCACACATGAGGGATGATAGACATCTGAAGCAACTATTTGACAGTGAGTTAAACTTAGAAAACGTCCTCAACACAAACCGAAGAAGAGGTACACGGTCAGCATTAGGAACAACCTCAAACTCATGAGTCTTGATGCGGGCAACTGGAAAGAGATAACTTTAAATACTATTTCTAGGTGATTGCCTCTTTAGCCTTTGTAGGAAATCACCTAGAGATGCTGTCTTGATAAAAGCACTGAATCCCATCACCTCACGGAGTTAGTGTCAAGAAGGGCATTCGGCCTATACACAAATCTTGCATCAACTAAGGAAATGACTACGAAAGAAAATCTGTTGCATTTCAGATTATGTAGTTTGAATAATGACCTAGCCATGGATAGGTTAGTTTGGAAGTAAATTTCTAAAAGCTGTCCAACACATGCCAGCATGTAAAACGAACGTTAAGCTGAATATAATGATGATGAGTGGTGGAGGCATATAATGGACAGTTGTAGGGCTTTTGAAGAAAATAGTCTGGAATCTGAGCAACTCAAACGTCAGCTCCGGAATGATGATAATCATGATTTAGATGTAAACATCAAAAGCTGGAAGTGTGAATTCTGTCAATGTGTACTTCTCTGGAAGGTGGCTCATGTGAATTACCTGAAAAACAAAAGCATGAGATCAAACCCATCCAAAATATTTCCCAATGTCAGACAATCTGTTTCATGTGTGATAAGGTCTTTAAATCCAACTCTGCACTTACAAGACATGGTTGTAGAAAAAAAAAACTCATCTCAAAAGACGACCCTATTAATGTTATGGAAAGCATTCTATGGCGATGCAGATCTGCAGCTGGTTCAAAAAGCCACCTCCAAAATCATGAAAGAGGAAGGGAAGACAGTAGAAAAGCATGATGAGACTGCAATCATGTGTGAAAGTTTTTTACAAATGTTGGTAGCCTCACTTCTTTGCCTCACTTCTTTAAATATACATTTTTTTCTCGTTGGAACTGCACTGATGTTGCATTACCCCCCTCTCTCTCTCTCATATATATATATATATATATATATGGAAAGAGAAAGAGAATTTGAATATTTACTATTACCTATATTTACTTTTAAAACAACCCCTAGATTGTATCCAACAGTGTAGTGTTAAAATAAATCATTTCTTAAAACTCTTAACTTCACATTTTTAGTATTAATTATCTTTGCCGTCGAGTGCATCCAACGTGTGTAAAAATATAAACAAAATAAATATTCTTGGGTAGCGCAGTGAGAGGACAGCTAGTATATACAAACTAATGACTCGGAGTTCAATTTATACCATTAGAAATAAACTGTTAGTACATTATTAATATTATTATTAGTATTATTCGTAGTAGTAGTAGAACTTTTTTTATTTAGATAAACATGAATTGTTTCTATTTAAATGGCATGAAAGAATTTATCAGTGTTATACCGTTATAGTGAAGGTTGGCATGAATCCAAAAAGAAAGTTGGCTATGTATGTAGAACTATGCCGCCGCTGCCCACTCGACAATCGCCGATCCAAATGCGGTTTTCTTCTCCTTCATCTTCTGTTCTGACCGTGTCGTTTTGGCGATGTCCGAGGACGTGAGTACTGGTTTACAAGAGAAAAACAAAACAACGCCGACTCACAAGAAAAACACAAAGTACGATACATTGTGTATAAATCAGTTGAGTATGTGTGTGATACCGTCAGCGTAGAAAAGGACCCCCCAAATGTCGTCTGTGGATAGCTGTCTGTCGAGGCATCATTGTCGTTCGGTTGATTAGCTCATCTCATCGATCTGCTCTGAGCCGCAAAAAAAACTGCCTCAAACAACTATGACTACTCAATATATCAACTCCGACTGGAAATTCCAAACGCCCAGTCCTTGTCCCAGAGTGACTGATAAGCGAAAAATGTTGTGCAAAACTATTCTGGTACAGGTATTCTTCTAGTTATATATATATATATATATAAAATATGAAACTAAAAGTATACTTTTAGAGGATAGAACCTATAGTGAAATAGTTTAAGCTTAATATATGAGATAGAGCAATTATGAAGATAAATGAAAGAAGAGAGATAAACATGTACGAATGACAAATCTATTTCAACTTCGATTGTTCAATGCAAGGTGTACTCGGTAAAAACATGTTTATTTTTCTTTCCTTACGCCAAGGCTTTTCAAAGATTAAAATCTTATCAGACGGAATTACATAGATAGATAAGTTGGCAGTGGAAAAGCCAAAATTCAAAATTTGAACAAATATAAAGTAATGGAGAGTAAGAGTGTGCATGTAAAAATATGGAGTCTGTCCAGTTGGTGAATGTCCGTAGATAAGGTGTCCGATGAAAGGAGATTTAAAGATGGAAAAAAGGGGTTTCGTGAAGGCAGCATTGAAAATGTTCAAAAATGAATTAAATTCAATGGAAAGATGTTTAGTTCAATCGCAGATGGAAAGCACTTATTCAGATGTAATTTTGAGAATTAGGGCCATTTTAAAATACTTCCGTGGACCGAACATTAGACCTTAACTCTGAATCCTTCAGCCCCTACCACAAACCAAATTTAACTCTTTTCTATGTACACAAGCTATCTAACCACCAAAAATCCATCATTAATTCAATAGTCCCTTCAGTCTCTAATAGAATTTCAAAGTTATCTGCTAATAAATCTATCTTCAAACAAAATTCCAACTTCTACAATAACGCACTACTTAATTCGGGATACACTGATAAAATTAATACGAAAATAATCCTGTTGGCCAGAAAAAACAAACCTTTTAACTGTAATTACACACAAAATGGCAATACAGGATAAAAAGTGGACAAATACTACACTACCCAAGAAAACCAAAACATATATAAATAGACCCACAAAAACTATCAATATTGACAAACTAGCTGACCCTCAAGAACATAGTAAAAATAAAAGAATTAGAAGAAAGAATAGTATTTGGTTTAATTCACTCTATAACTGCAATGTGAAAACAAATATCGCTAAGGAATTCTTCAAAATTTTAGATAACTCATTCAAGCATCCGCATAAATACAGCATTATTTTAAATAAAAACTATTAAAATTTCCTACTCCACAATTCCCAATATAGCACAAACCATCATCACATCTAATAAGAAAAATATTAAATCTGCCCAGTAACCAGCACCTACTATACACCCTACTAATAATTGTAACTGCCAGAAATCTAGGGAATGCCCGTTAAATGGCAATTGCATACAAAGTAAGTCATATATGCCTGTACTGTTAAACAATTCCCCCAAAACACCATTATGCAAACAGACACCAATATACAAATTTTCCCCTCACCCTATAACTCTCCACTTCCCCAACTCCCTGTACCAAACGACACCCTAAATAACACCTCTTACACTAACCAACAACCCCCGCTAACTAACAATAACCTTGATCTCACCCCTCAAATTTTCTCATCTTCTCAACCTATCAATTCCAACTTAACTTTGCCCCAGAATTTGAACATACAAACCCAAAATATCGCCGATACTATAAATAACACAAATACTATAACAACAACCCCATAAAAAATACACACTTACATTGGGGCAAGTGCCTTCCCCATCAAGACCCGAATCTCAAACCATATCTACTCTTTCAAACATAATAATAACAATGCCACTGGCACTTCCGTATCCAATCTAATAAAAAGTTTTAACAGTAAAAACACTCCCTACTCCCTACATTGGACAATATTAAAAAGGTCTAAATCCTACACCCCAGGATCCGCTTTCTGCCAACTATGTACATTAGAAACATTTATGATAGCTACAGCAGCTAAAAGCAAAAATATTATTAACACTTAAAATGAACTTATCTCAAATTGCAGGCACAAGCGAAAATTTAAATACATAAATTTCATTACTCCATCTGACACACCTCCTCCCAGCCAATAACCCCCTCTCTAACATGAGACTAATTCTTAAATTCTATAATTTGTTAATTTTTTAATTCTTAACTTTTCCAACCTTACAAATAACCATCTCAATCACATAGCGTACCCTCCCTTGTACACCTAATAACTCTATTAACCCATAACACTTAATGTAAATTGAGAACTAATATTATTCTCCTCCACTCCACTAATCCTTAACATTCTAATTCCTATCCCCCTTTTTTTCAATTATCGGCCTACCCTCGCACACACTCATCCATTGCCTTTTTTTTTTATCTCCCTTGTATTCGATCCATCGACTCTGTATACGCTTCACTCTACCGACAATATTTTTCTCATAGATTCCATTACTCTCACCTTTAAACTACGCTCCCTGATTACTCCTATAATAGTCATTTGCCCCCCTTAAAATCTGTTTATTATTCCAACACACTAGTTCATCACTTAGGTTACATAATTCAACCCAATCCTACCACATAATCCTTATACTAGAACTCAATTGTTGCAATCAGACCAACGCTGTTCCCAATCCTAACCTCAGTTATACATTAAAGTTTCTTATTTAGTCATGCATTTAATATTTAACTAACTGGGAATTCTTTAAAGTCTTTACACATTCAACTCTGAAATACTAGTTTTTGTCCGAATTATTACATATTAAACACGTGAATTCCAGATTTCCATTTATATGAACCCTAATTTCCCAATTGGAACCCTTTTAAATTTTCTGAATTATATATAAGTTTGTATAAAAATCCGTTTTAATTACGCCCTCCCCTTCAGAATTATTTACTTATTGACCTGAATTCACTTCTGTTTTTAGCTTATGATAACCCCACCCCAACTCGCACCTGATTTATTGCTTACTAGCAATGAACAGTAACCAAACAAACCCTTCCCTTTCTCTTCTCCGGCATCAGTCATAGTTGATTTAACTAACCCTATCACCCACCTTCTTTATCTTTTATCTTTATCTCTTTTCCCACTTCTTCACTTGGCTTTGTCTCCAACCAGAGCTGCAGCTTTTCTTAGACTTGATCGAAGTCACTACTTAAATTCCCGACTGCCTGCGTTTAATATACACAGCTCATTCTCAACTTCTGAAAAACTACTTTCATTCTCGGTCCATGGAAGTATTTTAAAATGGCCCTAATTCTCAAAATTACATCTGAATAAGTGCTTTCCATCTGCGATTGAACTAAACATCTTTCCATTGAATTTACTTTATTTTTGAACATTTTCAACGCTGCCTTCACGAAACCCCTTTTTTCCATCTTTAAATCTCCTTTCACCAGACACCTTATCAACGGAGATTCACCAACTGGACAGACTCCATATTTTTACACGTACACTCTTACTCTCCATTACTTAATATTTTTTTCAAATCTTGAATTTTGGCTTTTCCACTGCCAACTTATCAATCTATGTAATTCCTCTGATGATAAGATTTTAATCTTTGAAAAGCCTTGGCTTAAAGAAAGAAAAATAAACATGTTTTTACCGAGTACACCTTGCACTGAACAATCGAAGTTGAAATAGATTTGTCATTCGTACATATTTATCTCTCTTTCATTCATTTATTTATATATATATATATATATATATATATATATATATAAGCAATCTTCTGAGTTTCCCTGTTTTTGTACTGCTACTACTACTTCATCATCATCATCATCATCATCGTCATCGGTTTAACGTCGTTTTTACATGTTGGCATGTGTTAGACAGCTTTTAGAAACTGACTTTTAAACTAACCTATCTTTGCCCAGGTCTTTGTTTATCTCTCTCTCTAAAATCCATGCTTCCCCCTATGTTTTCCTTGACCTTCCCCTGCCAACTAACCCTACCACCTCAACTCTTCTGCATATATTAACCCAACCACCCCCATTCATTCTTTTGACATGACCAAACTAACAAAGTCTCCTATTCTGCACATGCCTCCCTATATTGACTAGATTTAATCTTCCTCTGAGGTCATTAGATTTAATCCTGTTATTAAGACTCACATTACACATCCATCATATCATTCTCACAGCATAATTTCCCTTCATGCAACACATATCTTCAACCTGGTCAGGTTTTACTTCCATACATAATCACACTGCACACATTTGCCTGATAGACTCTTCCCTTGGTCAACAGTGGTAACGCTCTGCTAGTTAGTACTGTCAGAATTTCCCTGAACTTACTTGATCCACTCTTAACTCTTGCTATCACACTAGCACCTGCGCCACCCTGTGCTCCAATAGTATCACCAAAGTAACAAAACTTCTCAATAGCTTTACCATCCAAATATACTTTGTCCACATCTGAGTTCTCATCCGTCTCCATTGTCTTACACTTCTTGAACACAAACTGGTTATCATTTCTCAACCTATCTGTAATTTCACTGCACTTCTTGTGTACCTAATGCTTACAAGTACCACAAAAAATTGAGTTACTCCAAATTCCCTTTCCACAAACTGAGTATGGGAACTTTCCTCTTTCTGGGGGATTTCCAACACCACAACCACTGATCATCACTTTGGTCTTGGTAACATTCACTCTCAGACCTTTACTTTCCATAGCGTTCCTCCAAGTCTTTAACTTAACAAATAGACCTATTGTTTCACAGGCAAGCAATAAATCACCAGTACCAAACATCTCTTCTGGACAACTCGCATGAAACTCCCTGGACATCGCTTCTAAGACACCAATGAAAAGCAACGGATTCAGTACAGATCCCTGATGTATTCTCACTTTAATATTAAAGCTGTCACTAAATGTGCTGTTAATTCTAACACAACTTAAAGCATTTCTGCACATTGCTGGAACAACCTTCAGCAATTACTTGCTTACCCTTCATTTATGTAAAGCCCATCACTGTCAAAAAAGCAAAATGCAGGTTCTTCTTCTTATCAAGATACTTCTCTTGCATTTGTCTCAGGATAAATTTTGTCTCAGTAGTACTTTGCCCAGTCAAATCATCATGAAATGTTCATCTAACTTTTTATTTGCTGCTCACTTATTCTCTCAATCACTTTCAGGACTTGATCCATCAACTTTAAGCTTCCGTAATTACCTCTATCCAGAACTCTTCCTTTATTCTTGTAATAGTTCACAATTGTACTAAGATTCAAGTCTTTTGAAACAACCTCTTTTTTATGATCTGATTCGTCAAGTCTGTGATCATCTTAATGCCGGTTTCATCCGCAGTCTTCAACAGTTTCGCAAAACAATACTTAAGGATCCTGCAGCTGAACCCTTTTCTTAATCTTACTCACAGTTTTTCGGTACCATTTCCTTCTCAATTCTTAGTGCAGGTCTCCAACTTTGAGAGTTTCTCGGTCCCATGAAAACTTAGTATTCAACAATCTCTTATAGAAGAATTTCCAAGCATCCCTCTTGTCCTGTTTATTTTTTGCTAACACTCTGAATGCACTTCTCTGTAATGATATCCATATTTGGCTTTGACATCTGTTTAGCTATCTTGAATATTTTATTCTTCTGACTTCCATTTATAGCATATCTGGAAACGTAGCTTGCCCAGTCTCCACCTTGGCTTTGTAGATTGCTTCTTTTTTTTTGCTGTCCTCTTTGCCACTAGATACATATGCTTATTCACTAAACCTTTTCCCTACTCACTCCATTATTTGCTCATTCCACCACCGTCACTATGTCCACCCACAAGTCTGGTCTGTTACCTTGGACAGTGCATCCTTCAACTTCTTCCACTCTTCTTCCACAATTGTTGAAGCCGATCCAATAACACACCACTCCATTAGTCGCAAAACTTGCTTTCATCTGTTCTTCATTCAACTGCCACAACTTTCTCTTCACCTCATTTTGCTTAATTAGAGAGTAATAATCGTTTGGTTTAGATACAATTGATACCCCCTGGAAGCATACCCGAATAATTAGTTTATACTGAAGCAAGGGTTGCACAATCTCACCACCGCGCTTCTCCTGAGCTGGTATAGCTTAAGTCCAATGGCAAGGAACAATACAAATCGACCAGAAACAATGTTGGAATAAACAGAAAAAGACTGATGTTATTTGGGAGTTTTCCTTCTCCTAGACTAGTTGCCCTACCAAATCTTGAGAGTCCAGTCTACCCAACTATTTCAAGCATAGCAAGTAGAAAGAGAAACGAATTTAACTTTATAATTTATTTATTAGGTTTTAATTTTCATGCAATTCCCATGTTTTTCCGATCGTTTCCTTTAACGTTTGCATTTACTTTACTCATCAATCTGGTAGTGATGAATTTGTTTCAAGGAGATCGTGCATTTTTGGAAAACATGACCCACTCCCTCCACCAAGTAACTGATGACTGTCCAGAAGCACAATGTGTGTAATGTGACAAAGTCTTACCTCATGAGAAGTGAAATATCAGATTTTTTTTCTTTCTCCCAAACTACTTGTCCTATCAAGGCTTGTGTCTAGTCTTCATCATCATCATCATCATCATCATCAGCACCACCACCATCATCATCACCAACACCAACAGTATAAGCTCTGTTTTACTTGCTATGTTTATACATGTAGATATGATATTATTAAAAAAAACATTTGCAAAGTGAAAGGTGCTGATGATATACGCTACTCTTTGACAACAATATAGGAGATGCCTTCTACAATACATTGTAGTACCTATCACTTTGTACAAAAAACGGAATTGTCTTTGACAAAAATAAATTACAATTTTGCCAGAATGTGGTTCAGTTTGGAGGCCTTCAAATGACATTATCAGGAGTTGTCCCTTCTGAATTTCTTTTCAGTGCAATTACAAACTTCCCTATCCCAAAGAATATAACTGATACAAGGTTTTGGTTTGAATTAGTTAACCTAGTAACATCGCACATTCCCTAAGCCTTATTATAATGTCTCCATTTCAAGACATTGTTAAACAAAGTTTATAATGTCTCCCTTTCAAGACATTGTTAAACAAAGTTTATAATGTCTCTCTTTCAAGACATTGTTAAACAAAGTTTATAATGTCTCCCTTTCAAGACATTGTTAAACAAAGTTTATAATGTCTCCCTTTCAAGACATTGTTAAACAAAGTTTATAATGTCTCCCTTTCAAGACATTGTTAAACAAAGTTCACACTTCATTTGGAATCAAGATCTTGAGGATGCATTTTGCTAATCCAAGCAAGTCATTGTGGATTTGATAAAGAAGGCTGTTACAACCTTTGATATTAACAGAACAATCAGCCTTGCTCCAGACTGAAGTAAAAAAGGCATAGGTTTCCTGCTGTTACAGAAGCACTGTACATGTCCCACGAAGAAAGCAATGGCATGCTGCCCTGAGGGCTGGTACATCGTGTTTGCAGGCAGCAAATTTTGTACTAATGCAGAGTGCGAATACACACCCATTAAAGGGGAAGCAGCTGCAATCGCCTGGGCATAAGATAAGATTCATTAAGGGCTCCCCTAACGTAATAGTAGTAACACACCATCCCCCGCAATCCAGTCTCCGTCTCCACAATGGATGCCCTTACTTTCCTATTCTCCACTCCCCCCTCCTCCCAAGACCTCCATTACTCGGAAAAATTAAATGCCATGGTGGAATTAGCAACCTATCAAGTCATGGCTTATTACAACGATGCAATCCTATCATCTGTTCATGTACGTGCATCATGCCGAAATGATCAGTGTTACACAACTGATCAACACTATAAAACTAGGATTTTCCTCCAAATGTTCTCCTACCGAACTGGAGATCTGCAACTTCTGGGAAATACGCCATCGTCTTAGTACCAACAAGAGCTTAGCACTGATAGATAAGAGAATCGTGGTGCCCAAATCTCTCAGAGGAAAAGTACTATGCTGTTTATACTCAGCCTACCAGGGTATGGTTGGCATGAAGGCCCTTGCTAATGACTCGATATATTGGCCCAGTATGAACGTATCCATACAAAACTTCAAAAAAGATTGTCTCATATGTACAAGCATCACCCCAAGTTAGCAACGTAAACCACTCGCATTAGTCCCGGACCCAGATTGGAATTTCCAGCAGATAGTAATATACCTCTTCCACGTCATACATATTGCATATCGTGTTTGTGCAGATAGACTCACTGGCTGAACTATTTTCTACCATCAAAAACCAGGTCATGCCATCACTTCAAAACTAATATCCATTTGCTAGAAACTATTCCAAATATATGGTACCCCAGAAGAACTAAGAAGCGATGGTGGCCTACCTTTTAATTCCAACATATTTTCGCAGTTCCTCAAGACATGGTGTGTGAAGCAGAGACAGTCGTTAGTAGCAAACCCTCAAACTAATGACTGAGCAGAGCTTGCTGAAAAAACAGGAAAAAGACATAATTTATTCAATAATGACAATGTCGCCTGAGCCATATTGCAATATCATAACACCCCTATCCAAGGCATTGGTCTATCTCGGGCATAACTTTTGCTTCATCGCCGACTTCATGACTTCATACCATCCCAACCCACACTATATAAACTGCACACAAAATGGATAGCTGTAACTCGGAACTGCATGATAAATCTGCCTTGACGCTGCAATGCTCACCTAACAGAGTGGTGCAACTGCACAGCACATACTCTCCGCAACTCTGAGAAAGAGAAATAGTCTTGATGCAATGCCCAAACAATCATCGATAGCAGACAACAGACCAAATTGTCGAAACTCTCCCTAATCATCGATATCGGATTAGGAGTAAAGTGTAGTATCTGTTCTGATGGGGCACTTAGTCTTTTTCTCTCGTCGACCATTGAAAGAGAAATCGTTTTAGACTGAGGCAATTTTTTAAATTTTTGCTCCAATCCAGAGTTTCCCGTTTTTAGGAAGCTGGATTTTCCCCTACATTAAAAGCCGACCTTGTGTCTATCTCTGCCCTCGTGGGGAGGCAAGTAAATAGGAACACTTTGGGATTTCCATACATCTGGTACACTTATGCTGCAAACCGGAGGAAGCGTAAGGATATAGCCAGGACATCCAACATCGAAATCCGCCTGGGCATTGTCCAGGCTACTCCCTCACATTCAACCAGGCCAAATGGAACTAATTTTTCCCCAAAGACAATTACGCTTTTCTTTTTTAACTTTAACAATGTGTAACTCAAAATAATATTATAGTCAATCCCGGGCAACATGAGATAGGTACGGCTAGTATATGAAGAATCAAGTTGACATCGGCATTAGAACTTTATAATAGATTTTCAACTCATTGAATAACAGTCAATAAAAACCCAGAGAATGAACTTGTTCATCTAAGCACAATGGAACATCCCAGCGTTCTTATAAACCAGCTTTCTGGGCTTCTGTCAAAGTTTATTTAGTTGAGCTTAACTGGTCAAACAGCCGAGAACTGACTATTAAATTCAATAGTATATATATATATATATATATATATATATATATATATATATATATATAAATATATATGCCTCTTTCTCTTTTGCTATTTTTATCTCTTAAGAGTCAAAGAAAAATGAAATATACATGCATCATCGCTTGCTGAAATTCATACATTTTTATCCCACTGTAGATCTTAATTGAAACCTACTTTTACGTCTATGTCACAAAATGATATGAGTTTTACTGGGAGGTCTGCGGGCCGGATTGCAATAATAAAGCATAGCAGGGTGACGGGCCGGACGCTAAACCTTTGTGGGCCGGATGTGGTTTGCGAGCCGGAGGTTGCCCGCCCCTGCTTTAGAGTATTCTGAAAGCTTGGCATTTATTAACAGGTCTAAAGTTGTCTCAGTATTATTTCGTCTTCCACCACAACTGCAAAAAACTTTCCTTTTTTTCCTCCGTGTGTATAACATGAAACGGGACTTCCATGAAGATAGTTTGTTTCCCCAAACTTCCTATTTGTGGAACGCAACACAACGGGACTCTTTCCCTTCAGACGACAACATGGTCGTCTTCAAATCAAATGTCAATAAATACTCGTCATTAACCGGCTTCATAAGTAAAGATATTTTCTTCATTCTGTTCATCAATTTCGATCCTCTCATAATCTTCTTCATAATTTAGCTGACAATCCATCCATTTCATAAAAAATAAAATAAAACCTTGAAACACGTACTCCAGCTAACGGCTGAATACAAGTAATTGGTATTCTTATAAAGTTTTTAATGTGCTAATCATCAAATATGTTTTTTGTCTCTAATTAGTGGCACAATTAAATAAATGATCAAAATAATGTCCTGTTTGTTGTGTACAAAATAACATCCTATATTTCGCGACATCTAAAGAAGCTCACTTAAACAATAGTAATTTACCTTGCGACAGCTTCAGTAATTTTCGTAAAGATGCGACACCGATTTTCCGGCAACTGATGATCCGGAACCTCTTTTAATCTGGACAAAATCATGAGCAGGCACTTGATAATCCCGCTGCTGTTAGATTAGTTTACTGGGCGGACAACAGATGGCTCTGTGTGCAGGACGCCATCAATTTGCTTACACTGCAACTGCTGGTGGTAGTCACGTTTTATTTCGAGATATCTTATTTTGTTTAAATTTAACCCTAGTTATGGCTTCACAGCCAATTTCAAGTGGTAGTTGCAGTGCTAAATGTAAACACCAGTCTAATAAAAAAAAGAAGTTTTTAGCAACCTGTGATATTTAAAAAAATTTTTTTTTTTTTTAATGGAAATCGCTCCAGACATGGCATGAAGCCACTTGATGTAAGGTACTAAAAAAAAAAAAATACCACTTCAAGGTCAAATCCCAGCCAACGATAAATGTTATATGGATAGATTCTGACCCAGAAAACAGCAATTCTTTCCCCTTTGTCAGACACATCGCTCATGAAATGCGAGGACTAAAGGACAAAATAAGGGAAGTGAGAGTTACAAGGCTGCCGAAAGTAAACCCAAGTTAGTCACTTTCTACTCTGTGTATAATTAGTTGGTTAGTGGTGTGTTGATGTATTATTATTAAGGTGAAATTGGACGGACCAGCTAAATTGTTAATCCGGAAAATTGGTGTTGCCTCCACTGTTGTATATTGCTGCTGAACTTAAAAGAATGACGACAAACACATAGGTATAAAAATATAATGATATATTTTTAATATTTGGTAGCGGTGAATGAGTATTGATTTACTCCTCTCCAGGAGTTAGGCACAAGGCCAGTTTTTATCTCTCACAAGTAAGATGTGACCCAAGGTTGGGTCGGGAAAGTGGGGTTTAAAAATTGCCTGGGCAGCCCCGTCGGCATTCCCCGGTAGGGGCGCCTCAGGCAGTAAGCAATAAACTTACTTCATTCCCAAAGAGGGGAGGCGAAGCCTGGGAGGGTGGACCTCCTAAAACTGCACAGGAAGACCCATAGACCGGCGTAAATCAAGCCCCGAAGGCCAAGACAATACCAGTCTATGGGGTGCAGTATCCATCGGAACAGATACTACACTTTGATCTTAGCCAAAAGGCCAATAACAACAAATCAGTCAGAGGGTGCACGGGAGTTGATGGAAGTTCATTTCTCGAATTCACTAACCGGCTGCCTTTCTACCGATCTCCTTTCGTCCCACTTAATATAACATTTTTGAACACCCACACATCCACAACTGCAACAACAATTCTGGGATCTCACCTACACACTCAATGTAGCCACGCTCACCCCTTCGATCCATTTTATTGTTTATTTAGCAACTGGTGTGTTTTCATATGGTGTGCCTGCAGGTGACCTTTGCAGGTGTCTCTCGGCCGGGTGGGTGTCTGTGTCCATCAGTTGGGGTTTATTTCTTTCTGCCAGGTATTATGTCCGCTACCCTTAACCCGAGATTAAACACTGTATTACTGTGTGCATAAAATATGTTTTATTTTTAATCCATTCAAGTACACAACATTCAAGTAAAATTTTAATACATATTTCAATGAGTAAAAAAAATTAACTAATCGATTCAGTTACCATGTATTTATTTACTACTAGTTGTATCTACCTAGTGCCGCTCGGGATGCATTGAAGTTATTTTAGTTTTTAATTTTTTTTTTGTTTGCACGTTTTTTAAACTTATACAGAAAAAGAAATAAAATTTTAGTTGTAAGGGAGACAACTCTTTTTATATTCTTTAATAAAAATCAGTTATTTTCATTGCCGAATTTCATTTTTTGGGTTCAATTGAAAAATGTTTGTCTTTTACCAGTTGTCCAGGCAAGACTGCATAATTAAAAAAAAAAATAAACTGTAGTGAAGTCTGTTATTATAGTGCCAATATAACATGTCAGTACAACAAGAAAAAAAGGAATATTGGCTATTGAGAATCAAAGTTTTGTATGTCAGCTTAAATGCTATTTAGGTCCAACTTTTAAAATCTCACAAAATAACTTGATATGCTAGAAGAAGAAGAAGATATGAAAACGATTACTTTTTACACAAATAGTTGATGTTATCCCTTCAAATAAAAAAAATATGAAAAAATGAAATTTAAATTAAGAACGAAGAAAATAGAGGAATTTATTTTTCTCTTTCATGCATGAAAAATGAAATTTTACTGTTATCAGCAGAGAAAATGTGCCATGCAGTGTTTCTCTTTCTATTCTCAGGATGAAATAGTTCCAATGTGTAAGAGCAAAGTGTAGCATCTGTTCTGATACCACACTTCATCTTTTCTGTCCTCTGTCAGTAAAAGAGAAATCCTTCTAGACTAAGGCAATTAAAATTTTTGTCCAAATCCAGAGTGACCCTTTTTTGGGGAGGCTGGAATTTTCTCGCATTAAAAACCGACCTTGTGTCTAACTTTGCTCTCGTGAGGAAGCAAGTAAATAGGGATACTCAATCAGTTTTAGATGAGTAGATTATTGTAAAGTTTTAAGGTTCATCTGTAGAACACATTACGATGGGACTACTTCCTGCAGGCTACAACATGGTCATTTTCAAATCCAATGTCAACAAATACTTGTCATAAACCGTCCCCACAAATAATCAAACTTCGTTCATTCCATTCATCATTTTCAATCTTCTCATAATATTCATCATGGTTCAGCTAACAAATTTATCTCTCGTTGACCTTTGTCGTTATGTGACGTTTGGCCTTGATAAGTAGTGACTCATTTAGGAAAAAAAAAAATTTCTCCATTTTTGGAAAAAAAGTATATATCACAATTTATGATGACGTAAGAAAGATATTCTCGATTACTTCATAATTTATTTAAAATCTTTTAAATATCACAGGAATATATCGCTTGACGATCGGATGAGTTTCTTATACAGGGTGGGCAAAAATAAGGGTCCTATTTTTAAAAATTCATAACTTTTTTATTTATTGATTTTTTTTTTTTTTTTTTTTAGAATAAGTAAAGGACCCCTTCCGAAGCAAGCATGAGCCGTATTAGCCCTAAGGAACGTACCCTCATTTAGAAAACATTATTTTTGCTTAAAAAACTCAAAACAGTGTAAAAAACAATACTTTAGTTTTTGTAAGTTTTAAGAAGTGTTTTCCGGCTAAAATTTGTTTTGTTTATTTCAAAAAATCTCGGAAGGGTCAGTCTACACACACATAAAGTTTGGTGAGTTTAACTTTTATTTTGTGGAAGTTATTCAAATTCAAGTTATTCAAATTTAAAGATAGGACCCTTATTTTGGCCCACCCTGTAGTTTTAAATACAGTAACTTTTCAATTATAGTTATCTCCCTTGGATTTCTCGATAAGATGCGCCAATTCCATCTGTGCGTTTAACTGCTGTAGTATGGTTAACAGAGCAGAAATCGGGAGGGGGGGGGATATACAACAGATAACTGTTATTAAACACGTTAAAATTTAAATTTCTATCGACTTGTATAGTTTGAAAGTTCTGAAACTAAGTTTTGTTATTTAAAAATTTGTTTCATTACTTTCACTTGACCGATCGCGAGTCAAAGATGGCGGTCGATTTTTTGGAGGTGGTCGCTGATTTCAAACTTAAAAGATAGTAAAAAAGGCTTATTATATGGTCACTTGTAACCTTAAGTCCGGGGTTGGTTGCAGTCGGATTAGGGTAAGCTTTTTTTAAATTATTATCTTTTAGGCCTGAAATTAGCGACCACCTAAAAAAAAAATACTCTCGTTTGACTAAGTAAAAGTGACGATAACAAATTCAGAGATAATAAATCTTACAATTAGTTTTCACACTTTAAAACTATATAGGTCAGTAAAAAAATAATTTTCTTGCGTTTGGTAAAAGTTATGTTTGTTTTCGATTTCTCGGCTGTTAACTATACTGCATGAATTAGTTGTTATTTTCACAACGTTTCGGCCGATGTAACCTCTGACCTTCTTCAGGTGCATCTTTTCGAACTCAGGAATCTTTATGTCGAAAATAACAACCAAGATGAGAAGAGTAGTCCCTATTTACTTGACTCCCCACGAGGGCAGAGTTAGACACAAGATCGTGTTATTTTTTTATGTGAGGAAAATCCAACTCCTGAAAAGGGGGCACTCTAGATTGAGACAAAAATTAAAATTGCCTCGGTCTATAAGGATCTCTTTCACTGACAGGACAGGTGAAGTATAGTATCAGAACAGATACTACACTTTGATACTAGCCAAAAGAATAGTAGTCTGAATAATCCAAATTATCAATATTCATCTAAATAAATTCCAAAAACTAAGAAAATGCTATTGTAAACTGAAGTGGGCGGATGAAGCCGCTCATAGATAGTTTTAAATAAAGTCACTTTTTAATCTATAGTTATCTCCCCTGAATTTGTTACAGCAAAACGCTTAAAGAAAGATTTCAAATAGGATGTGCTCATGTAAACTGTGAAAATGCTATTTCAAACTGAAGTTGGACGGACGAACTTGGATGTATCTAAAAATAATTGGATAATCATTACTATTACCGACATAAATTATTTGAAACGAAATACCGTTGGGAAATTAGTCAAAAGCAATTTATTTTGTTTTACCTTTTTTTTTTCTTGGCCTTTTGGCTAAGATCAAAGTGTAGTATCTGTTCCGATGGATACTGCACCCCATAGACTGGTATTGTCTTGGCCTTCGGGGCTTGATTTACGCCGGTCTATAGATCTGTCCTGTGCAGTTCTAGGAGGTCCACCCTCCCAGGCTTCGCCTCCCCTCTTTGGGGAGGAGTAAGTTTATTGCTTACTGCCTGAGGCGCCCCTACCGGGGAATGCCGACGGGGCTGCCCAGGCAATTTTTAAACCCCACTTTCCCGACTCGACCTTGGGTCACATCTTACTTGTGGGAGTAAGATAAAAACTGGCCTTGTGCCTAACTCCTGGAGAGGAGTAAATCAATACTCATTTGTGACTTATTTGCGTTTAAAAAATAATAATAATATTTAATATTTAAAAGAAGTTTCAAGCCAATTTACTTAGCCGCAAATAGATATTGAAAGTAAAATAATCGGCGGTAGCCATTTTCAGCCTTGGCAGGAACTAAGTACATAACCGGAGTAGAAGGAAGTAAGGGCCAGATACTTGGTTTCTGCATTTTCAACCCTTACTCGCTTCCGCTCCGGTTATGTACTTAGTTCCTGCCCAGAATCAAATGGCTACCGCAGATTATTTTACTGTCTATAATCTATTTATGGTAAAGTAAATTGGCTTAAGATTTCTTTTAAATATTAAAATCAAGTTTTTTTTATGCAAATAGGTCACAAATAAGTAGGTAAAGCAGAATAAATTGTTTTTGACTAATTTCTCAATTGTATTCCCTTTAAAATTATTTATGTCGGTAATAATAATGATTACCCCATAACTGATAATGAATCCATCTGCCTCTTCCCTCCACCCTCCATTTTTCATTGCAACAATTATCATAGACGAAAAATCAACTGAGTCTAAAAGAAAAAAAGACAATAATAAAAATTGTGTTAAATGAGAGAATAGAGGATTGACAATTTCTTGAAATTATAGTTTTTGCTTCCCCCTATTTTGTCCTTTAGTCTTCACAATGAGTGATGTTTCTGACAAAGGGAGAAGAATTGCCATTTTCTAGGTCAGCTGTTGTTTTGGGTAGGTGGTATGTGGATCCGCCCCATTCTGTTCAGTCTCTCATTAACTTCGGTTAATTGAAGATGTCTGGATGGGATAATACCAGTCCAGGATCCGTTCTCGAAAATCAGTCCAACAGGAACTGCGACATTTTGGTGGCCTTTTATCTGCCGGGCTCAGGTATACTGTCCTGGGTTGTCCTAGGAGGTGCACCCTCCCAGGCCTTGCCTCCCCTCTTTGGAATGGAGTAAGTTTATCGCTTACTGTCTGAGGCGCCCTGACCGGGGAATGCCGACGAGGCTGCCCAGGCTATTTTTGCTAGGCCAGAGTACTTCTTCTTTAGGGGCGCTGGCTTGACTCTTCCCCCATTTTCCGACCTTGTGTCACATATTCCTGCAGTGGGAGGGAATTAAATACCTGGTATGTGGGTATTTTCAATCCTATCATAGCATTCATCGTTATTCAACTGTCGATTTCTTGCCTGGAACCTGATCGCTTTATTTTAGAGTTCGTTTTTGGGATGTGGCTTGTCTTTTCGCTCACACGTTTAGTCAGTTAATATATAAGATTGAACGATATGTTAATCCGATAAGGATTTCTCCTCCTCAAACTGAGGACATTAACCTTGGGATTTACTTCCCTCCAACCGCAGCAAAAAAATGGCACAATGCCGGAAGTGGGAGAAAAAGAGCTCTCTCAAGGGGAGCACTCTGGTTGGTTACAAAATAGCTCTGCCCAGACCTGTTGGCATTCCCCGCTAGGAGCGTTTCTACCAATCGGCAATAACCCAAACCCCCACTCCTGAAGGAGGAAGTAATGTCTGGGAGTACGAGCTCCTAGGACCAACATTCCGACAAAGAAGGGTCTGATGGGTCATGTCAACCCCTAGGTTGCCAGAATGATACCAAGGCGAACCTTGCTTGGTATGACAACTGGCTGCATTAACCTTTATGTTTAAAAAAGTTGTTTTCCTATGAACAAATTATTAAAAAACTTTTATAAAAAAAGGATGAGCTCATTTTCAATTCGTAGGTAGGATAAGGTAATTCAACAATATTACCAGAATCCATAGTTAAAATGGTGCTATATATCCGATCAGGATTCAGGAATGGCATGCCAAATTGTCAGTCCAAGTCGGTATCCACTTCACCAGGGCCACCTCACCGCAGAATATGAGTAAAAAAAGGAAAAGCTCAAATTTTCTTTTAAAACTGTTTATTCAAAGTAAACAATTTCAAGTCTAGACCTACGGAAAGTGAAAATAAAGTTTATATTTATTTAAATACAGTTTTTTAGAAAGTACATTTTATCAAAAAACTAAATCAAATACAACGCTAGCCTGGCCAGTATTGTAACATTGGTGATACTATTAGAGTCAAGGAAAACATGGGAGTAAGTGAAAAAAATGGATCTGAGAGAAAGAATAATAAATAAAGACCTGTGCAGGGAGATGTTAGTTTGAAAGTCAATTTCTAAAAGCTGCCCAACAAATGCCAGCATGTAAAACAGACGTTAAACCGAATACTCTGATGATAGATGTGATGATTTGCCAATCTAAGTACAATGTACAAAAGGGGTTTAAATAAACATTTACTAAGAAATATTATTAAAAGCTGATAGTATTTTATTTCACACCTGATGTATGTTATATGTTAACATATGTTATGTTATATATCCCAAACATATCCATCATCAGAACAAAAAGCTTCGACCAAGTATGGTAAACACATTTATTTATAGTTGAAATTTATGAAAGACGAGCAACGTACATTATACAAAACAATAAAATATTAGTTCTTAGTCTACCTTTTAG